>CM043722.1:24142774-24470229 GCA_023969325.1 Oryzias curvinotus | reverse complement strand
ATTAAAGGAGATTTTTTTATTTTTACCAAATGTTTGTATATTAGACAATACAACTCTGTATTCATCTTTGTCTTCTGGTGTGGCATCTTCAAGGAGCTGCAGAACTATGGTCTCATTTAGTTGGCCCTGTGGGAAATACAGCAGCCTTGTTACATTTTTAAACTTTGTAGCTAAAATATTTCACTCAGAATTACAACAGCAACAAAATGCCAGTGCATGCCAAAAATGCAGCTCCCTAATGTGCAGGGATGAGTCCACAATAAGGAAATGAGCAGGCCTTTTTGACCTTGGTGAAGAGAGGGTTCCTGAGGTCTGAATAAAGGTTCGGTGAGTCAGCGGCCCTTGTATGGTCCAGTCGACGGTGACATTCCCCAAACCTGGGGCAGTCCTCAACACTAACAAGGACAGTCTTCCCCTGAAATCCACAAACATTTGCAATTAACCTTCATGCAGATAGATAAATCAGTTTAACATGGCTTAAGCAGGCTTTGAATTTTGATGGTTTAACATGTGAAGAGAGGGGTTTGTGCTTTAAGAAATTAAAACTACCGTAGACATTTGTTGTTTGGCAGTACCTACCTGGAAATGATAGAAGGTATTATAACATGTTGTTTTCTGAGCACCTGTTGTAGTGAGCTTTTTTCTATTGATTAACTGAACAAAATTCCACTCAATAGTGGTTTCAGCTTTTCTTTTTTATTGCCCCCTCAAGGTATATCTGCTGCTGAGTTAAGCCAATCTCTGTGGTGGCAAACCTAGCTTAAAATTCTTCTGAGTTAAACACTTCCCAACAAAAACACAATATTTTATCAATATGTTGACTTTTTATTTTCATTATTATTTTTAGTGCTTCATAAGTCGGAGCCTCTCCCTTTGGGTTGGCTGCTGTTCAGCCGCTGCAGCTCCAATTGGGGACCAGCATTGCCGCCCTGCTGTGATGAAGCTGCCCACATGCATGATACTGCATTTGGCTAGATGTGCATCCATCCCCAAGGGAAGCGGTCCCAACAATTAGCGTTTCCACCAACCAACGAACCAACAAATCCCCTATTACTGTTTGTACTAATTACATTTTGTAAAAGTGTTTTCTTCCTTCAAGTTATTTTGAGAGTTTCGTTAATCCGGTTCTATCTTTTCTGCATTAGCAGCAGGTTTGTGTCTGTTTACTGCTTTGCTCAAATGCCAGCGTTAAATTCATGATGCCTCTAAAATCCTTCACCTGTTCATCCTCCACCAGCCTTTCATTTCATGAGTAGCAGTTGACATGCATGCTGAAGGCAATGAGCCTGTGCTGCTGTGGTGCAGAACTCACCTTCTCTAGCAATAACAGAACGTGAAGCTGAGTGGAATCCCACTATTCCCGCCACATGATCATTTGCCAGTATTACTATGGTTACAGTATCAGAACTGGGCAGAATTCGACTTCCTCCTGCCGTGTTGACAAGGCCAATCATGAGGCTCTCATTGTCCTCGGGCTCATCATCATCCTTGATTTGTATCTGTATGGTTTTCTTTAGATCACCTAAAGAGAAGAGGAAGAAGAGGGCATATTTGTTAATTATTAGCAGATAACACTTCAAGATTTTTCATAATGCTGCATGTAACACACCATCAAAGACCAGAGTTCCTCCAGTTCCTATGAAGTCCACAGCTGGTGTAGCCTTTCCTCCAACAAACTTCCATTCTACAGTGACGGTGCCCAGGTTTCCTCCTCGCCTCTCAATAACCAATGTCACTGCAACTGTGGGTTCTTCTCGAACCTCTAGGAAGAGTCCATCACTGGTGGTGTTGGGACTGATGCTGTAGATCAAAAATACTCCAAATGCGTCTCCGTTTATTCCTATAGTGACTAAAGCTTTGTCTGGCTGACCAATAGAAGGCAGGTTCTTCTGTGGCACTGTCAAATTTACCAGTTCTGCCTTCAGAAACAGAATTAGAGAGTATTATTAGTTTTTTTTATATACATTTAGTCAAGCAGTAAATTTGAAGCAAATCAAACCAATGGGATCATGAACAAAATGGTGGAACAGACTTCCAGTATAATTTACCTTTAATATCTGCATCAAGAAGCTCTCATCCATTTCAGGGAAAGTGTCAGTTAAAATCAGGACAGTGAGGTTAGCAGTCCCTGATCCATCTTCCATGAAGGCACTTTGAGCAATCACAGGAGTATAATCACTTCCTGCCACAGCTTTGGCACTAAACAAGACAGCGGCTGCAGTCCCATTTTTTATGTAGGTGGAAACCTGCGAGGTAGAGGTCAGCTTCTCGGCTCCTGAAGTCACCCATGTGCAGTACGGTGGGGTCATGGCAGAAGAAACAGAGAAGGCCTGACAGGCCTGCTCTCTCAGGCAGGCTGCAGCACACGCAGCAACAGGTTCTCTTTGGCCTGTGATGTTAACAGTCACAAAACCACTGGCTGGTCTGCCAGGCTTTGGAGAGTCATAGTACATCAACAGATTCTGGTTATTGGCCTGAGCCAAACCAACAACGTCGATCTCAGAGGTATTGTACGTGATCATCAAGCGGCCAAAGTGTCCACCTCTGGAGACAGACAATGTGAACACCCAGAAGACACAACAGTTAGACTAAGTTAAAAAGAGCAATGCAAAATAATAAAAATAAAACAATTGACTTTGGTCAAAAATACCTTCTTCGGACAGTAACATTAGCTCTATAAACACCTTGTAGGGGCTCCTGAACCCGATAAACAGCCTGCTCAAAGTAAACTGTTCCATGGGGGTTGTCATTAGCAGGCACTATAATATTAACAGATTTATCAGCTCCCAGGTTGCCTCCATTAGAAGCATCTGTTAGCTCGACTTTAATAATCTGAAAAGATACAAAGTGCAGAACAAAAATTAAGCTAAAAATTAAAGTGTGCATGGGTAAAAAAATCGAATGACATTGTCTTGTATAACTTCTCACCTCAGTGATTTCAGGTAAATCATCAGCTAAAATCTCCACTCTGAGTGTCTTCATGGTCTCTCCAGGAACAAATGTCACCTCTCCTGATGTTGGTTTGATGTCCCCCTCTGCTAATTTACCATTAACAGTGGCCTGCCATTTCACTGTCACTGTTCCAATAGTACCAGCATTACGCACAATGGGCAAAGTGACCGCAACAGAGCTGGATTCTGGCTCCTCTACTGTTATCGGAGTAGCCTGGAAGACTGGGTAGATATGATATAAACAAAAGCAAGTAAAAATTGAGAAACTGAGCACAAAGTTGGACATATGCTCTTGGAAGGTTTAGACTAACCAAAGGCACCAAACGGGTCATCAGAAGGCAGTATGGTGATGATGGCACGTGTCAATTCTCCAAGGATAGCTCCTCCAGTTGTTTGGTTGATCAACTCTACAAGAAAGGTCTCCTCCAGCTCAGGGACCAAGTCATTTATGACATAGACTGGAACAGATTTGCTGGACTCTCCTTCTAACAGAACCACATCAGTCGAGGCCACACTGTAGTCCTCACCTGTAAGATCACAATACATCAAACTTAATGGGCAAGAACTAAGAAGACACCAGTCCTGAATTGGAACTTCACTTACTAACTCTGGCGGTTAAAGGCAGGGCTCGGAACTTGACAGATACATCAGCAAAAATCCCCCCTACTCGGGTCACATTTATGATCGGTCCTACGTAGCTTTCAGCTACACTGACAGCAGAGGCAGACAGCTGAAGAACTCCAAAAGCAGCATCACTGGCTCCTACAATCACCTGTGATACAATCTCAGTGCTGAGGCCCAGGGAAGGTGTATTTGGGACTAGAGGAAACATGGAAATATCATATGAGCTGATTGTGGTATATGCAGATTTGAACAGTTCTGTTTATCCAATCTTCTAGGCTCTTACTGAATCTCTCCTGCTCTCCTTGGATTAGATGAACACTAATTAACCTTACAAATATGGACTCATCTCTTTCAGGGTCATCATCATCCAGCACCCGAAGGGTGATGTTTGCTTCACTCTGATTTGCTGAAAACACAACAGAATCCAGGAGGGAAACAAAATCCCTTCCTTCCGTAGCTCGACCCACTCCAGGGGTCCTGAACGGCTCTGGATCTGCCTCTTTTAATGTCCCATATGTGACACGCACCTGCATGAATTGAAGTGAGTGAAACACATTTCAAATATCTGCATGTGCATATCTTTTTATTTTGGTGTTAAAGACAAATCAGAACTGGTTGTGTGTCATTCTACGGTTCACAGACTTTAGTGGTTGGACCTACCTTGCCCATTAAACCTCTCTGTCGCTGAATGGTGAGAGAAACGGTTGCATCCGCTTCAGCAAGTCGAATGGATCTTGTTGCATTGGTAAAAACAAAAACGCCATAAGGATCATCGCTAGCAAGGATTGTTAAAGTAGCAGATGTCTTGTTTCCCAGACGACCATGTGAAATGTTAACCAGAGAAACAATGAAGCTCTTGTCCAACTCTGGAATCTCATCCTGGGCAACATTAATGATAATGTTCTCTGTTTTTTGCCCTTTCCTAAAGGTGATGTTTCCATATCTGCTGACGAGCTCTGTCTTAGAGCTGGGATCAGCTTCCCAGAACACAGTGACATTAGACAGGTCACCAAAGGAACGATTCACCTAGGAGAAAACAAAACAAAATGTAACAAACTCACCAAGAACCACAGGATGTTTGATGTTAACCAAACTGTCAACTCTCCTGACCTCCAGGACAACAGAATTGAATCCATCCTCAGGCTCTGTCCCATTAACAGACAGAGATTTAGGACTGAACTGAAACACTCCATGGGCATCATCAGACGCAGCAATGGTGACAGTAATGCGAGATGCAACTCCCAAGCTGGCTGCGCAGAAGATCACACACGTGACTCTTTGTACTCAGTGGTGACATTGAGAAGAAGTCATACAATCTGTCACAGCAGAGGGGAAGAATCTTATAAACTTCGTCTCATTACATGTGCTAATCTTTTAGAAGTAGCTTGGCAATAATATAAGAAATCACAGTAAAAAACTCAGTAGTATTATTTTAATGAAGACTAGAAAAATCTAAATACATATGAAAATATAACAAAGGCTTTTAGTTGATTTAATAAAATTCTTCCCCTCCAGCATCCCTGTGAAGTGATGTTTGACATTTTCTCTCATTGGTGTCAGAATAATATATAAAAAAACAGCAATACATCCATACACAGCTACAGCAAGTGTGTATGTACACCAAATACCATGTGTTGATGATATGTAAATCAAGGAAAATTGCAGCTAGGGAAGGAAAAGAAGGTAGTGCTTACCGGGGTGGTAATAGGATGAAGGGAGGAAGCCATAGTCACTCTCCCCAGTACCACTCCCTTCACTATCCAGGAAAGGATCCACTAATGGATCACACAGGACAACCAGAGGAATATCACACCAGAAGAATAGAGGATAATAGGTAGATGGAAAGGAGTTGTGAGAGAAGCCTCGTACATGGGAGTGGGGAAGCACAGAGATCGCCACAAAGAAAACACACAGAAGCTCCAAAAATAATAATTTTTCAGTAAATTACAATAGAAATAACCACAATCCAAAAAGTGCACGGGAGAAAAAAAATCACACGAATCTGTAGCACAGATTCATATTTCAGCAAATTAAATAGAGATTTAGAGCTCTTACCTCTATCGTCAGTGCTGTAGAGCTCCACTCTGAAAATCTTCTCCAGCTCAGGAACAGGATTGTCAATGATAGTCACATTGATGAACTTTAACCTCTCCCCTGGAAGAAACTCCAACACGCCCTCAGCCTCCTAACAGTGAAACACGGGAAAGAACCCAGTGAAACATTTAAAACATACAGTATGTTATTTATTGAAGCACGGTTAAGGTGAATTCCCCTCAATACTTAAACAAACCTGATAGTCCTCTGGGCTGGAAGCTGTGAAAGGGGTTGTCCTGAATCCTACCATAACACTTCCCAAGAGGCCTTGGGCTCTGACCACTGGCAGACGGATCAGTCTATCCTCCTCTGCTACTGTAATGCTGGCAGGTTCTAAAGCTGGAGAGATAAGTCCTTCCCCTGGAGGACTGGGCTGAAACTGCAGCAGACCTAGAGCAGAAAGACAGGGGAAAGATACAATCAAAAAGCAAAGGCAAGAGAAACTCGGGATGAAGATTTTGGAGAAAAAAACCTACTGAACAATTGATTTTTATTTTTAAAAATATCTATAAACTCAGGTGTACTTTATAGCATTATTGAGAGTATAAGAATGCTACTTTTGAGACAAAGTACCATAAGGATGGTCGCTAGCTGTGACGGTGATAATGTTAACTGAATTGTTGGGGTCAATGCTTGCTCCGCTGGTGGGGGTGGAGCCTGGTTTCCCATCACCGGACCGTGCTGACACCAGTGCAACCTTAAAGGACTCTGCCAACTCTGGGAGGTTGTCATCCAAAATGAGCAGGTTCAACACCTGAAATGAAAGATTGAACAAACAGAAATACATCTTCTGCAGGGGTCATATCTGTCAGATACATATGCGTATTTAATTAATTGTCTAGCCATCTAAAAAAGTATTTACGCAAAGTTTTAAAAGTATTTTGACCAGATAGCTACTCTTTCATCTAAGACTGTATCTCTATGAAATCAACCCCTAGGAGGAGCTGTGTAGCAATAAATAGAGCCATTTGATCACCTGCAAAAAGAACATCAGAGACCCATTTTAAACTATACTACATTTATTTAAAGGGGTTCCACAGCTTTCTCCTAAAAATTGTTCAAAAAAAGTGGATAAGTGTTCAACATAAAATATTTTGAACTAAAATAACGTTGTTTTTTTTTACACTCCAGCCAATAAATCAGAAAATAGTGTTACTTTTAAAAGCTTTATGTTCACACCTTTATATTTTGCTGACAAATGCCAGGTACTAAAAGGCTTTTAAAGATTAAGCCTGAGGTCATAATGAGTTAAGAGGGACTTTCTCCTGCTCATGCAAAACTCTGATTGCATGTACGGATTCCCACCCACCTCAGAGCGCTGTCCAGGCATGAAAAGCACTGATCCAGTTGCATTGGCAAAATCTTGACGAGCGGGGCTGTCGCTGTCAAGCTGGGTAACGTTGTAGTTCACAGAAACGTGGTCCAAGGAACCCCGAGTCCGTTCGATCACACAAGAAATAGTTGAGCCCTCGTTGCCGGTCTATTAAAAACACAAATAAGTATTTAAAAAAAAGATTTAAAATGTAGAGAAACACTTGATAGCTAAAGCATTCCTACATTAGAGCATGTTCTGCGACTTGCTGAACATTCCTAGATAGTCTAACATAGGGAAGATCCTTGGATCTGATGGAATGCCATCCTCAGCCTTGCCATCTGCTGCTCAACATCTCCCATTTCCAGTGCTGGAACTTCAGATCCACTTCTATAGGAATGCCCCCACTGACAAACCTGCTGCTGCTTCACCAGCTGTCGCTCCACCTGAGATGGCCCAACATGAGAAGCCAATCATCTAATCCTACTAAAAAGGGTCGCCGTGCTCTAACTTTTCAGTCTCTAGGCACTGAGACTGATAAAATATGTAGCAGGATAAGGACTTTAAAAACCCAATGGGTTCATATTACACCTGTTCCTATAATCTTTATCATGTTCGCAGTATAAATTCTGTTTGTGTTAAAACAGAAGTCAATATAGTGTCTGGTAGACTGAGATCATTAATTTGGTTTCTAGACTACTTCTAATGAAAAACTTCTAATTGTTCATCATTTAAACATCCCAAGCATACAGTAAACATGTATTTCAGCTCTTATCATTTTAACAAAATTGAAACATTTAGGATAATTTTGTAAATTCTACTAATAGTATGCTTATACGCTGTTTTAAGGCATTCATATGGCAGTTTGCTATATGAACATGTGTTTGCACTGGCTTCATGTCACTCAGAGTGTAGACTTAAACACATCTGCTTGTGCACAATCTGTTTGTGGCACAGCAGCAAAGAACTTCTCTGATATGTTGTTCCATATGAACCTCGTCACAGTCTGAGAAGATCAGGAACAGGCCTTCTGCTGGTGCAGAGAGTCGGGACTAAACATAGTATAGCAGTGTCTCAGTTTCATGCAGCTCAAATCTGGAACTATCTTCTAGATGCTGTTAGACAAGCTGTGGCTTTGCCAATGATATGATCCAGGGTAAAAACGGTTCTTTTTAGATGTGTCTAACAACTGAATGTTTTACATGCACTTTTGTCTTTCAATTTTGTGTCAACGTTATTTGTAATAAATAATTAGGATTTTTATATATTTGATGCTATTTTGTGCATGTTTTTAAATATAGCTTTTTCTTTAAATGTAGCTATTGATACTACTGCTTAAGGAAATACAAAGGAACAACAACAAAATCACTATAGTTTAACCCAGATGCTCAGAAAATAAACAGAAAGCAGTTTGCATTTCACCAGGTAGGCCTTGGAGGATGGCTATCAAAGAAAACCTCAGATACCACAAAACAAAATCATTTGAAACATGAAGAGAATACATTTACAAAAGATACATGAGGGTAAAATGCTCCTATTAGATCTATCAATACTCTAACAAAATACTATTTGCAGTGAAGCTACAGGATATTTTTCTTTGTGTAAAATGAAAACCAATCTTGAGGAAAACTCTAAGTTTGTCAAAGCTTCATTTTTCAATGATGAGGAAACAAAAAGTACACTGATTGAAAATGAATGAGATGACTTTATAATAACCCTGCAGGTTTAATTTTAAAGACTGGGCTAGAATCCGACAGCACGTCTCTGTGGAAACACATGAAAATAGAGAACTACAACAACAGAGCAATGAGGTAAAAAGTACAAAAAAAGTATTAAGTCATATTTTAAAATCAAGTTCAGTATGTAAAATGACAGGAAAAAAAAAGAGTTAGAAGTTTATAAAAATAGGTTTGCGTTTTAGCATTTCAAGTATTCCACTTACATCAGGTATGCAGGCACCAGTGAACCCAAAAAGCCCATTGGCATTGTCACTCTTCATCACTCGCAGCAGAGCAGTGGGTCTGGGAATGGGTAGACGGGCTCCAC
Source organism: Oryzias curvinotus (assembly GCA_023969325.1). NCBI lineage: Eukaryota > Metazoa > Chordata > Actinopteri > Beloniformes > Adrianichthyidae > Oryzias > Oryzias curvinotus. The sequence goes on along the minus strand of CM043722.1, from coordinate 24,461,202 downwards.
CACTCACTGCCACAAGCTGAAGATAGTACATCTCCTCTGCTTCCTCGTCTTCGTCATCCCTGACCTCCACCACAAACGATTTCGTCCTTTCATCCTGAAGGTAGCGCAGGTAACCGGATATGTTTCGCAGATCTGTTTTGGAAGGTTGAGTGTGGAGCTCTTGAATTTGGCTGCGGTTTAGCGTAGAGTGGTACAAGCGTACGTCCTGGAGAAGGCCAGTGTAGAGCTGTTTGCCCTCAGGATCGGATCCAATAAACACTGAGGCTGGACCTGGAGTAGAAAAAAAAACAGGATTTGGGTCAATTTTAAGAATGACAAACATGACTAAATAAAGAAGTCTGTCAACAAAGACAAAGCTGCACTACATAAAGCAAACTGTAAATGCCAACATGACAATACTTTTTAAATATAAGATGAAAGTCGCAGCAGAAACGTATAAACTTTTCAAAACTAAACAAAGGGTCTAGTTGGCTTTCTTGTATTTTCAATTCTTAGGGCTTTAGTACCTTTGTAGAAAAGATTGAAAGTTTTTATTAGTTGGTAAAAAAAAAAACGATTTATGGTTATTTAAAATGACATGATTAGATTTACATTTAGTAGAGACTTTTATTCAAAGCATAATGTCAGTTAATTAGATCATAGCAACTTTATAAAAATTATAATTATAAATCAAAATATTTTTCTTTGTTTCATTGGTAAAACTTAGATGTCTACTTTAGTTGTAATGCACTAAGGCAGCAAACAGAATCTTGATTAAGGCAACCAAATGCCTTGGTTCAGCTCTACCTTATTATTTATTTAAACACACTTACACCTCCCTTCCCTATCATGTCCGCCAATTAAACAAAGTGAGATAAATTAAGAAAAAAATAATTCTGCCCCAGTAGGCAGGTACAAAACCTGACATAAAAACGGCCTGTCCTTGGGTTCAGTCCTCATTAACTGGGTATTGTAAAGAAATCTGTCAATGTCTGCTTTTTGGCCAGTTTCTGCTTTAATAGTAAAAACTTGCAAAAAAAAAAAATAAATAATAATAATAATTCCCACCAATTTGTTTCTGCAGTGACAACTTCCAGTGGTGATAAGGCCAAGCAGCCATTCGAGTATAGCAGACCAAGTATTGCAGAACAATTAGACAGCAATGAAGATAAAAATAGAACTATGTTTAAAAATGAAAATTAAGAGACAGTTAGTGGAGAAAAATCTATATTACGTGATAGCATTGTTCTGTTTTTTAATCTGCATCCATTGTGCTTCCTTTTTTTATTTCATCTATAGAAACCAATACCCTGTGTCTCTTTAAAACATAAAAATAGTATTAAAAGTAAAAATGTTCACATCTAATTTTGGATTATTTGTGGGATTCTGAAATAAGATCCATATAATGTATAACAACTTTTTTTAATCCAGAGGTCTTGAACATAGCTCTCTGGAGATAGAACCAGCTAAAATAAACCTGCAGAGTTACAACTATCAATGTACGATAAATCTGTTAAGGTACCGGTGAAGCAGGAATTACATGTTTCAAAGTTATTAATAATGCTGTAACCTTTTAACGAGTCTAAATATTAATTACTTAAACCATTCATTACAAAAAGCAGGTGAAAAAAAAACCCAAAATATTTTAAAAAAGAAGCATACCATCATTGATGCCTTCTCCTCTGACGCTCCTCAAGCCTCCAGGAATAGAGGTTCCATCCAAGAAAAACTCAATAATCCCATCATCCACAGTTATAATGATATGTACCCATGTGTTCTCCTCCAGGAACTTCTCAGCAGTGGCCCGGGCCACCTGGGTATTATTTGATCCTATTACTGTATAATACAACATAACTGTGACATGTGACTCATTGGTGTGCAACTTCACTCCGTAATGAAAGCTCCCATTTTTGGTTCCTTTGGAGACTATGAAGCCATCAGTGTTCAGTCTAGGCACCAGCCAAGCAGAGAAGGTGAAGTTGCCAACAGAGGCAGGAGCATCTTCAGGCTTAATTCTTCCATATGCTCCTGGAAGCCCAGAGAAAAACCAAGTGTCTGTGGCTGAATGGTGTCTTCTAGAATGAGGTCTGAGCTCAACGTCATCTGGGAAAGAAGCTAAAAGCAACAGATCATCCATGAGGGGAAGACCTTGGGGAAAGCTTTCAGATACGATCTCCCAGGACACCCGAACGTCACCAAATGTGCCCTGTTGTCGCAAAATGGTAAAAGGGGCAAAATTGGATGTATCATCTACAGAGAGAACATCCTCTGCAACTTCTTGGTCCAGGTTAACGTCAGCGAAGGCGAAAACGCCAAAAGGATCATCATTGAATGGGATGAGCACAGAAGCATTTAAAGAAGTGTTTGAAAGCTGACCACCCTCCCCTGTAACCACACAGAAGAACAGCCAAACACTCAATTATAATACAAATTTACATTTTCTTCATGGTCAAAAAGGAAAACCTAAACTCACCAGAGATATTTATCAGCCTGAGCACAAAAAATTCATTAAACTCTGGCAGTTTATCTGAGATGGCTTCCAAGATAATAGGCTTGCTTTTTTCTCCTGTAGTAAAAAGGATGAAGCCTGATGTGTTTTTGAACTCCTGGTTTTCATTAAGAGGAGTCACAGAGTCATTGGCAAACAGCCTCCAGTGGATGGACACATTACCAAAATGACCCCTTGCTCGAAGTACACTAAAGATAGAAACAACAACATAAATAAATGTTCAGAAAGAAACATTGCTTTGCATTTACCAAAGAACAGTTAAATTTCAAACTAAAATGGACAGAAAAAAAGCACAAGACAAAACTTTAAAAAACAACAACTTGTGTTTGAGTAAACAAGATCTGCATTAAGAAACATAAAAGAAGGAAATCTTTCTTACTTAAAACTATTTGGCTTGCCCTCTTCGACTGGTTTTTCTATAGGTTCCAAGGAGAAAATCCCATTGGCATCGTCATTGGCCTCAATTACTACGGTTGCTTTGTCTGCTCCATACACAACCGCATCTCCTATGTACACATACATATCATCAGGTTAAAATAGCACCACACCATTGTAGAAATAATAAAAAAAAATGTCTTTTTGTTGAGAAAGCTAAACTTAAAACTATAAAGGGTTAGCAAAGCAGATGTTACTTTTTAAAGTTTTTATCTAATAAAATGTTTAAATAGGAGTCAGAGTGTGTGCTGCAGCTTACTAAAGTTACAGTTTTTAGGCAAAATCTAAAAGCCTGTGTTGTTTTCTAGAACATAGTTTCTGGAGAACACCAGGAGTTCATTTGGAATTCACCTCTAAGTTGTGGGTGGAACTGTTGGTGCAAAGTAAGCCCACCCCCCATTTCCCACTATCCATCTGTTTACACTCTTTCCCACTAGCTTACAGCCCTCACAACCAAAGCCTAACATTACATAAAGTATCGTTTTCCCACCTCAGGACAAAGCCAGGTCTCTACATTCTATCACTTTTTTATTTATTTATTTATTTATTTATTGATGTGTGTGTGTGGGGGGGGGTTGTCGCACGGTTTGTCTTGTCATCTTGTTTTTAAATTTTATTGTATTTTATGCACTGCACTTTGTGTGACATCTGTTGTCGAAAAAGTGCTATATAAATAAAGGTTGATTTGATTTGATTTGATTACTGATACAGTATCAGAGCTATGCAGCCGAACGGTTTTGAGTCAGATGCGAGGAAAACTAAAACGTACATGGATCTAGTTGTCTATAAGGGGATACATCAGAATGGAGCAGAGCAGGAAGCTTGTGGCCAGCCAATTGTGGCTTCTACATCACTCTTAAAAGCTTTTTCCCATGACACTTTTTCATCTGCTCCTGATTCACAGCAATTTAAAAAAAGAAATACTCAGAAACACAATTTTAAGCATTATTTTCTTTATGTATGTCCTCCATATTCAGAAAAATGCCACAAGAATATAAAATCCGATTTTAATTGGAGTGGATCTTTAAAGAAAAACCCTTCACACTTCAAGCTTGAGTAAGGGTTAATGGCCATTAATCCACTTATATAATGGTCACTTATATTAGAAATAAAAATTCAATCAGTTTTTAGTACTTTATTCTTGTTATTTGTTTGGTTTAGATCACTTTTTCACAAAAAGCGGACTATTTGTTACGCGGTGCAGCTGCTTAAACGGCTGAGTCGGCAGCAGCAAAAGAAAGCGATATAAATGCTGGTCGTCACAATAGGTTAAATTAGGCATCAGTTCAGAGAAAGTTCACCTCTTTATGCTTGTTTTTTTTGTCCAGATGATGAAGCTAATGCTAGTTTTAAAGAAGCCAGCGCAGGGATATAGAACATTTAAGGTATTGCCAACATTTAAGTATTCTCCCAGACCATATTATAATGTAAGGTAATACATTAGATAAATTAAATCATGTCAATCTACACTGCAGATATCATTGAAGAGTTTACAAAAATGGACAATTATACCACTGGGACCCACCAGATCCTACTCGAATGCACTATGAGAACACTAGTGATGGCAAAGCTGTGCACCAGATTTAAAATAAAAAAAAAAAAACTAGTATATCCTAAACATTGAAATGGAGTTCAGCAATAGATAAAGTTGATTTCAATTTAAAATGACTGTACTTTCAATCAAAATACACTATTGATATGTCAGCAAAATAAAAAGTTCAATATCTTTACCTGTGGTATTGTACAGAACAATGTAAAAAGGCTCATCTGTCTCCGGTGTGTCATCATCCTCAACAGCCACAGTGATGTTCTTCATCCATTCACCCAGGTTGTACACCAACAGTGTGTCATTAGTCAGCACAGTGAGGTCACCTAGGGATGTGCCGCCATGCTCTATGCGGTACATAACTGTTGCCTCATAATCAGTTTTACCATCCCTCAGAACAGTGAAGTGGATGACTTCTCCTTCCCGAGCATGCACCACGACAGGTTCTGTAGCGAGAGACAGAGGATGGAGATGATTGATGGTTACAGGACAGAAGTTTTAAAAAAAGAAATAACTCCAAGGACAAAGCTCTTTACCAGAAAAGTATATAGGGTTGTCATTCTTATTTATCCTTAAACTGGCAATAAGGTTTTTTCCCAGTCGAGCACCATTTGTAGCATTTACCAGAGAGATGGTAAAATTCTCCATGTCCTCTGGGATCTAAGAAATAAAACAAAAAATAAAACTACAAAAACATAAGGAAAGACATGTTACCACATGAGATTCTGAGTTTTAAATGTTACCTCATCAGCAACAGAGAATACGGTGATGTTTTGCAAAGACTCTCCTTCTTTGAAAGTAATAATTCCCTGGATGGGGCTGACATCCTTTGTCAGGGCTGGCTCCAAGACCCACAAAACCGACACTTCTTCAAAAAGACCCCTGTTCCTTACAAGAGGGTACACAGCTGAAAGAGGAAGAGAATTGGCCGTGATGGTCTATCTAAGCACGGAAAGCTCTTCGAATAAGCTTACATTGGCTTGTGTTGATAAAAAAAAGTGTATTTGTGTCTCACTACTGAAGTTCACTTTATTTTAGGATCACTTTTTTTTTATAGCTGCTTCCTTAAAAACAGAAGTGTGTGATGCATTCATAGGTACAGTCAATTTGAAACCTTCCTTGAGCTCTGCAAGTTTAAAACACTTAAAGCACAAATGGAAAACAAGATATGCTTTTTCTTTGTAATTGTTAACATTTAAGCCCTCTTGTTGTGCACATTTTCACTACTGTTCGGTATGTTTGGGTGTCAATGAGATTCTATTTGACATTTAAAAGTATCACCGCTACTTCAAGCACCTTTATGCTTAATGTCCCCTTTACTCTCGTTGATGGTCTCCTTTAGCTCTGACTGGAATTCAACAACTCCAAAAGGGTCGTCATTTTTTCTCACAGTGATGTTGACCTCTCTGCGGTTGCCTAGACGACTTGGTGGTGTGCTATAGCTGCTGAGTATTACAGAGTACGTTTCATCCAGCTGCATGAGAACAGAGGCATTCAAAAAGTCAGGCACACACTTTTACAACAACAACAAAAAAAGTTTTCTTCATGATGCCTACTTATACAGCTCCTACATCAATTCATGGGACAATTATATAATAGTTTAAAGTAAAACAAAAAGACTAAGGAACTCTTACCTCAGGCACACCATCAGGCCTCGCCACCAGAGCAACCACCACATCCTGTTCTCCAGGTTTAAACTCTAAGATGCCTGTAGCTCCGTAGAATTCAGCGCTGCCAGAAGGCACAACGACATATCGCACCAGCTGCTTCAAAAGTTGTCCCTGAGTTCTGACGACGTGTAGCTCAACAGCCTCCCCCTCCTGGGTTTTGAAATGTTACACACAACAAATGACTAAACAGGACAAACCATGTTCACATGCGCTTTACAAGTCCAGTTAAATTACAAAAATGTGATGCTTTCTGACATCTTCTGAACATAAATGCAGCTTAAAGCTGCCAAAATACTGATTAACAAATGTACATCATATATTGAAAAGGCAGAGCAAAAGTGCAGAAGAGCTGTACGTACATTAATGATCCATGGGCCTCTGGAGATTGGGGAGAACTCAAAGACACCGCCTGGGTCATCATTCTCAACTATGACCATCTCTCTGCTGGTAAAGCCAGCTTTCAAGATCTGATTATCAACATTACTCCTGGGAGACACAGTCACACATACAAAATGTTTTAAAAAATAATATTGATCCTGAAAGATTAATTTTACAGAAGAAGCAAAAAATATTGGATAAAGTTAATTGCAAGTTTTTTCTAATTCCATTGTTCAGCTTTTTGGGCTTAATTTTGTACAAACAGCAACACCAAATGGCAGTTTTTAATGGATATTAGGTCAAACAAGTAATAACAACCTGCTCTGCTTTCATTTATGCTCCTAATACAATAATTGTCTTGTCTGACATTATTACCTCCACATGTTCACTTTTAATTGAAGTCAATTTTAATTTCACCATTTAAGCAGCTCCACAAGAGTGTGTATGTGTGTGTATGCTGAGAAAACTGAAGCCAAGCATGCAAATACACAAAGAAGTGACATACAAAGACTCAAGTACTTAAATCATGGCCAAGGTGCTGAATGCATGCAAACAGGAAATTCTTTAAAAAGACCACACAATCAAGTCTGGTTAATTGGAGTAAGAACACATAAACAAGATACTCCATTAACCCAAAAAATCTACTTTCTTTTGTGAATTTTTGTTTCTCCATGTCAATGCAGATTTCCTTCTCTAATGCTGTGCCCATCATCCCCATTTTGACCAACAACTCAGAAATTTTGAAGTAGGTCCTGCTCTAAAACACAAAGACCTGATTCAAGCCACTCAAAAGGCCCAGGTTCAATCCACTCTCCACTTACCCAAAATACACTATAAAGCGTGCAGTCTCCACCCTGCAGGGGAGGAGTGGACGGAAGGGAAAACCAGTGTTCTCATAAAAGTATGTACAAACATACACGTTTTACAAGTGAAAGATGAGAGCTGAAACCCCTCTGTTCACTTTCAATAATACATTTTTTTCTGATTAGGGATCCATTGTGAGACAATCTACTGTACTTCCATGTACATGTGAACTGTTTTGTAGAAATTTCTTTTGCCAGGTGTAGACTGAATAATTTCATGTTTTTGTAACTGTTTCTTACCTATCTAGTGTAAGCAACATAGTCTCATTAACCTCTGGGATGTTGTCAGCCAACACAGTTAAATTGATGAAGGCATCGCTTTGGCCTGAAAGGAAAACAACCGATCCGTTGAATGGCGTCAGGTCACTCCGGGTGACATCTGCACGATTGGCTCCAGTTGGCTGAATACTCCAGAACACCAAAGCTTTCCCGTCGGTTCCATCACGGCGCAGATGGAGGCTAACCTGCACCGGACATCAGTAGAATACATCTCAACACTCCCACCTACATTTTTTCTAGATACATCATACAAATTGGTGGCTTAAAATGATTGCATTCAAGCACTAACGTTTTTAAGGTTGTTGTTAAAAGTGGGCTTATTCCTTACCAGACTGCTATTTGTGTCCTCTGGCTCATAAAGCACAACTGTTGTGTTACTTATGAAGCCAATTTCTCCGTTAGCAATGTCAGGCGTGACAGTCAAAGTCAAATTTAAAGGTCCACTAAACCTTGGGCTGTTGGAAGGAATTAAGGGGCTGATGTCAACTAGCTCCAGGGATTCCAACTAAAAGAAAAAAAAAGAAAAACAGTAAGAATGATTCTAATAGGTAAATAAATACACACATATTTAATTTTGATACATACAAATAGTTATTGTCTAATTCTTCTTAGCAGAGAGGTTTCCAACTTAATTTTATTTTTTGTGCACACGTGGTAAAGTATTTGAGTCGAAAGCATGATGTGGTTGTATAGAGTCTCAAGAAGGCCTTTCAAGTACATTTTGCTCACTTTTGGGGATTGCTGATGTTTGTTTGGACAGTTGAGAAAAACCCTCACAACCACGCCAGACCTCGGTGCCAGTGTCTAACGATTCACACATGCAAATGAGGTACTTGAAGTCTGGATTGCCTTAATTTAGCCACAAGTGCAAACAGAAAGTGACTGCCTCTTCTACCAAAATAATTTAGTTTGATTGTATCAAGAGTTCTTTGCATCACGTGAGTAAAATAACAAAACCAACCTTACTTGTAAACAGTTTTTTACCTGTAAGAAGAAATGAGCTCCATTCTGCAGAAAGGCATCATTCCTGATAGGAAGTATCACATGGGCTGTCCGTTCATGGGAAAACACCACATTAATAGACCTGCTAACATTTAGAACCTGGTCCCGGGCCAGTTCTGGATTTACTGGACCTGCGGGAATGTAGAGGGCTGTAAGTGCCATAGACACTTCACCCAGTGTGCCACCATTTCTCACAAAATGTAAGGACAAAAATCGCCCCTCAGGCTGGCTCTGGATGCTCTGCTCTTTGGCTGGGTCAAACTGAAAACGGCCATAGACATCATCGCTGTCCTGGATGAAGAAAACCATCTAGAGAAATAAGCGTAGAAAAAAAAATGAACAGATCACATAAGAGGCAAACAATAGTTATTGCAGTATTTTAAAAGCTTTGGTGTTGCTGTGATAGTATTTTACTCATATAAAGAAAAATAAGGAGGTGAAACAGTGACAGAAGAACTGAACTATGTGAAATTGGAGGTGGTAAAGTAAAGCCACAGGCTAACTTTAGAGTGATATCCTCTTTAATTAGCTCTGGTATGATTGGTGGAGACATTTCCATGTTTGTTGGATTGTGGATCTTTAATTTTTCATGGAAATCTGAATGTGTGAGGATCTGTGCTTTTTTTGGTTGTGTTTTTCTTCCCCTTTGTTGTGTTTTTGTTAAGTTATGTTCTGTTTTCTCAAACAACCCACCACGTTCAAGTCTCCAATTACTCAGCTGTTTTTTTTTCAGTTAATTACTCCTCAGTTTTATTTAACCCCATGGTTTTCTGTATGCTACTGTCAGATCTGTTCGCTTTTACTACTTTCGGCATACCCATTTTCAGAATTTTAAAATGTTTGCTTTTATAGTTTAGGTTTTGCTTTTTATAATCATCTCCCACCAAGCCTGGTTGTCTGTGTTTGGATTCTTTCATTCATTTCATGTTCTCTTCCATTCCTGAGAAAATGGGTCTGGTGCATGTCTGACACAACCCTAACAATAAATTTATAAAACTATTAGCTGCACCTTTGATTCCAAATATTAAATCAGGTTTATGTTTTTGTAAATATTTTTGATCAGATACCTTGATTTAGAAAAAAAGGTTCAAAGAACCCTATCATGCTATGTATGTAATAAGAATAGAAGCAGCTCTGTGAGTTTTTATGGCGCCTCTTATGCCCTCATTATAAATCAGATTTACATCTGCTTCCCTGCTTTCACACTTTAAAGAAGCTTTGATACAGATAACGCTATAAAAAAAAACTGTCTCCCATTTTACCAACGCTTTAAAGAAGAGCAGGGCGTGCCTGCTGTCACTGTTTTGTTTGGACCCGGCCACATTAAAAGAACACCCACAGAGCAGTTACACATTAAGGGGTCAACCTATGGCGCTTGTGCAAAATTTCCCATAGCAGCTTAAATATGGGAGACACATGTACAACACATGGAGCAATATCTGTGGCACAGTCACTTTGTTCCTCACAAACACTCTTTACTGACCTGCATGGGTTCGTCGACCTCTGCATTTCCAGTTACAGTTTTGGGCAACAGCTTGAAAACAAAGGCCTCTGCCTCTTCAGGCTGATCATCCTGCACAATACTCAGCGGAATCACAGCCGTCACCTGACCAGCAGCAAACTTCACTGTCCCCACCTCTGGAGTCAAATCATCTGACACCGATGAGCCATTACTGGAGTTTCTGCTGATGGACCAGTTAGCAGACACAGCTCCATAGCTTCCTCCATTTCTCACAATGACAATACCGTCAAATCTGAAAGAGTAATAATTCTGTATTGAATTTGTTGTTGCTTCCCTCAACATGTTTGCATTTTTGCTGATGTCAATGTTAATAATGTAACCTTTGCGTCAGATCTTCATTGATCCTGAACGGCTGGATGAAACCGCTGCTGCTTATTGACAGAACACCATAAGGCTTGTCATTGGGCTCGATGGTTACCAGCACAGAATTGGGTGAAACTAAAACAGCATCTCCTCTGATAGTATCTTCCAGCAGGACCACATGGAAGGATTCTGCAATTTCTGGCACGGTATCATCACTAATGTTGAAAAAGAGGCTAGTTTTAAAGACAAATGGAGGAAACCGAATTGTTCTGACTGGCTGTAAGTCCAGAAAATCCACAGTTGGAGTGGCACTGCCCAGTCCTTCACCACTCACAACCATGTAATCTATGGAGACCTAAAAGAAAAGAGTCCAAAACTCTTAGATAAATTTGTCTTTATACATAATGATAAATTGAGTAATCATGCTATTAAATGCCAAGGTAAACATGCAACGGACAGAGACAGCTACCTCAGTTTCCACTGAACCGATGAGAGGTCCATCCACAGCCAGTCGACCACGGGTCACATTGAGTGCAATGACAGCCGCAGACTCTGGCACAGCCATTACAGAGTGGAGGAACCGCAGGGGACTGTCATTTCGCCGAATTCTCAGCTGGATGCTGCTGGCATTGGGCTTAAGTAGGGCTCCTCCAGTTACACCCGTCAACTTTACTGAAAACACTTCATCATCCTCTGGGATCTACAGAACAGAAACCATGTACTGTTATAAAACAGTTTCAATTATGATTTTATACTGAATTTAAAATATGATAATAAAATAATATGTAAAACACAATAGTTTGAAGTTTTCTTCATGCACTTAGATGGGGTCTTCTAAGATTTCCCAAAGTCTTCTTCTAAACTTCTGCAGCTACTAATATAAACAACCAAAAGTACAGGTATATGACACCATTAGCAAACAGGATTTTCATAAAACCTGAGTACCTGATCATCTTGGATGAAAATGTTGAATCGCGCTACAGCCTGTCCAACAGGTAAGGTGATGCTGCCTCTGTCTGGATTGACATCCTCAATAGCAGGATTAGGTCCATCAGCAATCTAGGATTATAAGGTCAGTCAAGGTGTTTTCCCAAATAATACAAATAGAAAAAAAAACTGACAAGGAATGGACTTATTACTGTTAGTAACTACTAACAGATATGAGAAATCAATGGAGTTTTATTTCTCACCTCAAAGTTCACAGTTACAGTCCCATAGGTTCCCTTTTCTCTGATCAAGGTGAAAGACACATTGTGGTTTTTTCCTCTGAATTCATCAACAGCAATCTCCTCCGTCTGAGAGGAAAACAAACTGAATGAGCGCCAGTCAAGTCTGTTTCAGCATTTCAATATTCTGACAAACTGCTTTCATTAAACTAACAAGAATCCTCAATTTATGGTTTTCTTGCAGTTTTTTGGGGCTTTTATCAAATAAAAATGAAAATTTAAAAACCAAAACAAAATCAACTTTAAATTGTTTTTTTGTCTTACTGAATTGAAAGCAATTATTCCAAAGGCATTGTCATTGGACAGGATGGTGATTGTTGCCTTGTTTGGTGTACCCAGTTCCACACCATTAGATGAACTCTAGAAAGAAAAGGTGTAAACAGTAGTATCAGATATCCACAAAGCAATGTTTCTTAGTGTTGTTTTATCAGCAACTTTTAAAACTTACACTGTATAGAAATAGGTCAAAAAGTCTTACCCTGAGGCAGATTTTATTTAAATAGGAAAAAAAGCTTATAATGGGGTAAGAAAAATGGTCTTACCAGGATTTCTTATCTAAAAAAAAAATACTCATGTCACTAAGACATGTTTGCTTTCAAAGGCCTATATCATGCAAAATCATTTTTTTGAGCTTTAATGATATTATAATATTCATTCCTCACAAAAAACAACTCAGAAATGGTATTTTGATCAATTCACGCATTTCTGAGTGTCAGTTATTCCTCTAAAAACCTGCGCTCTGAGCACCAGCCCCTCCCAAGCGGGTTCTCACATTGTGACGTACATAAGTGGAGAACAGCCCCTTCCATGAAGAGTCTGTGCTGCTGGCTCCACCCCCAGGCTAACACACACACCTACTTTCTCAGCAGAGCTAGCGGCGATCGGCTAATTCACTTTTTTTTTCATATGCGCAATATGCACATCCATCTTTGCAAAGGTTTGGTTGTTGTTTGTCTTCGTGGGAGAAGAGCAGACACTGTGCCGGCTCTAGGTTGACGTCACGAAATGGGCGGCAACCCAAAAGGTGCAAAAGGCGGGGCTTCAGAGATCAAGTCGTCTACCTTCTTTCACTTTCAGCTTTTCCCATCAGGGATCGCCACAGCCAACGAGTCGCATGGTAAACTTGGCAATGTTTTACGCTGGATGCCCTTCCTGACGCAACTCTCTCAGGTAGCCGGGCTTGGGACCGGCACAGAGGTGGAGAAGGGAGCAGGGAGCAGCCCAGATTCGAAGCCTGGCTTCACGGACGGAAGGCGCCGCAAACCAGCACGAGCTAAAACGGCTCCCTATATCAAGTCGTCTACCTTCCAGGTAGGAAAATTAGCTACGAAAATAACTAACATTTCATTTAAAAAATCATTCTTGAATGTGCCAAAGGTGATAAATGATCATATATATGGATATAGTTTACATCGAAAGGCTTAAGAAAAGCATAATAAAGGCCCTTTAAACCAAGATTATTTTGCTATTATTTTTTTGCAAGAGAGAAATTAAGACATTTTACAGCCCTCTTTTTACTTTCTTAAGATTCAGTTTGTGCAGTGTGTACTCATGTAAAAAGCCAAAGAGTTTGTCGCTTTTGCTATCTTTCCTTTAGTTCTACATTCCTAGTGTGCAACCCTGATGAGAGGGCACAAAGACAGGAAGCTGTGGTTTCAGGCTGGTTGGTTTGACAGGTTACATCTCTGCATGATGCCTCCTCAGTAAAGTTGCTGTGCTCTGCCATTTGGCACTAAAACCTGACAAAGTTTCAGCTTCCTTGAAGTCACAGAAATACTTCAACTGAGAAAAAAAGATTGTATTTGGAACAACTGCATCAGGTCTCTTTGATGACAACTATGTAAAAAGAAAAAAGAGCTTTAACAATGTTTTGTGTTTCAACCAAACTGCTTTTGCAACATTAAACAATTTCACATAAAAAAAATAACCAGTTTTCGCACAAGTTCTCTGAAAAATTATGACAAATAAGTTGAGTTTTGGAAAAGAAAGTTCTATACCCAAAATCCTTAAGTGTTCCTAAACATAATTTACAAAAACAAAAACGGGCTCCTGATCCATCTCTATTGAAAAAGAGCTTTTTATTTACAGTGAAAGAGCCGTTCTTACTTTAAACCCAGTAGCAGGTCAATTCACGCGGAATCCATACGCTCTTGTGAAGTGAAACCATTGAAGGAACAAAAATATTTCTCACAAACACATCCTCCAGTGGGTGTCCTGCTGTAAGCACACACCACTAGCTTAACAGAGAAACACAGCGTGAAAATCTGCTTTATTTTCCCACGTTTAGTGCCCGCAACATCAATAACTATTTTTTGTCCCACCAAACAAAATTGGAACAATATTATCTACAGAACAGATTTACCTGGCATAAATGATAAATGATCCCACATCAAGGCGTTTTTTGTCACCAAAACTAAATCTATGACACCCCATTCTAGCGCACATTCATCCTCCAGACAGCTCTGCGGTAAGCCGATAGGATAACATTTGGCTTAAGCTTTGTCTTCGCTGTAGTGTAAACAAAGAGGCAAAGTGAACCTCATCTTGTCTTTCACTTTAGCAGCAGGCCGAATAAGGGCATTTACAACAGGATTGTAAATGCAGTAAAATATTTAAAAAATTGAAAAGCTGTTCTATATGCCAGACTGCTTTCTGAAAGGCATATAGTTAATAGTGTTTCACAAAGCCCTTTATTTAAGGTTGCTTAATGAAGGGTGAGATGGGCTGACAGCAAGAAAAGACCTCCAGCTCATCAATCAAGCCTGACAGCTAAAAGCTGCATGAAACCATGGAGAATGTCTCTAGGTGTAAGGCATCCAACACTGGTAAATACTCTGACAGGGTTTTACAGGACGTACCATCTGAACCATTTTTCAAACTTAAAGCATTTGTTCAATACACATTTTTTATCAAGAGAAAGGAAAAGAAAAACTGACATAAAAAACATTTGTCAAGAAATTTGACAGAAGAAACAAAGAATCTATTAAAGGAGAAATCATTAGATGACTTGTGGCTGTAGTGACGGCAAAGTCTAAAAATGCAAGTGGGGTACATTCATTAAAATAGATGAGGGGTTCACCTGTTTTTTTCAATTTAACTATCACTGTAAAAAAAAAACAGTGACCAAGTATTTTTACACTGCTATAGGTTTTCCAAAAGTAATTTTTGATTTGATTTGAAATGGTTTATTTCAAGCAATCAAATAAGAATAATACACAAAAACAATACAATCATCAGTTATACATTCGTACAATAACTAGTTTTTTTAAAATATTCCAAATGTTCTTACTGATCCTGGAAAACCTGCTTAATAAAGGGAAGATTTTGCTTTTAAACATCACTATTTTCAAATAAAATGGCTTAATAAAAACGCAGCAGCCAGTACTACTGTACAAACACTGAAATAAGAAAGTACTAAACGATGTGTCCCTAAAAACTTCCATGTTTGTCTTTGCTTTCCTTATCCCAGTTGGCATCTGGCTCAAATCTGCATGGCTGGATAGCTCCAGTATGGCTCATTATTTTGTGGGTGTGAGGGGCTGTAAGTTAGGTAGAGAGAGTGTAAACAGATGGATGACGAGCAATGGGGGCAGACTTACTATGCGCCATCAGTCCACAACTCAGAGGCGAATTTCTAATGAACTACTGCCACTCTGTAGAAACTATGTTCAAGAAAATGACACCGTTTTTTTTATTTTGATTATTAAAAAAAACGACAAAATGACAAGACTAGACCTGAGAACGCTTATAGATCAAAAAATGATTGGAGTGGGTCTTTAAGGGTAATGAGGGTAAAGGTGAAGAAATATAGAAACAAATTAATTTAAAAAGTAAAAATCCGCAACATCAAAACAGCTTGAACGGTAAACAAATTAAAAAGAATAAACCTGATGCATGAAGTCAATAGGAACAATAAAAAAGAACAAGAGAATGGCTGCATAGCTGGTGTGGCTCTTCTCTTTTTATTCTTTTCTCATGGTGAGGGGGGTATCATAGATGCACATGCTATGGCTCTGTCCACACACACTCTCCCAGAGTCCCACAGAGCTTATACATCAAAGAGTCTGCAGCTTAGAGCCGCCCACGGTTTAATGCATGACACCCCCGGTTCACATTGTTTAGTATGGGGCTGGGCTTTAATACAGGCAGAGGAATACGGAGAAATATTTAGCTCCTGGGAGAAAAAATGTAATGGTATCAGGTGAAAACACATTAAATGCCTGTGTGATTTTAAAAGGTGGAAAAAACAAAGGCATACACTCTAATAAATAAACTTACAAACAAGCACTTACCTGTAGTCTAAGGTTAAAGGTAAATGTCTCATCGGCTTCAGGCAAGTCATCATCCCTCACAGCAATAAAGATTGTTTTCCTGGACTCGGTAGACAGCAGGAAAGCTGCAGCATTGATGGCTTCAAAGTCCCCGGTATCAACTCCTTCTAGCTGAAAAAAAAAAATAAAAAAATTAACAGAAAAACCATAGCCTTTGGTAAAAGCATGTTTTTGTGTTCATTTTCTATGAAAATGTTTCCTACAGTACAATAAATGGCAGGGTGAAAAAAGTGTAAGTGTCAGGACACTTTGTTTGGGCATCATGAGTTTCGCCAACCCTGACCCCAGGGATGACAGGGACCCCAAGAACCTGTCTGTCACCACTAAAGGTGGCGTGTGGTGTCTGGCGCAGATGTCTGACATTAATAAACAAGGAGCAGGAATTCATGCAGGGAAGTGAACCACCCCATAGTCAGAGATGTGTGAACTCGCATTAGCACAGTTGCATAAATAGAAGAACTTGCCCGATCTGTCCAAGCAAATATATTAAAAGAGCACATTCTTAAAACTCAACAAACATTGTTCATCAGAGCAAAAACATGTAAACCGGGATATGCTGTCTGAGATACGAATTCTAATGCTAATTCTGGATTAAATCAAATTACGTACTGGTCTACACTATAAACTACAACATCAGCAAAAATGCATTTTTTATTAATTAAAAAAGAACTTACTACAATCGGCTTTAGTCCACTACAGCAAATAAAAATTGCTATTTATTTCATGTTTAGCCAATGTGTCTATATATTGTCACATTTTTATCAACTTTATGCCACAATTTACTGCAGAAAACTGTGCTAAATGTTTTCTTTGAAAAACATTGCTTTAAATGCTAAATAGAAAAGTTCAATGTCAGAGAATCATTGGATTAAAGAGGCCAAAAAGATGTTTACCAATCATTTGGGTTTAACAATATTATTCAAATAAACATCTAATATTACATTTAAATTTAGCATGTAATTGGATTCTGTATGGATATTTTAATGTGCTTGCTTTTATATTTGAAATTAACATTAACATTTTTACATTAATATTTGTGTCAGGAGAAAATTCAGACTTAAATTAATTCAAATGCAGCAAATATTTGAAAAGTTAACTAAGTCTGACAAAACTGACAGCTTTTATTTGATGAAGTTTTGTATTTGTCGCCCCATATAAACAACCATTAAGACAGGGCTTTTTTATTTTATTCTGCAAGCCACTGGTGTTTTGGCAATCATTTGAAAGTTAAAATCTGTATTAACATTAACTTAATCCTTCATTTTTCACAGTGGAAAAAATCTATGATGCTACTTAAGGTTGGGTCAACTTCCTGTAGCTGAAAAAAAAAACAGACAACAATAATTAAAACCTTGCATAAAATTCCAATTTCTTAAAATGTTCTATGGAAATTTTTTCTATAGTACAGTAAGTAAAAGGGTGGGATAGTAAGTCTTAAGCAGACATAAAAGACAGAACCAAAGTTTAACAACAGATTTTTAATTTGCCAAAAAAAAACTTGCATTAAAAATATCCTTAAGATCTACTGTCCTTAAGGTTATATACAGTAAAACACATGAGGGAAAAATCAAAATGTTATTGGTTTAAATTTGAAAAATACTTTAGTGATCAAAGACGACAAGCAGAAGAGACAATATCCAACAAATCAAATGCTGCGAAACAGTTTCTGGTTCGTGTCTGCAGCCCAATCTTTTTGACCACCTGACAGATTAGTAATTAGTACTTTAGGTAAAGTCGAATTATGTTCTTCACTAAGAACCCTGACATCTCAGAAATAGAGGTAAGATCTTAAGCCCGAGCCCGAGTCCGAACCCGACCCGACCCGAATTTCGGGTCGGGTCGGGTTCTAAATGACAGTCATTACGTTCGGTTCGGGCCGGGCTTCTCTCTCGCTGACTTTTTTAATAAATATATTGTAATGGCTGGAAAGAAGCTCCTTAGGCGGCGGTTGTCAAACAGCTCTTTATTAATCCTGGATGTCAGAACGGTTACCGCACGAACCGAAAGGCACAGCCAGCTTCTTCTTACTCAGAGGGAGAACGTTCCCTTAGCGCACACACCCACACACACACACACAGGTAGACCCCGCCCCCTCCACCAGTCACCAGCCCACCGTTGATTGACATACACTGTGGTCCCGCAACTGGCAGAACGAGGGGGGGCGCCGGCCACCCGCAGCATGTCGTGAACGTAATCTTCCCTCCCCAAGTCCGCATCTATTTTGCTTAGGGATCCCTGATATGGAGCAGCAGGAAGTCAAGGATAAACTTCAGACAGGGAAACTGAAAAGGCAAACGCGCACCGCCGCGGCTGCAGTATTTCTCCGCGTAATGAAGCGAGTGCTTATCATCAAGATCTCTCTGTCACTCTCTCTGTCTGGCCTCTTATTCTGTGTTCCAGCGTTATTTCATTGATCAAATGCATTTGTCATGTAGGGATGAACCTATGCTCAGCGCTTCCAGCGGAACTCTATGCCACAACAGAGAGCTTATACGCGCGCGGCTGCAGCGACCACTCTCTGTTCGAAAGAAAAAAAACTTTCATGATCATAAAAATATGTAGATTATTTTACCTTTAAGAAATCTGGCGATTTTTTTCTGCCAAAAATACTATGGGATACATTGAAATTTCGGGTTTGCTTCGGGCTCAGTCCTGCAAATCAACTTAATTGGTCGGGTTCGGTCCGAGTTCGGCTTTAATGCCAGCGGGCCTGTGTCGGGTCGGGCCGGATTTTTAGGCCCGATCTTACCTCTACTCAGAAATACATCAGAAGACTTTCTCTTAAACAGAGGTAAGGAATCGCTGACCCTAGCCATAACTCTCAGTTGGCACAAACTGAAATTGAGGTGATTCATTAAGTGTCCCACTGATAAACCTCCACTTACCAGAACCAAAGCTGTCACATTGACCGGATCTCCCACTCTCTCCACAACCAGGCGAACGACAGCTGTGCTGCTCTCGTTGACAATAAAGTCCGTCTGGCCAAGGAAGCGCAGCGTGGCTGACTCAGACTTAGTACCAGGGATGGACAGAGCCAGTATCAACCCAGCTAGCAGGAAGACAGAGAGCATTCCTACAGAAGACAACATGTGAAGGAAATCAATAAATGTCATCGACTTAGAATAAAAAAAGACAGTTTAAATTTTAAACTACGGTAACAATCCCAGTTACAACTGGAGTACTTATTTCAAACTTACTATGATGAAAATCACAAACACTATTTATGTTCAATGGCGTTGGTACTTCTAATTTATTTATTGCATTGATTAGTACTATTTGCACTAAAAGATCCAAACTGTAACATGTGAAAACACAAAGTTGATAGAGATATGATCCTTTATGATTTAGCAGCTGCACTAAACTGCCAGATGATTGTGATATTTGCTGACTGGTAATGTATGAGCCAAGCTGGCTTGCAAACCCTCTGGTCTCTGTGGTTTGACTGATTTGCAGTGTTACTCCGCAAATCCAACATGTCTTCATGTCTTTGGAACTGTTAAAGCTGCTGGTTTTTAAGATGTTGCATGTAAAAAATAATAAACAGGAATAAAAATCACTTTGGAGTCTGTCTGGTGTCTACTTTTCTCCTCCCTAAATCTATCTTGTTTGCATTCCTTGTCCCCTTTCTTCTTGTGCTTCCTTCTTAACTCTCAGCAAGAATAATCCTAAATCTGCATGGAGCCACTCAGACAGTTGTCATGGTTAATACAACAAAACAACACAGCATGACAAGCGAGGTGGAGCCAGCTTAAAGCTAAATTGGAACGATCCTGTCCTGCCTTTCCCTTCCATGATTCCTTTTGCCCATCCATTCATAATCTGTACCACACAGCCTGGCCAAAACAAGAACACAGAGATCATTCAGTGTATTTGTTCTTAATTACAGTTGTAAATGAATGCCAGCAACCCAAGTGGATGGATGAAGTCATGCTATGTTTTCAGACACAGAGTTAATTGTTTTAGGAAAGTTGGGCATGTAAAATATCACTTTCTTTTCAAATGTTGTCACCAAAACATTAACTTTGGCATATTTTTTGTATCAATCGGTGTTTAAATCATTCAGCTTGCTTCCTGGACAAAACACTCATATGTTTGGACTTTAAGAGCCTGCTGATGCAGATGTTATAGACATTTCAGTAAAAAGAGAGCCTTGTATCTGAGTTAGAGACTGTGATAGAGACTTGATGTTTAGGATCTGTGTGTTACACACGTGTGTTGCTAGTATTGGGTAGACTGGTGGAAAATCCATCAAAAAAGGATTTAGAGCAGCACTTGGTAAATGGACCAAGAGGGGCCAGGGTTAAAAAGAATCCTGTTTGCTCTGGAGATGAGGTGAAGGAACTCCAAAATTGTTTCTCAAATCACCATAAAGGAATAGATGTGCAGTTTCTCATTTTAAGTCCTTAGAGGTTCACAACAGCCTCCCCAAATAAGTTGTGCTGGGTAAAGCTGAACACAAAGTCTCTTTGCTTTTAAGTCTGTAAAATTGACATAAATTTGGTCGCAGTAAGACCTAACTGGTTACAAAGTTAAACTGTGAGGGGTTGTCAAACATCACTTTTATCCTTTTTTGATTTTTTTTTATTTCAAAACACACTTTAAATCTTGTCAAACTTGTCAAGTTGATGGATGGTAGCAAGCATTCAGGTTTTTAAACTTTCAACAATGCTATGCCAAAAAAAAAGAGGGGGGTGCTCCAATGACTAAGATGCTCATTTAGGGTGTTAGCAGATGCTGAGTGGTTGGCACAGGTCTTTTTTATGAGCGTCGGGACACTTTTTGTTTTGGCATCATGGATTTTGCCAACCCTGACCCCAGGAATGGTAGCAGACCCCAAGAACCTGTCTGTCACCACCAAAGGTGGCGTGTGGTGTCTGGCGCAGATGTCTGACATTGATAAAACAAGGAGCAGGAATTCATGCAGTGAGGTGAACCACCCCATAGTCAGAGATGTGTGAACTCACGTTAACACACTAACATTAATTGGAAGAACTTGCCCGATCTGTCCAAGCAAAAACAAATTAAAGGTGCATATTCTTAAATCTCAATAAAAGTAAACAAAATGTTCATCAAAGCATTAACAAAGAAACCAGAAGATGATGTCTGAGATGAGGAGTCTATGAGGCCTGTCATGAAAACAAGTGTCATAAATATATATGTATTAATATGTATTAGTATTCTGGACAAAATCACATCACATTGCTGTATAAACTGCAACTTCAACATAAAATGCCTTTTAAAAACTAAGTTAATTAGTCATTGTCTACTCTAGTCTATTTTTATTCATCTATTTATCGTCTAAACCTGCTGCATTCCCATTTTGGTCACGTGGATGTGGGAGTCTGCCCAGCTACTACTAGGGCGTGATGGTGGGGTGCGCCCTAGAAAGATTGACAGTCCATTGCAGGGTCACACAGAACCAAACAACCAGACACGCTAACATTCACACTGAATTTTAGAGAATTATAGAGTAGGATGAGCATATTTTTGAACCATGGGAGGAAGCTAGAATATCCAGAAAAATCAAACACTTGTACATCAGAAGAGCAAACGCCACACAGAAGGGACCCAGTTGGGATTTGAACCAGGGCCTTCTTGTTGTGAGGTGAATATAACTATCATACTACAATGCAGCCCCAACTACCCTTAATCAATCAAATTACAAGAAACCATTTTATTCTGATGCATCTACTTGTAGACAAATAGATCCATGTACGTTTTTGATTTCCTCGTCTGAGCTAACATCTTGCTCAAAACTGTAAGGCTGGATAGCACCAATATTGTTCAATATTTTTGTTGCACCAGTAATGTTATGTTGGGGTTATTAGGGGCTTTAAGTAATCACCAGAGAATGTAAACAGAAGGATGTCGGGAAGCGGGAGTGGGATTACTCTGCTCCCATGTCCCAGCCACAGCTCAGAGGTGCATTTCTATTGAACTATGACGCTCTCCAGAAACTATACCAGGAAACTACACAGTTTTTAAAATTTTAGCCAAAAATGCCACAACTATTATTTAAAAACCACTGGGAATGCTTTTACAATAGATCAAAGATGATCTATTGTTCTTGTATTTTAATAATTTTTCAATTAAACTGCCTGATGGAAAACACTGTAAATGTCTTACAGTTTCAGATGACTTTACTCTGTTTTTGAACAATCAGTAGTTCTAGAGTTGTAGTTGTTTTGTGCAAATACGCTTTGTTCCAGTCTAAGGTCGAAAGAGCAACAGATCAATATTAAAGTCCTTTTAAAAACAAGCATAATATTTAGCTGTTTTGGAAGTATCCTTTCAGAATAAAGTCTTTATCACAAACCAACAGAAATACACATAATGTCCATTTAGTATTTTCTGTTTTGCTGTGATGTTTCCCCACAGACTTTCTGGCAAACGCAAACATGAAGAGTATCAAGACCAATCACAGTGATCACACCGGTCCAGGTCCAAGGCTGCTTGACCCCGTTCACCTGTCACCCCATCCTAAAACAGCTAGCTGGTGTAAGGAGCCTGGTTGACTAAAACTGTTACATCAGATCCCTTGCAGACATACCACACACATGGGCGCACTGATGCATTAGATATCCCTATCAGAAGTCCTGAAGAGGTGTCTGGTTGCAGGGCTGCTCTTGGGTCAGGGCTTGCCGCTGATACCTTCAGGGTTTCTCCTGACAGTGGCCTGTGTCGTAATCTTTGGCATCAATTATTCACTGTGGTCCTAAAGGTTCAGAGTCATAAGATTGTAGTAGGCGTGACACTGCAGGATTCACTGGGTCCTTTACTGACTGCACTAAGTGTCTGACATGGCAGGTAATGGTGCTCTTACAGCTGTACTGTTTGGTAGTGACAAGTTACAAAACAGACAAGTTCCATAACACAATGTTCCTACTTTCTGTCTCTCAAAACCAGTTTCTATTAAACCTTTTTGGAAACTTTTAAAGATTCAAGACACACCTTCAGAACCACAATCAAGGAATGTGTCTTTCTGGTTATTTCTCCTAGAATAGACTGCTTTACAAGCTTTAAAAGTGGAAAGTAATACTCTAACTTCCTTTTTGGTCCTGGGTTTGCAGGATTACAGTCTGCTGGGTTTTAATCAAGGGCTTTCCCGTGCGGCATCCCTGCCCTCAGGCCTTGCTGGACCTGCGACGCCCATGGTGAAGGGTATGTGGTTATGTGTGGCAGTTTGTCAAGTATACAGACATTTACTGTGATCTCCTACATGCCCGACACTGGTGGGCCTGGCGTGGGATCTCATTCATCAATCTTATAGCTCCAATTGACGATGAAGAGTCACTTTTGCCATAAAAGGAAACTACTCTGTCATTAAAAATCAACTAGTATAAGGGTTTTCCTTATAAAAGTGCTCTGTCTCCCACCCCTCAGCCAAATAAAAAATAAAAAGAATCACACTAAAGTTAACTGCGGAAACAGGAAAAATAGTAACAGAGAAAAAGAAACACTGAAAGCAACACATAAAGGTAACAACTGTGTAGTAATTTTGAAAGATGAGATTTGTTTTTTCAGGTCAAGGTAATAGTGAAAATGAGTAAGTTTCGATTTGTCTTAAAGATACTGCATGTCTTTTTTCTAATAATAATGAATCAATAAAAATACAATTAGATAAATAAATGTGTAAAATAAACAAATTAGGATCACTGTTGATATTTTTTAACAGCCCAATCAGATATTAAAGGCCCCAGTGTTAACCCATATTGAAGCCACTTTTCATCATTGGACTACTGTGCTTTCCACATTATGTGATGCCACAAGCCCAGTGTGTGTGTGTGTGTGTGTGTGTGTGTGTGTGTGGCCTAACAGTGGCTACTTTGAGAGGTCCAGACGCAGGGAGCCCACCAACAGTGTGGGGCCCAACAGCTTTGTGAGGCCCAAAAATCAGGGCCCCACAAAAATGAACCATTGCAAGAAGCTCAAAACCCTTTCCTGATATGCCTCCTAATTTTTTTCTACTTTTCCCACGAGTGCGGAAATTTTGGAAATGTGTGTGTGAAGTGTGTTTGCTCTACACCACCCCTGGAGGTAGGGGGCTGTCACTGCATCCCCACACACTTCAGGAAGTGTGTGTGTCGTTTGAACCAATGAGGATCTCGTCTGCGGTCATGTGGTACAAATTGAGCCAATGAGGATCTCGTGTGAGGTCATGTGGTACAAATTGAGCCAATGAGGATCTCGTGTGAGGTCATGTGGTACAGAAACATCCAATGATGATGAGGTTCTTTTTACCAGGGAATAAAAGTGATTTTGACCAGGTGACTTAATCAATTAGGGCAGGGTTTCTTGTCTTTTTTACTCTGTCTACTTGGATCCATTAAAGCATGAGGTAAGACTTTTTTGTTTGACTGACCTTTTTAATATTGTAATATTTTAAGTCTGTCCCATGTGTAAGTGAAACATTATATAGTCAATAAAACTAGTTAATTTTAGCACCAGGCGGCCAGATTATACTGCTTTGTCATGTACGAAAATGTTTGCTTATTTAGCTTGGCAGCCAGCTTCAAATGTTAGCTGCTCATTACCACAAGTAGTATATATAAATATGTATGTATGTATTCATCTGTGAGTGTGTGTGTATGTGTGTGTATATATATATATATATATATATATATATATATATATATATATATATATATATTCAACTTTTTTTTTACTGTCACTATTGTTTTATGTTAAGATTTAAAAAAAAATTATAATAACAGTAACAATCAGTAGAAAAGTAAAAAATATCACAGTATCTGCGGTGTGTTTGCAACATAAATTTTAAATACGGGTCGTATTACTTCGAAAGGCATGAAAGCCGATTCTTCCCACGCTCCCTGTGGCGTTGAACGCATCACAGCTGCACCAAACCTCCCTCGTCACGGCGGAAAGTTTCGGATATTCTCAGCAGAGTTGAACCGCACAAACCGTAATTGTAAGTAAAAAAAACATTTTTTTTAAAGAATTTTGAACATTTTATACTTGTAACAGATGGTTGTCAATGAGTTTTAGCATTTGCGTCTGGTCAAGCTAGCTTGAGTCTTGAGTTTGTGCTCACGCATGGCGCTTGTGGGCCTATACACTTGCGTGAGTTGTATTGAACCGCTTCGGTACGGCATGTTCAGTTCGGTTCACTTTTATTCTATAAATTATTTCATTATATTTATTTTTTATCATTCAATTTAATATTTTTAAACTTAAGCTCCGCCCGGGCGGAACTAATGTTAACCGCGAGATCCGGTCAACATTCGTTCCGCTCTTCCAGCCTGTCAAGAACGTTAGCATGGCAAAGGAGCTTCATGACTGCCCCACCCCCTATGCTTTTCTGTGTGCGTTAGAGCAGTGGTTTTCAACCTTTTTTTTTTAACGATTTCGGTACTTTTTATTTTTTATCATTCAATATAATATTTTTAAACTTAAGCTCCGCCCGGGCGGAACTAATGTTAACCGCGAGATCCGGTCAACAACATTCGTTCTGCTCTTCCAGCCTGTCAAGAACGTCAGCATGCAAAGGAACTTTATGACTGCCCCACCCCCCCTACGCTCTTCTGTGTGAGTTAGAGCAGTGTTTTTCAACCTTTTTTGAGCCAACGTACACTTTTTTTCTTTGACAAAAATCCCGCGGCACACTTGCAAAAAATAAAATCTAGTCTGTATTGATGTACACGATCTCAAATGCAGTTTTTTGTAATAATTGTGGCACAAATAAATTTAAGTTGCTGCTTTTTTTTCTCTCTCTAAAAGTTGTAAAAGTTTTCAATATTTATAAACTAAATTAGTTTAAAAAATGTACACATTGGTTATCACTCCAGTTTATTTCAATGCAATCCGTACGGATCACTATTCCTGGTTCTATACAGATGAGCACTCTGTGCACTTAACTTAAACCAATTGTCTGTTGAGATCAAAGTTGCGTTTACCACTTTTGTTTTTAGCCAGGTCAAAGTACACTGCTGGACGTTTGTCCAAAAGTGTGTTTATAAATCCGCCGAATGTGGCGGAGCTACCGTTAAGTTTTTCTTGCCCTCCTTATGAAAGACATAGAAGATGTTGAGAGATCTGTGCATTTATTTTTAAGAGCTCCACAAGGACATTGGCAGACTTCTAATTGTGAAACCTAAGCCTTTTTTTGATGAACACATAGCTGATGTTCTGGAGATGATAAATGTTTTTGATCAATGAAAATAAGGAATTTCCGGCGGCACACCTGACCATCTCTCATGGCACACTAGTGTCCCGCGACACAGTGGTTGAAAAACACTGCTAACCTACTTAAAACAGCATCACCCAACTGTAAAAATCAGGTCTACAAGAAAAATAATGTAACATTTAGGCATATGTTTTTTTCTTTCTTTTTTTTAAGTCAGTGTTTAATATCCAAGGTTTTCAGTTCCTGACAGCTTATTAATTTGTATAATAGGTCACCTACACGGGAAATTTTGATTTGTTTTTATATAAAATCATGAAATACATTTTTGAAGAAAAAAATAATAATTTACAATTTGTTATATATATTTGATTTATTTTGTCACCTGGTTAAAATTATTTCTGCAGAGCCACAATGAGCAAGAGAAAGCAAAGGATATATCCTGAGGATGAGGCTCAGTTATATATAAGGTCTGCAACAGATAAGCCTGGGTTAATGGAAAGATTTATTGATAGTTACAAAGGTAAGTTTCAAAGTGGGGATGGAAAGTTGTTTGTGTGTGTTGGGGGGAATAATACACATAAAATCAGATAAATCTCTTCATTTACAAACATACTCTGTAAATGTATAAGCTTATAGTCTAAAATTGCTTTAAAAGTGCTTTTAGCTTTAATTCTATGAAACTGCATGTTTTTTTAAAGTAGATATACTTCGAAAATGTGCTTTTAGGCAGAGGAGTATTTGCCTGCCAGCCCATCGAACCTGGCACCTTTGTCTTGGAGTATAGAGGTGAACTTCTATCAATGAAGGAATGTCAGTCAAGATCCTACTCAGAACAGGAGAGTACCTTTCTTTTTGAGTTTGAATGGCAGAATCATCAGTGGTGGTAAGTATGTAACATTAGTTTTAATGTGTACAAACATAAAAAAGGTTAAAAACTTTTTGTTGGCATTAAAGCAACAGAAAACATTTGGTCAAATAAGAAAATCAATTTTAATATATTTGATCAAATTTGTTGGTAAAACTATTACTGCTCCAGAATTTTATAAGAATACAGCAGCTTTATTTTGTGACTTCATACTACAATTTAAATTGTGTATTTTGAATGTTTTTTAGAAGCTTTTTATTATGTCTATTATTTAAGTCTTTATTTGTGCTGAAGTTGTCTTTTTTTGTTGCTTTGCTCAATCATTTTTAGTATTGATGCATCCAAAGAAGATGGATCCCTTGGCCGGCTGGTCAATGACAATCATAAATCTCCCAACTGCACAATGAAAAAGATTGTGGTGAATGGTAAACCACATTTGTGCCTGTTTTCCGTTAAAAAAATTGAAGTGGGGACTGAAATTGATTACAATTATGGGAAATCCAAATGGCCCTGGCGTAAAAAGGTGAGAAGCTTTAAGTCACACAAACTTTACTTTACTTCCTTCTGATGAGGAACAAAAATGTATATTTAATTGATTGTGAACAGTATAGATGTACTTTCAAACTCTGTTGTAAATTCATTATAAATACTTGCGTTATTTCTCCCTGTTGCCATACATTCTAATTTCAAGCCTAAAAGCTTTTAGAGAATCTGGTTTCACCAGAGTTTTATTGGGCAAGTGGTAAATTGTAGAAATGAGAGCTTTTCCGAGCCTCCATTTATTCTTTCTTGTCTTACTTCCAGGTGACAACATTCCAGACCTCTTCTGGAGCAACAAGCACCAGGACGCCCCCCACAGAGCAGTCGGAGGATGATGGTCCAAGCCAAGTTGATCCCAGAATGCAGGTACTGGCCGAATATGGTTCAAAATTAACTGTTTATTGGTATGGAACGGTCGTGACATAGGAAGGTAAAGATGCTTGTTTCTGGTTCAGGCAGAAAGTCGTGGTTTGACAAGGGAGAAACCTGTGGTTGTAGTGTCAGAGTTAAAGTGACAGCCACACTTCCAAATCTTCCATCTTGGAGTCTTACTGCAGCAGGTGCAAACAGAAAGAAGTCGCCCTCACACAGCTCCATGTCCAGTATTTTACTTTGTGGGGCCCTCGGTCAAGCCTTTCTCTAAGACCACTTTTGGCTTCATGCAGCATCCTGACCTCACACACCAGATTCCTCATGTTGCTACCTGGTGGGGCCCTCCCGTTTGATGTTCCTCTTAATGATTTTTATTAACAGTTGCAGTATCTGATGATGATGAGACTTAATTGACAGTAAATATGGATGGCCATCTTCTCATTTGCTTCCCTATAATGAAGTTATTTCTAACGTGGTGGACGGTATGCACGTGTTTGTTGTTGTAACACAACCCAAGCTTGCCAGACAGCATTGTGAATGTCCTTATTTCAAGCCTAAAAGCTTTTAGAGAATCTGGTTTCACCAGAGTGTCATTGGACAAGTGGTAAATTGTAGAAATGAGAGCTTTTCCGAGCCTCCATTTATTCTTTCTTGTCTTACTTCCAGGTGACAACATTCCAGACCTCTTCTGGAGCAACAAGCACCGGGACGCCCCCCACAGAGCAGTCGGAGGATGATGGTCCAAGCCAAGTTGATCCCAGAATGCAGGTACTGACCGAATATGGTTCAAAATTAACTGTTTATTGGTATGGAACGGTCTGGTCATGACATAGGAAGGTAAAGATGCTTGTTTCTGGTCAGGCAGAAAGTCGTGGTTTGACAAGGGAGAAACCTGTGGTTGTAGGGTCAGAGTTAAAGTGACAGCCACACTTCCAAATCTTCCATCTTGGAGTCTTACTGCAGCAGGTGCAAACAGAAAGAAGTCGCCCTCACACAGCTCCATGTCCAGTATTTTACTTTGTGGGGCCCTCGGTCAAGCCTTTCTCTAAGACCACTTTTGGCTTCATGCAGCATCCTGACCTCACACACCAGATTCCTCATGTTGCTACCTGGTGGGGCCCTCCCGTTTTGATGTTCCTCTTAATGATTTTTATTGACAGTTGCAGTATCTGATGATGATGAGACTTAATTGACAGTAAACATGGATGGCCATCTTCTCATTTGCTTCCCTATAATGAAGTTATTTCTAACGTGGTGGACGGTATGCACGTGTTTGTTGTTGTAACACAACCCAAGCTTGCCAGACAGCATTGTGAATGTCCTTATTTCAAGCCTAAAAGCTTTTAGAGAATCTGGTTTCACCAGAGTTTCATTGGACAAGTGGTAAATTGTAGAAATGAGAGCTTTTCCGAGCCTCCATTTATTCTTTCTTGTCTTACTTCCAGGTGACAACATTCCAGACCTCTTCTGGAGCAACAAGCACCGGGACGCCCCCCACAGAGCAGTCGGAGGATGATGGTCCAAGCCAAGTTGATCCCAGAATGCAGGTACTGGCCAAATATGGTTCAAAATTAACTGTTTATTGGTATGGAACGGTCGTGACATAGGAAGGTAAAGATGCTTGTTTCTGGTCAGGCAGAAAGTCGTGGTTTGACAAGGGAGAAACCTGTGGTTGTAGGGTCAGAGTTAAAGTGACAGCCACACTTCCAAATCTTCCATCTTGGAGTCTTACTGCAGCAGGTGCAAACAGAAAGAAGTCGCCCTCACACAGCTCCATGTCCAGTATTTTACTTTGTGGGGCCCTCGGTCAAGCCTTTCTCTAAGACCACTTTTGGCTTCATGCAGCATCCTGACCTCACACACCAGATTCCTCATGTTGCTACCTGGTGGGGCCCTCCCGTTTTGATGTTCCTCTTAATGATTTTATTGACAGTTGCAGTATCTGATGATGATGAGACTTAATTGACAGTAAATATGGATGGCCATCTTCTCATTGCTTCCCTATAATGAAGTTATTTCTAACGTGGTGGACGGTATGCACGTGTTTGTTGTTGTAACACAACCCAAGCTTGCCAGACAGCATTGTGAATGTCCTTATTTCAAGCCTAAAAGCTTTAGAGAATCTGGTTTCACCAGAGTGTCATTGGACAAGTGGTAAATTGTAGAAATGAGAGCTTTTCCGAGCCTGCATTTATTCTTTCTTGTCTTACTTCCAGGTGACAACATTCCAGACCTCTTCTGGAGCAACAAGCACCAGGACGCCCCCCACAGAGCAGTCGGAGGATGATGGTCCAAGCCAAGTTGATCCCAGAATGCAGGTACTGGCCGAATATGGTTCAAAATTAACTGTTTATTGGTATGGAACGGTCGTGACATAGGAAGGTAAAGATGCTTGTTTCTGGTCAGGCAGAAAGTCGTGGTTTGACAAGGGAGAAACCTGTGGTTGTAGTGTCAGAGTTAAAGTGACAGCCACACTTCCAAATCTTCCATCTTGGAGTCTTACTGCAGCAGGTGCAAACAGAAAGAAGTCGCCCTCACACAGCTCCATGTCCAGTATTTTACTTTGTGGGGCCCTCGGTCAAGCCTTTCTCTAAGACCACTTTTGGCTTCATGCAGCATCCTGACCTCACACACCAGATTCCTCATGTTGCTACCTGGTGGGGCCCTCCCGTTTTGATGTTCCTCTTAATGATTTTTATTGACAGTTGCAGTATCTGATGATGATGAGACTTAATTGACAGTAAATATGGATGGCCATCTTCTCATTTGCTTCCCTATAATGAAGTTATTTCTAACGTGGTGGACGGTATGCACGTGTTTGTTGTTGTAACACAACCCAAGCTTGCCAGACAGCATTGTGAATGTCCTTATTTCAAGCCTAAAAGCTTTTAGAGAATCTGGTTTCACCAGAGTTTCATTGGACAAGTGGTAAATTGTAGAAATGAGAGCTTTTCCGAGCCTCCATTTATTCTTTCTTGTCTTACTTCCAGGTGACAACATTCCAGACCTCTTCTGGAGCAACAAGCACCGGGACGCCCCCCACAGAGCAGTCGGAGGATGATGGTCCAAGCCAAGTTGATCCCAGAATGCAGGTACTGGCCGAATATGGTTCAAAATTAACTGTTTATTGGTATGGAACGGTCGTGACATAGGAAGGTAAAGATGCTTGTTTCTGGTCAGGCAGAAAGTCGTGGTTTGACAAGGGAGAAACCTGTGGTTGTAGTGTCAGAGTTAAAGTGACAGCCACACTTCCAAATCTTCCATCTTGGAGTCTTACTGCAGCAGGTTCAAACAGAAAGAAGTCGCCCTCACACAGCTCCATGTCCAGTATTTTACTTTGTGGGGCCCTCGGTCAAGCCTTTCTCTAAGACCACTTTTGGCTTCATGCAGCATCCTGACCTCACACACCAGATTCCTCATGTTGCTACCTGGTGGGGCCCTCCCGTTTTGATGTTCCTCTTAATGATTTTTATTGACAGTTGCAGTATCTGATGATGATGAGACTTAATTGACAGTAAACTATGGATGGCCATCTTCTCATTTGCTTCCCTATAATGAAGTTATTTCTAACGTGGTGGACGGTATGCACGTGTTTGTTGTTGTAACACAACCCAAGCTTGCCAGACAGCATTGTGAATGTCCTTATTTCAAGCCTAAAAGCTTTAGAGAATCTGGTTTCACCAGAGTGTCATTGGACAAGTGGTAAATTGTAGAAATGAGAGCTTTTCCGAGCCTCCATTTATTCTTTCTTGTCTTACTTCCAGGTGACAACATTCCAGACCTCTTCTGGAGCAACAAGCACCAGGGACGCCCCCCACAGAGCAGTCGGAGGATGATGGTCCAAGCCAAGTTGATCCCAGAATGCAGGTACTGGCCAAATATGGTTCAAAATTAACTGTTTATTGGTATGGAACGGTCGTGACATAGGAAGGTAAAGATGCTTGTTTCTGGTCAGGCAGAAAGTCGTGGTTTGACAAGGGAGAAACCTGTGGTTGTAGGGTCAGAGTTAAAGTGACAGCCACACTTCCAAATCTTCCATCTTGGAGTCTTACTGCAGCAGGTGCAAACAGAAAGAAGTCGCCCTCACACAGCTCCATGTCCAGTATTTTACTTTGTGGGGCCCTCGGTCAAGCCTTTCTCTAAGACCACTTTTGGCTTCATGCAGCATCCTGACCTCACACACCAGATTCCTCATGTTGCTACCTGGTGGGGCCCTCCCGTTTTGATGTTCCTCTTAATGATTTTTATTGACAGTTGCAGTATCTGATGATTGATGAGACTTAATTGACAGTAAATATGGATGGCCATCTTCTCATTTGCTTCCCTATAATGAAGTTATTTCTAACGTGGTGGACGGTATGCACGTGTTTGTTGTTGTAACACAACCCAAGCTTGCCAGACAGCATTGTGAATGTCCTTATTTCAAGCCTAAAAGCTTTTAGAGAATCTGGTTTCACCAGAGTGTCATTGGACAAGTGGTAAATTGTAGAAATGAGAGCTTTTCCGAGCCTCCATTTATTCTTTCTTGTCTTACTTCCAGGTGACAACATTCCAGACCTCTTCTGGAGCAACAAGCACCGGACGCCCCCCACAGAGCAGTCGGAGGATGATGGTCCAAGCCAAGTTGATCCCAGAATGCAGGTACTGGCCGAATATGGTTCAAAATTAACTGTTTATTGGTATGGAACGGTCGTGACATAGGAAGGTAAAGATGCTTGTTTCTGGTCAGGCAGAAAGTCGTGGTTTGACAAGGGAGAAACCTGTGGTTGTAGGGTCAGAGTTAAAGTGACAGCCACACTTCCAAATCTTCCATCTTGGAGTCTTACTGCAGCAGGTGCAAACAGAAAGAAGTCGCCCTCACACAGCTCCATGTCCAGTATTTTACTTTGTGGGGCCCTCGGTCAAGCCTTTCTCTAAGACCACTTTTGGCTTCATGCAGCATCCTGACCTCACACACCAGATTCCTCATGTTGCTACCTGGTGGGGCCCTCCCGTTTTGATGTTCCTCTTAATGATTTTTATTGACAGTTGCAGTATCTGATGATGATGAGACTTAATTGACAGTAAATATGGATGGCCATCTTCTCATTTGCTTCCCTATAATGAAGTTATTTCTAACGTGGTGGACGGTATGCACGTGTTTGTTGTTGTAACACAACCCAAGCTTGCCAGACAGCATTGTGAATGTCCTTATTTCAAGCCTAAAAGCTTTTAGAGAATCTGGTTTCACCAGAGTTTCATTGGACAAGTGGTAAATTGTAGAAATGAGAGCTTTTCCGAGCCTCCATTTATTCTTTCTTGTCTTACTTCCAGGTGACAACATTCCAGACCTCTTCTGGAGCAACAAGCACCGGGACGCCCCCCACAGAGCAGTCGGAGGATGATGGTCCAAGCCAAGTTGATCCCAGAATGCAGGTACTGGCCAAATATGGTTCAAAATTAACTGTTTATTGGTATGGAACGGTCGTGACATAGGAAGGTAAAGATGCTTGTTTCTGGTCAGGCAGAAAGTCGTGGTTTGACAAGGGAGAAACCTGTGGTTGTAGTGTCAGAGTTAAAGTGACAGCCACACTTCCAAATCTTCCATCTTGGAGTCTTACTGCAGCAGGTGCAAACAGAAAGAAGTCGCCCTCACACAGCTCCATGTCCAGTATTTTACTTTGTGGGGCCCTCGGTCAAGCCTTTCTCTAAGACCACTTTTGGCTTCATGCAGCATCCTGACCTCACACACCAGATTCCTCATGTTGCTACCTGGTGGGGCCCTCCCGTTTTGATGTTCCTCTTAATGATTTTTATTGACAGTTGCAGTATCTGATGATGATGAGACTTAATTGACAGTAAATATGGATGGCCATCTTCTCATTTGCTTCCCTATAATGAAGTTATTTCTAACGTGGTGGACGGTATGCACGTGTTTGTTGTTGTAACACAACCCAAGCTTGCCAGACAGCATTGTGAATGTCCTTATTTCAAGCCTAAAAGCTTTTAGAGAATCTGGTTTCACCAGAGTGTCATTGGACAAGTGGTAAATTGTAGAAATGAGAGCTTTTCCGAGCCTCCATTTATTCTTTCTTGTCTTACTTCCAGGTGACAACATTCCAGACCTCTTCTGGAGCAACAAGCACCAGGACGCCCCCCACAGAGCAGTCGGAGGATGATGGTCCAAGCCAAGTTGATCCCAGAATGCAGGTACTGGCCGAATATGGTTCAAAATTAACTGTTTATTGGTATGGAACGGTCGTGACATAGGAAGGTAAAGATGCTTGTTTCTGGTCAGGCAGAAAGTCGTGGTTTGACAAGGGAGAAACCTGTGGTTGTAGTGTCAGAGTTAAAGTGACAGCCACACTTCCAAATCTTCCATCTTGGAGTCTTACTGCAGCAGGTGCAAACAGAAAGAAGTCGCCCTCACACAGCTCCATGTCCAGTATTTTACTTTGTGGGGCCCTCGGTCAAGCCTTTCTCTAAGACCACTTTTGGCTTCATGCAGCATCCTGACCTCACACACCAGATTCCTCATGTTGCTACCTGGTGGGGCCCTCCCGTTTTGATGTTCCTCTTAATGATTTTTATTGACAGTTGCAGTATCTGATGATGATGAGACTTAATTGACAGTAAATATGGATGGCCATCTTCTCATTTGCTTCCCTATAATGAAGTTATTTCTAACGTGGTGGACGGTATGCACGTGTTTGTTGTTGTAACACAACCCAAGCTTGCCAGACAGCATTGTGAATGTCCTTATTTCAAGCCTAAAAGCTTTTAGAGAATCTGGTTTCACCAGAGTTTCATTGGACAAGTGGTAAATTGTAGAAATAAGAGCTTTTCCGAGCCTCCATTTATTCTTTCTTGTCTTACTTCCAGGTGACAACATTCCAGACCTCTTCTGGAGCAACAAGCACCAGGACGCCCCCCACAGAGCAGTCGGAGGATGATGGTCCAAGCCAAGTTGATCCCAGAATGCAGGTACTGGCCGAATATGGTTCAAAATTAACTGTTTATTGGTATGGAACGGTCTGTGACATAGGAAGGTAAAGATGCTTGTTTCTGGTCAGGCAGAAAGTCGTGGTTTGACAAGGGAGAAACCTGTGGTTGTAGTGTCAGAGTTAAAGTGACAGCCACACTTCCAAATCTTCCATCTTGGAGTCTTACTGCAGCAGGTTCAAACAGAAAGAAGTCGCCCTCACACAGCTCCATGTCCAGTATTTTACTTTGTGGGGCCCTCGGTCAAGCCTTTCTCTAAGACCACTTTTGGCTTCATGCAGCATCCTGACCTCACACACCAGATTCCTCATGTTGCTACCTGGTGGGGCCCTCCCGTTTTGATGTTCCTCTTAATGATTTTTATTGACAGTTGCAGTATCTGATGATGATGAGACTTAATTGAAAGTAAACATGGATGGCCATCTTCTCATTTGCTTCCCTATAATGAAGTTATTTCTAACGTGGTGGACGGTATGCACGTGTTTGTTGTTGTAACACAACCCAAGCTTGCCAGACAGCATTGTGAATGTCCTTATTTCAAGCCTAAAAGCTTTTAGAGAATCTGGTTTCACCAGAGTGTCATTGGACAAGTGGTAAATTGTAGAAATGAGAGCTTTTCCGAGCCTCCATTTATTCTTTCTTGTCTTACTTCCAGGTGACAACATTCCAGACCTCTTCTGGAGCAACAAGCACCAGGACGCCCCCCACAGAGCAGTCGGAGGATGATGGTCCAAGCCAAGTTGATCCCAGAATGCAGGTACTGGCCGAATATGGTTCAAAATTAACTGTTTATTGGTATGGAACGGTTGTCTGACATAGGAAGGTAAAGATGCTTGTTTCTGGTCAGGCAGAAAGTCGTGGTTTGACAAGGGAGAAACCTGTGGTTGTAGTGTCAGAGTTAAAGTGACAGCCACACTTCCAAATCTTCCATCTTGGAGTCTTACTGCAGCAGGTGCAAACAGAAAGAAGTCGCCCTCACACAGCTCCATGTCCAGTATTTTACTTTGTGGGGCCCTCGGTCAAGCCTTTCTCTAAGACCACTTTTGGCTTCATGCAGCATCCTGACCTCACACACCAGATTCCTCATGTTGCTACCTGGTGGGGCCCTCCCGCTTTGATGTTCCTCTTAATGATTTTTATTGACAGTTGCAGTATCTGATGATGATGAGACTTAATTGACAGTAAATATGGATGGCCATCTTCTCATTTGCTTCCCTATAATGAAGTTATTTCTAACGTGGTGGACGGTATGCACGTGTTTGTTGTTGTAACACAACCCAAGCTTGCCAGACAGCATTGTGAATGTCCTTATATCAAGCCTAAAAGCTTTTAGAGAATCTGGTTTCACCAGAGTTTCATTGGACAAGTGGTAAATTGTAGAAATGAGAGCTTTTCCGAGCCTCCATTTATTCTTTCTTGTCTTACTTCCAGGTGACAACATTCCAGACCTCTTCTGGAGCAACAAGCACCGGGACGCCCCCCACAGAGCAGTCGGAGGATGATGGTCCAAGCCAAGTTGATCCCAGAATGCAGGTACTGACCGAATATGGTTCAAAATTAACTGTTTATTGGTATGGAACGGTCTGTCATGACATAGGAAGGTAAAGATGCTTGTTTCTGGTCAGGCAGAAAGTCGTGGTTTGACAAGGGAGAAACCTGTGGTTGTAGGGTCAGAGTTAAAGTGACAGCCACACTTCCAAATCTTCCATCTTGGAGTCTTACTGCAGCAGGTGCAAACAGAAAGAAGTCGCCCTCACACAGCTCCATGTCCAGTATTTTACTTTGTGGGGCCCTCGGTCAAAGCCTTTCTCTAAGACCACTTTTGGCTTCATGCAGCATCCTGACCTCACACACCAGATTCCTCATGTTGCTACCTGGTGGGGCCCTCCCGTTTTGATGTTCCTCTTAATGATTTTTATTGACAGTTGCAGTATCTGATGTTGATGAGACTTAATTGACAGTAAATATGGATGGCCATCTTCTCATTTGCTTCCCTATAATGAAGTTATTTCTAACGTGGTGGACGGTATGCACGTGTTTGTTGTTGTAACACAACCCAAGCTTGCCAGACAGCATTGTGAATGTCCTTATTTCAAGCCTAAAAGCTTTTAGAGAATCTGGTTTCACCAGAGTTTCATTGGACAAGTGGTAAATTGTAGAAATGAGAGCTTTTCCGAGCCTCCATTTATTCTTTCTTGTCTTACTTCCAGGTGACAACATTCCAGACCTCTTCTGGAGCAACAAGCACCGGGACGCCCCCCACAGAGCAGTCGGAGGATGATGGTCCAAGCCAAGTTGATCCCAGAATGCAGGTACTGGCCAAATATGGTTCAAAATTAACTGTTTATTGGTATGGAACGGTCGTGACATAGGAAGGTAAAGATGCTTGTTTCTGGTCAGGCAGAAAGTCGTGGTTTGACAAGGGAGAAACCTGTGGTTGTAGGGTCAGAGTTAAAGTGACAGCCACACTTCCAAACCTTCCATCTTGGAGTCTTACTGCAGCAGGTTCAAACAGAAAGAAGTCGCCCTCACACAGCTCCATGTCCAGTATTTTACTTTGTGGGGCCCTCGGTCAAGCCTTTCTCTAAGACCACTTTTGGCTTCATGCAGCATCCTGACCTCACACACCAGATTCCTCATGTTGCTACCTGGTGGGGCCCTCCCGTTTTGATGTTCCTCTTAATGATTTTTATTGACAGTTGCAGTATCTGATGATGATGAGACTTAATTGAAAGTAAACATGGATGGCCATCTTCTCATTTGCTTCCCTATAATGAAGTTATTTCTAACGTGGTGGACGGTATGCACGTGTTTGTTGTTGTAACACAACCCAAGCTTGCCAGACAGCATTGTGAATGTCCTTATTTCAAGCCTAAAAGCTTTTAGAGAATCTGGTTTCACCAGAGTGTCATTGGACAAGTGGTAAATTGTAGAAATGAGAGCTTTTCCGAGCCTCCATTTATTCTTTCTTGTCTTACTTCCAGGTGACAACATTCCAGACCTCTTCTGGAGCAACAAGCACCAGGACGCCCCCCACAGAGCAGTCGGAGGATGATGGTCCAAGCCAAGTTGATCCCAGAATGCAGGTACTGGCCGAATATGGTTCAAAATTAACTGTTTATTGGTATGGAACGGTCGTGACATAGGAAGGTAAAGATGCTTGTTTCTGGTCAGGCAGAAAGTCGTGGTTTGACAAGGGAGAAACCTGTGGTTGTAGGGTCAGAGTTAAAGTGACAGCCACACTTCCAAATCTTCCATCTTGGAGTCTTACTGCAGCAGGTGCAAACAGAAAGAAGTCGCCCTCACACAGCTCCATGTCCAGTATTTTACTTTGTGGGGCCCTCGGTCAAGCCTTTCTCTAAGACCACTTTTGGCTTCATGCAGCATCCTGACCTCACACACCAGATTCCTCATGTTGCTACCTGGTGGGGCCCTCCCGTTTTGATGTTCCTCTTAATGATTTTTATTGACAGTTGCAGTATCTGATGATGATGAGACTTAATTGACAGTAAATATGGATGGCCATCTTCTCATTTGCTTCCCTATAATGAAGTTATTTCTAACGTGGTGGACGGTATGCACGTGTTTGTTGTTGTAACACAACCCAAGCTTGCCAGACAGCATTGTGAATGTCCTTATTTCAAGCCTAAAAGCTTTTAGAGAATCTGGTTTCACCAGAGTTTCATTGGACAAGTGGTAAATTGTAGAAATGAGAGCTTTTCCGAGCCTCCATTTATTCTTTCTTGTCTTACTTCCAGGTGACAACATTCCAGACCTCTTCTGGAGCAACAAGCACCGGGACGCCCCCCACAGAGCAGTCGGAGGATGATGGTCCAAGCCAAGTTGATCCCAGAATGCAGGTACTGGCCAAATATGGTTCAAAATTAACTGTTTATTGGTATGGAACGGTCGTGACATAGGAAGGTAAAGATGCTTGTTTCTGGTCAGGCAGAAAGTCGTGGTTTGACAAGGGAGAAACCTGTGGTTGTAGTGTCAGAGTTAAAGTGACAGCCACACTTCCAAATCTTCCATCTTGGAGTCTTACTGCAGCAGGTGCAAACAGAAAGAAGTCGCCCTCACACAGCTCCATGTCCAGTATTTTACTTTGTGGGGCCCTCGGTCAAGCCTTTCTCTAAGACCACTTTTGGCTTCATGCAGCATCCTGACCTCACACACCAGATTCCTCATGTTGCTACCTGGTGGGGCCCTCCCGTTTTGATGTTCCTCTTAATGATTTTTATTGACAGTTGCAGTATCTGATGATGATGAGACTTAATTGACAGTAAATATGGATGGCCATCTTCTCATTTGCTTCCCTATAATGAAGTTATTTCTAACGTGGTGGACGGTATGCACGTGTTTGTTGTTGTAACACAACCCAAGCTTGCCAGACAGCATTGTGAATGTCCTTATATCAAGCCTAAAAGCTTTTAGAGAATCTGGTTTCACCAGAGTGTCATTGGACAAGTGGTAAATTGTAGAAATGAGAGCTTTTCCGAGCCTCCATTTATTCTTTCTTGTCTTACTTCCAGGTGACAACATTCCAGACCTCTTCTGGAGCAACAAGCACCGGGACGCCCCCCACAGAGCAGTCGGAGGATGATGGTCCAAGCCAAGTTGATCCCAGAATGCAGGTACTGGCCAAATATGGTTCAAAATTAACTGTTTATTGGTATGGAACGGTCGTGACATAGGAAGGTAAAGATGCTTGTTTCTGGTCAGGCAGAAAGTCGTGGTTTGACAAGGGAGAAACCTGTGGTTGTAGGGTCAGAGTTAAAGTGACAGCCACACTTCCAAATCTTCCATCTTGGAGTCTTACTGCAGCAGGTTCAAACAGAAAGAAGTCGCCCTCACACAGCTCCATGTCCAGTATTTTACTTTGTGGGGCCCTCGGTCAAAGCCTTTCTCTAAGACCACTTTTGGCTTCATGCAGCATCCTGACCTCACACACCAGATTCCTCATGTTGCTACCTGGTGGGGCCCTCCCGTTTTGATGTTCCTCTTAATGATTTTTATTAACAGTTGCAGTATCTGATGATGATGAGACTTAATTGACAGTAAATATGGATGGCCATCTTCTCATTTGCTTCCCTATAATGAAGTTATTTCTAACGGGTTGGACGGTATGCACGTGTTTGTTGTTGTAACTGTTTATCGGTCTGCAACGTTCCATTGTAAAATGTGGCTTGCAGCATCAGTTTTCATTCAATTGAAAAACCCTTCTGTCGTGGTTGTTTTTTATTTATTTTTTAGGTCGTTACTTTTCAAGGGATTTCTCTTGTTGACTATCTGGTTAGTGACGATTCTGAAGATCTTGATCTTTTAACACATTCCAATTTTGATGAGACAAAGAGAAAAAACGAAAACATTTCGGTAATTTCAAATCTTGTTATCAGATATACTTTGTTTTGAGATTCTTTCATTTTTTAGTTGAATCAGCACAAAATAACCACTGCTTGGCATAATTTTTCTTGCAGGTTCATTGTGTACCAGTTCATCCTTTCTCCCCCAGTACGCCAAATGATAAGATAGTTGATTTTGGTGAAGAGGATGAGTATGTTCCAAAGCTCAAGCGAACAAAAAGCATTCTGGTATACCCCTTTACAGTAAAAAGTTATTCTAACACCCCAGAACTATTTAATCTGCCAAATAATTTTTCCTTATGTAGTTGCATTCTTTTTCACTTTAAAATGTGGCATGAAGTGCAGACTTAACTGAATCTAAATATTCCTTTTAGATGGATCGATTGCCAGATTTTTCTGATGCTCTCTTTGATTCAAGTGATGATGAAGAGACTCTGTCCAAATCAAAATCTGAAATGGTTTCACAAAGGCCATCGAGATCTCAGTCCTGTCCTGTAAGCTTGCTTTTCATTACCATTTCTGACTTTGTCTTTTTTGTTCATAATTTGATTGTATAGAAAATATTGTCCTTGTAAATTTGTTTTGATTGCTTTCATTGTCAATGTTTGTTGCTAAACTGGTACCATTTTTGGTTGTTCTGTTACTTTTGTAACAGAAGTAGCAGTGACAGTAAAATTAGTTGTTTTATTATATAATTGCTTCCTATGCTTTTGGCAGGGACATCATAAATGTTGGTGTATCATAGCATAAATATCCACTCTTATTTTATTTCAATTCTGAATTCTTCATCTCATTTATCACAGTGCAATAAAAATTGCAGTCAAAGGTAATGATTTCTTTTTAATTCCCTTTTTTAAAGCTTGAACACAGTCTCACAAGCTCAGACGAGATGAGTGGAAGTAGTGGAGACGAATATGTTCCAAATCCCAAGGAGGATTATACAGACAGTGATGTCAGCACGGAAACTTTGCTAGGAAGTCAGAAAAAAAGAAAATGTACTCAGAGGAAAAGAAAATCTTCCAGCCAAGACTTGTTTAATGATAGCGTGAGTCCAAGCATTGACACAAGTCAAGATTTCACACAGAGACTTGATGCCAATAAAGATGAATCAGCATCACTTGAGGAAAATCCATCCGTCTTTGTTTATCCAGTATCGAAAAAGGAAGATGGTTCGAGATGCTATAATAAGAAACATCAGTGTTTGTATTGTGACGAAGTGATTCAAAAAATGTCAAGACATTTGAAACGTAAACACATGGATAAGGTTGATGTTGCCAAAGCTTTCAGTTTACCAAAGAATTCAAAAGAAAGACGAGCACAGTTGGATTATATTCGAAACAGGGGGAACTTTAAACACAACAATGAAGTTTTGGAAAACCATGAAGGCAAGCTCATTCCAAGCAAACAACCAAATAAAAAGACAGATGGACGAATATTTACACATTGTGTGTATTGCTTTGGACTTTTCAAGAAGAAATTGATGTGGCGACATTTCCAAGCCTGTAAATTAAAGCCTCATAGTAAGCCATCTAAACAAGGTAAATCAAGAGTCCAGGCTTTGTGTGCTTTTGCAGAACCTGCTCCATCTGGACTTAGTGACCCATACTGGAAGTTCTTGAGCTATATGCATCAAGACAAGATTGCAGTTTCAATTAAGCAGGATCCCTGTATTCTTGAGTACGGATACAGGTTGTTCACAAAGAATGAGAAGACCATCAGCCAACACCAGTACATTCGACAAAAACTAAGAGAACTTGGCAGACTGCTGCTCGAAGCAAAAAAGGATGCACCTGTGAAGACAATCAAGGATCTTATCAAACCTGAAAAATACAATTTCATTGTTGGTGTTGTAAAACGCCTGTCTGGATTCAGTGAAGAAACTGGAAGATTTCAACGTCCATCTCTTGCCCGAAAAGTTGGCCACAGTTTACATTCTTTGGCCATGTTCATCAAGTCTGAAGGATTGAAGAACCAAGACAAGACAGTTGTCCAAAAAGCTGATGAGTTTGCGCAGCTGT
Organism: Oryzias curvinotus; assembly: GCA_023969325.1. Lineage (NCBI taxonomy): Eukaryota > Metazoa > Chordata > Actinopteri > Beloniformes > Adrianichthyidae > Oryzias > Oryzias curvinotus. The sequence goes on along the minus strand of CM043722.1, from coordinate 24,418,876 downwards.
ACCAGGAAAGCTGGAAGTTTGACGTGGCAAGTCAAGCCTTAACCCAGCTTGACCAGACCAAGTGGCAGTCTCCTCAAGTCCTACCTTTCACCGAAGATGTTCAGATTCTGCATAGGTACTTGTTGGATAAAGAGAAACATCACCTAAAGAGATTAAAAGAGGAACCATCAGCCTCAAATTGGAAAGATCTTGCAAAAGTAACCTTGGCCCAAATTATTCTTTTCAACCGCAGGAGAGCTGGAGAGGTGTCCAGGATGCCTTTATCCTTCTATTTATCAAAAGACACATCAGAGACCCACGAAGATGTTAACATGGCACTAACTGCTTTGGAACAAAAGCTGTGCAAGCATTTTGTACGAATAACAATTGTTGGGAAAAGAGGGAGACATGTCCCAGTCTTGCTCACTCCTCTCATGAAGCAATCACTCGATGCTTTAATTGAGAACCGAGAAGGATGTGGCGTACTAAACGACAATGGCTACTTGTTTGCACTCCCATACTCTGTCCATTATCTGAGGGGATCAGACTCCATTCGACAATTTGTCAGCGAATGTGATGGCATTAAAAACCCCAAAGCACTAACATCAACAAAACTGCGCAAACATATTGCCACATTGTCCACTGTCTTAAACCTCAAAAATACAGAACTTGACCAGCTGGCAGATTTTCTTGGCCACAACATCCAAGTACACCGGAAGCACTATCGACTTCCAGAGGGTACTCTACAGCTTGCCAAAATAAGCAAGGTTCTCCTTGCCATGGAGCAGGGACGACTGGGAGATTACAAAGGAAAAAGTCTGGATGAAATTAATGTGGATGTTAACGGTAACAAAGCCTTACTTTTTTCCTTATACTCTTTAGGCATTTGATGAAATCTTGATCTTTTTCAGAATAGAATTTACCATATATTTTTCTTAAACTTGTGATTTCATGTTGAGATTGCCACTGATTTTGTTAATTATCACTGCAGAGACTGTTGATGCAGATGGATATGCTCAAGAGGACATGGAAGGTATGTGTGTTTTTTATTTTTGTTCAATTATTTTATTTTTAATGATGACTGACCCTTTATATTTTTCCTGAATTTTTGTGGTCTGTTGGTTAGGAAATCAGATCAGTCCCAGTTTGTCGAGTTTCTGGACCAAGGTCTGTGGGATATTGGCAATTATTAAGACTAACCCTAATCCTAACCCTCATTCTGTACACAATGTCTAAAAGCTTTTATTTACCCTGAGTTGGTATAACGCGACCAACTTAGGGGACATACGCAGAAACTAATAAAATCTGGGTATGTCTGACAGATTGAAATTACTACAATTCCTTTCAACCTTCTAAAATGCCTCTGGCTGCATGCCTTTGACTGCATACATGTAATGAGACTCTTCCATACATTAATAATGTAAAAATCTTGTGGGTCTTCTATGACCTAAACAAACCTTACTCTGTATTCATGAGTCAAACAGTGCAAGCATATTTCTGTGTACATTGATACCAACAATTACACCTTTTGAGAATTTACAGTGTCATTCTCTAATTTGTCATTTTTAGAATCTGATGAAGCTGATGGATGTTCCCAAGAAGATGTGGAAGGTATGTTTTTAAAATGAATGAACTTTATTTTTATTTAGAAAACTTTCCAAATTACATATGTAGAACTGCACTTTAATTTGGCAGATCTGCATATACACATATATGTATATACAGTATAGACCACTTAGTGATTTAAGTAATGGATGTTATGATTATTTTAGATGTTTTACAAGGAACCGTGTATTTGTACAAATTGTACTTTTAGCTTTTTGTTTTCTAAAAGGATTATTGCATTACTAAATACCACGCCATTCCTTTTTTTGTCTCTTTTTTTTGACAACTAATGTTTAAGAAACGTGCCATCCTCAATTCTATTATTTCAGATGGTGATCTTGCTGAGGTGCAGCCAGAGGTTGTCACAACATCCCAGCAAGAATACTCCCAACAAAGTAGCCAAAAACAGACGACACAAAAAAGAGGTTACCTGCTGCTTTGTTTGTTTTTAAATCAGATTTTCTCTTATTATCCAGATTCTCAAGCACTCCCCACTAATTTAGACATTTGTGAAAACTCAGCAAACACTGCTTCTTTGCATTTTGTTAATCTGCAAGTGATGGAGGGCCACATCATATCCACTTCTTTAGTAATGTACATTTGGTTTTGCCTTATGATATACCTCCTCTTGTGGATTGGTTCTGTTTAGTATTTACAAGTTGTGAGGTAGCATTTCACAGAAAGTCAGTAACGTTGTACAAGCTTATTTTGCCCTCTCAGTTCCTTGAACGCAACTTTTTGGATTAGCTAAATGAGTTTGAAAGAGCTGATAAACTAGCATTTACAACTACAAAATATCCTAAAGAAAAAAACAAGTCTCTATGAAATACAAAACTTGCTCCTTCAAGTATTTTCTGGTGTAGTTTTAAAAGTTGTCAAAATTAAAGAAAAATCTCAAAATTTTGCGATAAAGAAGTGTTGGAAATAACACATGGCCAAAAATTTAATTAAGCTGCATTTAGAAAACACCAGATGTCTGACCCTTAAGCCCAGACAAGTCTTTAAAAGACAGTAGCACCAAACTGTTTTCTGTGGTCAGACAAAAGGCAACCCATTTGGTTAAATCTTTACCTCTGGGGAAGTATTTCTAATTTGGTTAACCCATTATTTTTTCCCCCAGATGTTGCTATTGTTGACACTTTGGAGTTGGAAGAGGTCAGCACAACATCCCAAAAAAGTGACCTCCCCTCAAAGAAGGTGACACAAAAGAGAGGTAATAATACTGTTTTTTTAAATCCAGGTTTTAAAGTTCAATCACTAAAATAAGCACATGTAAAACCTCAGCAACCTTCTCTGTTGTCTAATGTGTTCTTGTGTGTTTAGGTAGAAAGGATGCTGTAAAAAAAGCCTGGACACCTGAAGAATGTGGGGCTGTACAAAAGCATTTAAAAAGATTCATTATTATGAATCAAGTTCCGGGGAAGGCAGAGTGTGAGCGGTGCATTGAGGCAGAACCGGAAGCTCTGAGAAACAGGGACTGGAAAGCTGTGAAGTTTTTTGTTAAAAACCGCATAACGGCTCTAAATAGAAAAATGCAGTAAAAAGTATTCTGGACAAGAAAAATGTTAAAACCATGGCAAACAGGTGGTGCCTTTCCCTGTTGAAAGTTGTTTTTTTTTTCCAAGTTTATGTTCCCAAGAAGGGATGTAATAATTCAGATGAATGTTTTATGTTACAACCATGGCAAACCACTGGTGCCATTCCCTGGTAAGGTCTTTTGCTTTGTTTTCAGATGAATGTTTTATGTTAAAACCATGGCAAACCACTGGTGCCTTTCCTTGGTAAGGTCTTAGTAGACAAATGCAGTGAAAAGCAGTATGGACAAGAAAAAAAAAACTGTGAAAAATGTTAACTCTTTTTTTTCACGTTCATGTTCCCAAGAAGGGATGTAATAATTCAGATGAAGGTTTTATATTACAACCATGGCAAACCACTGGTGCCTTTCCTTGGTAAGGTCTTTTGCTTTTCTTTTGTATTTTTCTATTGAAAATTTTGAAAATGTGTACTTCATAGCCATGTAAGTTAAATATATGTTGTTGAACTCAACATTGAGTTTGTTTTCTGTTTTTAAATACTTAATAACCAAGATAGAAAAGTTTGACATTAGTATAAGAATTCCTGGTTGTAATCTATAGTTGGATAAGGTGAAGGATGAATTACAAAAGCTGATAACTGATCAAATTGAAACCAACCTTTCTAGCTGGACCTCACAATTAACAAAAACTTGTATGTCTTAGACCGAGCTTACAGTTAACAGAACTGGTGTGTGTGAAGTGGACCTCACAAATGACAGAACATCTGGTGTGTGTGAGTTGGACCTCACAAATAACAGATCTGGTGTGTGTGTGAGGTGGACCTCATAAATGACAGAACAACTGGTGTGTGTGAGGTGGTCCTCACAAGTTCTTTATGTTAGCAACAGACCCCAAAAGTGACAAAAAAACAGACATGAAGAAAAAAGTTTTGAAACTGGCTTAGTTAAAGTGATTTTTGTAGTTGAGATTTTTTTCCAGTTTTGCCTGATTTTTTTCAGCATTCTAGAACCACCAGAAAGGGGGGATCCCACTAGTGACTTTAAAACTATTGGACCCCACGTGTGGGAAATACAAGTATAGGTGTGTGTGCGTGTGTGTGCGAGGCAGCAAATGCTCCAGAGGGATCAGAGGATCAGAGCCAGATTTGGTCACTGGCAGCATTTTCTGGCTCGGCCACAGGGGCATTTTAAAAAACACAAACAAAGACACGAGGACGAAAGGCAGAGACTTTGGCTTAAGGTCGACGTGCTAATGCAACGCAAACAACACACACAAAGCCAACTTTACACAACACTCCAACACGCACAGTCGAGCTAAACCTGCTTCATTCCAACTGGATGTCTGGAGATATAAAGGATAACAAGGAGATGCAGATTTTTAAAAGTGTGCTCACAAGAGGAAGGATTGGAAAACCAAAATAAAACTGTTAAAGGAGTCGCTCATGTCATCCTGAAAAACCAGTGATGGTAGGCAATCTGAGGTTTGGCTGAAGGAAATCATCTCCATTTTAATTTAATGTTAATTAAAAAATGTAAAAAAAAAAACAATGCTCCCGATGTATTTTTATTGTAGTGACATATTAATTAATTGAAAAACTTTACATTTCAAACCTGCACTCTAAAGATAAGATAGTCTAGGAATCCTTGTTAAGGGTGTTTTCAGACTAGGAAAATCATTTGAAACGCACAAGTCCGCTTCAGTCGGATCGAGTCCTGAGCCTCGTATTTGGTCTGTATTCCGGCTGCCAATCATTCAGACATTTCTGATTTGAACCAAAACTTGTAAACAAAACCACGACTGATGATCTCTTCAGTCATTGGCCGGTAAAGCAACTACTGTAGATGCAGAAATGACAGAAGTCCTGTGTTATGCAATCCTTGCTCACTGATTCAAACGTAATATTTCACCGACCAATTTTGAACGTCTGTGTCGACGACAGGCTCAGCGCTTTTTACTGGCTGTTTTAGTCGGGTGGAGGCGTGCTGCAGGGCGATTACTGGCAAGAAGACAGCTAAGAAGCTACTGAGAAGTGTTTATGACATAGATTGGCGGGGAAACTGCGTTTCACGTTAAAAGTTGTTTTAATGAGCCTGCATTGATCATTTCAATGGGTTTGAGTGTCTCATTGTTGTGGTGTTATGATATTGTTTTTACGAGAATTCTGTGAAGGAACGACAAGGTAGCTTTTAGGATGACGTCAAAACAGCGCGGACGTAGTTTCTGCAGAGCGGCAGTAGTTCATGAGTAGGTCACCCTCTGAATTGTGGGTGAGACTGTTGGGGCAGAGTAAGCCCGCCCCACTTCATGTCGCCTTTCTATTTACAAACTTTTCCACAAAGCTACAGCATTTTTCGTCTGCTTCTGATTCGTTTCAATAAAGAAATACTTAGAAAAGCTTTTGTAAGAATTTTTTTTTTTTTTTTTTAAATATACATCCTCTATCATCAGAAAATGGCCAAAAAAAGATGATGATACCAATAAACACAATTTTTATCAGAGTGTGTCCAGGTTAGCACTGCCTGGAGACACGCTCTTCTGCAGCTATGCTTGGAGTGTACCACAGGGAGACCCCCCCCCCCCCCAATCCCCCCCACTGAGCCGCATGTACCGTTTGTGTTTAAATGGTGTAGTTTTTTTCTTGTATCTACACATTGTATCAGTGTTGAGATACAAGTTTTTTTTTGTCACCAATGCCCCCCCCCCCCCCATTCGTAACCCATCTCTGCCACCCTAAGCAAGGTGCGCATCACTGCTGCGCCTCAGTCAACTTTGAACTGCATGTGTGTATTTTTGTTGTATGTCTGATCTGGTTCGGGTTGCACTGGAATGTCATTTCGTATGTCAGTGTAAAAGCTGTACATATGTCAATAAAAGCTTCCGTTTCGGATTCTAAATCGTTATTTAATGCTACTCAGAACTAGATGTACACGAAAAAATAAACATCATTAAATAGTTCAAAATTAAGTTGTTATGGAAGCACGCAAACCACAATTTCTGTAAAAACTGAATATAAAAAGCAAGATATCCATACAGCTGCCCTTTAGCACTGACAATGCATGCAGTTCTTCACACTTCCCTCTTTCTTTCCCTCTCCATCACAAGGGAACGGAGAAGGTCGGTAGTCACACTTCACAGCCTCTCCCCCCATAAGCTACCAACACGTGTCACGATAACCACAAACGAAAGCCTCGTTCTAATTAAACGCGCTGGTATCTCCGGACGCTTGCAGGGAATCTGACTCCATGCTGACAAGCTGGCAGAAGATCACAACATGAAAGGGAAAATATGCATGATGCTGCTGTAATGCCTGTTATTATTTGAGCATATTATGCCTCGGCGAGAGAGGGCTGGAAGTATGAATGATTCAGTCGTGAGGGCGAGCAGCCTGCTGCACCGCTTTGTCCTCTTCTATCACAGATTTCCAAGAGTCATCGGCAAGCCGCAGTTTCACTGGTTTAAATTAAGCAATGCAAGAGGAAGTCTCTTATTCCTCAGTCCCCAAAATTCTTCATATTTTAAGTACAATATTCACAGGTGTCATGTCTTTTTATACAAATGTATGCCTTCTGTACCATCAAAACCTAGAAATCAAAGACATTTGAGGTGGAAGACGAGTTCATATTTTTTTTTTTTTGCTTTTTCTGCTGGATCTCTATGAACCCAAGAGCTCCGGCTGTCAAGCCTGAAGGTTAAAAAAACAAAACCATGTTGATAATCTACTCTTAATGACTAATTTTACTGTAAACGAGCGACTGGATGACTCAGTTGACTGCGTGTAGGACTGGCACATGGGAAATCAGGGTTCGCTTCCAAGGGGGTGCGATGAGCTTCATCCGGTTGTGGGTCTTTGGGAAAGACCCTTTGTACTGCTGCCTAATTATGCAACCCTGTGCTTGTCCCAAGTCTGGATAAATACGGGGTTGGGTCAGGAAGGGCATCCGGCGTCGCACCACCTGTTTGAATTAGTAAAAGCTGATTCGCTGTGGCGAATGTAAACGGGTAGGTAGATCTGGAGCTACGTTCACACTCAGTGACCTTGAGGTAGTGTCCGCCCTGAGACTGGAAAGGTGAGTTCAAATCCAGGCCATAGTCACACCAAAGTCTCTAAAAATGGGACCCAATGCCTCCATGCTGAACACTCAGCAGTAAGGGAGGGATTTGGTGGTGGTGCTATGACTCAACCTTAAGACTATGCCACCTGGATTAATGCAAACTAGGCCTGCTCAATATATCGAAAATTTATCGTTCGCAATATCCAGCTCTGCAATATCCATATCGCAAAAGACGGCAAAATTCGCAATAAATCGTAAACCTTTAATGTGTTAAAACAATCTTATGGCAGCTTGAGGCATTTAAGGAATCAAATAAATCCCTTTATGCATTTAACCAATCAGATGGATGCCTTCACGTTGTTGACCAATCAGAGGAGGACTATCGTGTTAGATGTTTGTCACCTATGTTGACGAGGATCATTTGGAGTATAATTTTTAAACTATTGCAATGAAATGGGAATGATGTTTTTGGTTATTTTGTTGTTTTTATACCGCAAATTATATCGTTATCGTAATATTAATCTCTAATATCGCATATCGCAAGTTTTCCTCATATTGTGCAGCCCTCATGCGAACCTTCACTGACATCATTTGGTATACGTGTGAATGCAAAATACCAATCCCTACACTTTTTCTTCACCTTTTCTTTTGGTCATGAGGATGGGAACCAAAACCAGGATACTCTCCAGGCCACCTCTTCTAGAAAGAAGATATCCACTGTGCGTCCATCAGGGACCTCCTCCCAGTTGGGCATACCTATAATACCTCACCAGGGAAGTATATGTGGGGGGTTTTTTGTCCTTATTTTTTCTTAACCAGATGTTTGGCTCCTCCAGATGTGGAGCTCATCTCCAAGTTCTGATGGCAAAGCTTCAGAGCCTATCTCTCAAAGAGCCAGTTTCTGCTGCTTGCATTTCGGGTCTTATCCAGTTCTTCACAAACACACATCTCATGGCCCTGAAGGAGTGTAGGAGTGTATAATAGCTGAATGAGAGCCGTGCCTCACTGATCCATCGTTCTTGGGCTTGTGGACCGAGTGGGCAGTTCCTTGGAGAAGTACCTCCTTTCCTCACTCTTCTGACCAAGAACTACAGACGCAGACATGTCGATTGTTACTTCAAATTAATTTATTGGTCCCAATTCCTATCATTTATGGTAAATCTTGCTTAAAAAAAAGATGTGTTTTTTCATTAAATATATTTTCCATGCTTTCCACAAGTAACTAATTTTTTCAGCCTTCAACCAGGAGGAATGTGTGTTGGCAGGGAAGACATTGTCAACGTTAGTTGTTGCATCACGTTCACAAGTAACATCTATTCTTTTCTGTAAAGTTTGATAATAAACGCTCCATCAAGGATGGTGATTCAAGATGTTCTTTAGCTTTAATCTTTTAAAAAAAAAATAACTGAATACATTGCATCAAGTCATTTAAAGAAGAAGCTCAAGCCTTTCTGAAAAAGAACTGACATTCAGGAAACATCAACCTGCACTGTAAAAGTAGTATAGTATAGTCAGAAGGTTATGATTGGTAAATTATGAGATGCTCTGCTTTAATAAGCTGTTATAGAAATAGGGTTAAGGAAGCTGGATTGAGGTATTGAGAGGAGGGACTTTGACCTGTCATGCAGGAAATTTATGAGAAGAAAATATATAGATGAATCTGGAATAGTTGATGTCAGAGAAGAAAAGGTAGGACAAAAATGTTGAAATGGTAGCATGAGGATTTATTGAGGTGACCATAAAAGACCTTCCCTGATAAAAATCAACATATATTCTTGCATTTCTAATTATTCATTCAATCAAATCGTTGTGAAATAGTAGCAGATGAAAAAAAAACTGGTTTTGAAAAAGATTGTGATGTAGTATTTGTGATGTAGAGAATACGCTGATAGGACCCCAAGCTCCCTACTCAGCAATGGTGAGGAACAAGGGGACAGGGTTGCGCCTTGCCAACAGTACCACCCTCAAATTTCTACTACTGCTCTGCAGAATCTATGTCGAAAATGATACAGCTGTTTTAATATCAGTATAATATATATCAGTATAATATTAATATAAGTAAGAAAAAAAAAAGGCATAGTCGTGATGAAAAGCCCATTGGGAACGCGCAAAAGGTGATGTGGGTCATCAACCATCAAGTCAAGAAGATGGAGATACTCCTGTGTTTTTTAGATCACATCCAAGAAACGTTTATGATTTACCCTGACTTAACATTTTCATTTAAGATAAAGGAAAGGTTTAGGAAAAAGCAGTCTTTGTGAGCCACATGACCTTTTGATATTTCCAAAGCCACACAAGTCCTCAAACGATGCCACAAATCCATGGGATCCAAATCAGCTTGATACTAGTGTTCTTCAACACAAAGACAAAGTTTCCGGCAAAGGTAATAGTAAAGTTAATCGTTGAAACAAACCACAATCCAGATCTGAAAAAGAAAAGGTACGGTAGCTCATCCAACAAAAGTGTGTCTAACATGTGTACATATTACTATTTTCTAGATTAGTTTCTTTTCTATCTCATTCAGAACACTCCTAATTCTGCTGCCCCTCTAAAGCCTTAGTCCTAACTGCCCTTAATTGGGGATACAGGCTTTCTTTGGGTGAACAATGGGTCGACCTGCATGCTGATGACCCACACAAAATTTTAAGATCGGTGAGCCTGTAGAGCGAAAATGTTCATGAATATATTTTTTACTACTACTTGTGTTTTATTTATTTCGGAATCTGAAAGACATTTATTTTTGAAAGATTTCTTTGTTACATTCATCTATGTCACTCTTGACGCAGGCCAAGGCGCTCTTCTCAGTCACATGATAGGTTACCGCTAAAATAAAACCAAGGAGCTAGCAAAATGAGTAAAAAACAAACTTCTTTGGAAAGTTGTTGGAGACAGAAGAGGAGCTTTCGACTTCCAGAAAAAGAAAGCTACATTTAGTAGACAGTACTTCTTTTTTGCACCATGAATGTGGGAAGGGGAGAAGGTGATGAAACCTGTGCGATGTACAATGTCATGCGGGTCAAAGTAAAAGTTCAGAGTTTGTCTTGACTGTTCCTCCGTTATTGCAGCGTTGCTACAATAATTGTTCACCACATCGTAAAGACTCATTCATTCATTCATTTTCTTATCTGTTTTTTCCCTTTCGGGGTCACGGGGCTGCCGGAGCCTATCCCGGCCACTCATGAGCGAAGGTAGGGGACACCCTGAACAGGTCGCTAGTCTGTTGCAGGGAAGAATTTCAACAATCACACAGCCATTCACTCTCACACTCACACCTAGGGACAATTTAGAATTGCCAATTAACCTATGAAGCATGTTTTTGGACAGTGGGAGGAAGCCGGAGACTCTGGAGAAAACCCACGCATACATGGGGAGAACATGCAAACTCCACACAGAAAGGCCCCCCATTGATGTTGATTTTCATGTCCCCCAGCCGGGACTTGAACCGGAGGCCTTCTTGCTGTGAGGCAAGAGCGCTAACCACTGCGCCACCGTGCAGCCCCATCGTCGTAAAGATCATCGTACCCCGTCGTAAAGACTGGTCAGTGAAAATACTGTCTGACGTCATACCGGCCAGTAGCATTAAAAAGGTTGGGGACCACTGCCATAGGCGACAGGTCATAGATAGGTAACACTTATACAACACTCAAGGGGTAAAGTAGGTGAAACGCAGGCACGTCATACAGATTTTTTTTAATTCTTTTTAATCTCACTGAAACCTACGCACTGTGCAAGGAGCCTGTTAGTCCAGTCCCGTGCTTGCAGCCTGAGCAAATTAGACTATCAAGAGTGTAGTTTCCTACGAAGTATCCTACTTGTGTATCACCTGCACACCCCGTGCAGCATTTGCATTTGTGCAGTCAGTAAGAAGCCAGTACCTCACTAATGACTGGACTGCAACGTTAGGGTAACTGTACCACAGCATCACCCGTAGGTCATAAGTGATTGTAACTTCTATTATCCTTAAAAGTACTTCATGATACACTTACCACAATTGACAGTCAATGAGAACTAGAATGAGTAACCCCTCCCCTCACATTCCAAACAGGAAGTACCTGATGGTCCAAGAAAATCCCATAGACTTCTATTGAGAAACAGCTATTACTCAGTCATTATATTAATCAGAATAACCATTCTTGCTCAGATACCTTTTATTAACTTGTTCTTGCTAATCTATTTTTTTACATGATATTTTTGCTGTAGCGCAAGTTATCCAAGTTATTAACTGACCAATCAGATCCCTTAATAAAACTACGTGGCCCTGCGTCAAACATTTGAAACGTTTGACAGATTGTCCCGAGCCTGCTTTCAGTGAAAGGGGTGTGGCCTTCTAACATGCTAACACCTGATTGGAGAGAGTGGTTGCCATAAAAATGGAGACTCAGACCGACACGAGCCAATCACGGCTTACTGAGGACATTTGGTTCCAACCTGTTAAATGGAGACTGAATTGACTTCCTTTGGTTGGAACCGGAAGTAAGGTTTTTTTTTTTATGGGTGATGTCACATGCGATTCATCCACTTATATTATACAGTCAATGCTTAACACATGCACAACAATGGTACGGTCCATTTCTGTGATGTCCCTTAAAGGGACCGCACAAGCCTCAAGAGGCAAGATACACCTGTGCTCCCTTTGAGATGCGGCTGCGCCGGTGTACAACCCTCTGTGGGCCCGGACAAACACTCATCACTAAGACTAGGCCTGTACAATAAATCATAAATTTATTGTTATTGCGATTTTAAGCTGTGCAATACGCATATAGCAAAAGACAGCAAAAACTGTGATGTGATAAATGTGCTAAAACAATCTTATGGCAGCTTGAAGTAGGGTTGGGCGATGTCCCCTAAATTGGCCGTTGACGATGTTTGCTGTCAACCATCGGGATGGACGATGACATGGGGGGGGGGGGGGGGGGGATTTTTTAAAAACATTTTTCGTTGTTATATAACTGCTATTCGTTATTTTGTTTTTTTCATTTTATTTCCCAACTAATGACTCATCCGCGATGATCCAGTATAAACTGAGGGAAGTGACTTCAACAAAAAAAGTAACAAACAAAATAGAAAAGAAGTAGTCCGCTCCTGCACTTAACTAGCGAAGTGGACTGGCGGAGTGCGGACTTACAGCTTTGTGTTTGATGGGAAGGGGGGGGGTACATGAGCGGTATGTGTGGGAGATTTAAGACTGCGATCCGTCCCGCAGCTCTAGGGGTACGAGCTACCGAACTCAGAACCGGGTCTAAGTGTGTGTCTGAGCACAGCTCGGATCGTCAGCACACACAGCGGTTTGGGCTTCAAAGCAGAAATGTCGCTCAGTCCTTAGAAAACATTCAAACAATCACGTGGATTTGTGTTTCCAGTCGTGTCCCGACTAAATAACGGCTGATGTTATTCACAGCATGCAGCGCCACCCAAAGCTAATGTTGTTAGCCCATGTTAGCATTGCAGTATGCTAACATGGGCTAACAACAGCGCTCAGAAAAAGCGCTGACAACACGGATTAAGATTCAAATGATGAGCGAACAGGTGTTTCATAATAAGCGTAACATTATTAAAAGCACGTTTAGAAGATCATCTCGTATTTTACCGAGCTGACATGTCAATGAATATAGCCGCTCGGCGCTGTCGTTTTGTATTTAATTGTTACATACAATAAAGTTTGAAAAAAAAAGCCGCTCGGCGGAATTTATATCCTTCCGGTTTTTATTCCGACGGAAAGTGTGACCTTAGTGAACGTTTTTTTATTCTGAAAACATTTTTCTGGGCCCATGTACACGGTTGGATTCTAATCCGACCATTGATCCTATCAAGATATTTTGTTCATGTAACCGCGGCTTATGGGGTCCACTCGCAACGTGGCGGGGGCGTGGCATCACGATGGTGGTCTCTCCATCGGGATGTCAGTCACCCATCACGATGGACGATGATATCGTCCATCGGCACAACCCTAGCTTGAAGTATTTAATAGATCAAATAAGTCCCTTTATGAACTTCACCAATTGGAGGGACCCCTTTACGTTGACCAATCAGATGGAGCCATTTCATGTTAGATGTTCAGCTCCTATGTAGGCGAGGGTCATTTGAAGTATGGTTTAAGGTATGTTGACTCTTGTTTATATAAGACTGTTGCAGTGTAATAGAAATGGGGTTTTTAGTTGCTTTGCTATTTGTTCATGTATCGCAAGTTATATCGTTACTGAAATATTGATCACTAATATCGCAAATTGTGAGATTTCCTCATATCATGCAGCCCTAACTAAGACATGACTACATCCACCTTGTAGCCACTGCCCCTCTACTGGCTTCATATTCACTTTAGGATCCACTTTAAGATGAATCCAGAGTTAACAGAGTTTCTCAGTAGTCCCTCCCAAATTCTGGAACCATGTACCTCTCAACATCTGAGTTGCCCCGACTTCTTCAAGTTTCAAGTCTAAAGTCTTTAGGGACAATTGAGCTCCACATTTTTCTTAATTAACTTCCTTTTACTCTCCGTGTTTTTATTGCTTTTATAACCTTGTTGCTTTTATTAGTCGGTTGCTTTTACGACTCTGTTTTTATATGGTGTCTTTTTATTATATTAATTTATTATGTATTTGCCCTTTTTGTTTCAGTCAAACTGTTCAGCACATATGGAAAAAAGATTACCTAAATTAACAATAATTTATAATTGTTTATGATTCATATTTAAATACTTGATATAGAGAAATATCTGATATCTACAACCTTCAAACGTTGTAGTTTAAATTGGCTCTATTTTTTAACTAGTGTCCTTTAAAGTAGGCTAGTATTTTTTTTTTTTAATGAAGCATCTTTTATAAAATTCTAAGTTGAAATCTTTGATTAAGCTTTTTTTACACTGTAAAAAAACAACAACAAATTACAACTTTTCCCCCCAATTTCATTAAAAAAAGTAATTGGTTTGCTTCAGAGGCGGACCTATGGGGGAAGCAAAAACCTTGCACCCGTCCACTTGCCACCCAATTTTTAAGTCAAAATGTTGTTGAAAAAGATTAAGAAATCAATAAAAGCTTCTTTAAGAATTGCAAAAAAACAACAAAAACAATAGGCTCTATTTTAATGAAATCTTGAGCCATTCAATTTACATGTTTTATCTGATTTTTAATGTACTTCTTAGGTATTTTTCTACCTATACATATACTTAACCATTTCATTTGTAATAGCCTTTCCCCTTTGTTGTTTTCATTTGCCACCTTTTAAAGTCCTCTGCCCCCCTTCATCAAATGTTGAACCCTGCCACTGTTTTTTTTTTTTTCTAAATGTAATTAATTCAAACATAGAAAAAAAAATGATTTACCTTTTTAGCATTTTCCAGAACAAAACCCATTATTCAGCAGCAACTGTTTCTATCAAGGGTTTAAATTCATTTTTATGGGTCAGAGTGACCATTTTTTGGACACCATGGAGGCCGACCCTGAACTAAAGTGACGGAGGATAATAAAAATAAATAAAAAAGTCCACATTTTCATGATAAATACATTCTTGCATCAGTTTCTTCAAGTCAGGTGTGCACAACTGCAAATTGCTTTCGCTTGTAAAAAAGATTTACACACAAAACAGGGACTTTAAAAACAATTGGAGACCATAAATCCACCCGGGTGCACATATGTGCGCCCCCTCTATAGAGCGTCGAATATTACAGCTCGGCTGTAAACACATCTGCAACAGCCTCCCAAGTATGTGTGCGAATTTGTAAATGCCACAGCACTAAGTTGATCGCGGTTCTGCTGCAGTCTCATAAGCAAGGACTTCACGCGGAACTTGAATGCGAATGAGCATCCTACTGTGTCCGGGACTGTCAAATAGTGGCACTCACAGCCAGTAATAGGCCCATTATTGGTACGAGCAGAGTCAGTGGAGAATAAAACGCAGCCACCAATCAAGATAAATAAGCGGCGGAAAACTCCAATCGGCAACTGGGGCGTCACAAACCATCAGAGAGTTGCTTCTGCCGCCGTCCTTTCACCCCATCCTTCAATTCTCTTTCCTCTGGTGGGATGCCCCCTCCCCTCTTTTTCTCCCACTTCCTCCTAACGCATCTGTCTCCATCTCTCAGCCTTTGAAGATGCTTTGTTTTTCAAGTTGCCTCTAATCTTCATATGATGGGGGGGTTCATAATGGCTGCAAGAGTATGCGCACACGTGGATGCACACGCATCCGCCTCCTTCATGCCAAACCGCACGCCGGCGTCTGGGTTTGCAAGGGTGTGTTTGATGATGCTCCACCACACATCGCCCTGGGTGCTGTTTGGATGTCACGCCGGGCCCTCCCAGTGTCTGGTGGAGTTGGGTGGTGGGGGGGAAGGCAGCCCTGAATGCGTGCGTGTGTGTGTGTGCGTGTACGTGTGTGTTGCAGTGTGATGGCTGGTACAGACAACACACAAAGACAGTTGGGTATCAGCAGACTCCACAGGGAAAAAAAAGAGGGCAACAAGAAAAAGAAAAGAGAAATTTTAGATCAAGGACTCGAGGCTAAATATAAACTTGATGTGCGATTCTTTAAAAGAAAAGCCTTTTATGCGACAAACTACTGATCAAAGACGCTCTCCTGCACAGATATGACCTGTCCAATCATTTTAAGGGGAGAAGATCGGCACATAACAAGGATAAAAGATAAAGGCAGCCTTTTAAGAAATTATTTAGTAGAGGTTCTTTTGTACAAGATATAAAACTTCTGCTTTTCCAACTTTTTATCTAAAGTGTTTCTCATTTTTTAGCAGTACATTTTGTATCCCCAAGACAGCCTGGAATCTATGCAGAAAACCATCTAATCCCCCTTCACACAAATGCATTCCTTGAGCTATGTTCACATCGCCCTCTGCAGCGCGTGTTCAATGAAAAGTCTAAATAAACATATGTCTCAAGCTTCCGCGTTCAAAACTCTCGTATTCACGCGTAGCTATCCACTTTAACCACCCTTTTCGGGCTACATACAACTGAATGCGTCTTGAAAGTTAGACCAGGTCAAACTTTGACCAATCAGGTACTTGGATTTGGTAGTGATGTATGGATGCTGTCCCTTGAAAATTGATCATGGAGGTGGCAGACATGCACTAATAAAAAGTAAAAAGAAAAAAAATAGGAGAAACCCCCCCCTTACTTGTCCAGTGTGAACGCAACGGGCTAAATGTGCATTCAAGAATCTCATTCTTACTTCCCATGGCCAGTGTAGCATAATGGTTCCATCTTTCAAAGAAAAGCCTAGCTAAGTGAATTTTTTGGGGGTATTTTGTCCCAAAATCCTTTTCCATGTATTGCATTTTCCACACTAAAGGACACACAGTCAATGGATGTTCTATTTTTGAACTTTTGCCATATTTAAGGTCCACTGAACTATAAGGCGCATTAAGGGAGACAAAAGAGAGAACTCTGTCAGTCCTTCAGACTATCAACTGCATTCACAAGTGATTCTAGAACTTGTTTGTTACACGCTACCTGTTAGCCACATTATATTCATAGTAAAACAACTATAACAGATTGGTGCCGCTTAAACAAGCCTTACTGTGACTACGCTAGCTCCCAACCTTGTTAGAAACACCTAAAAAAACTGTGTGACACAGCTACACGTTAGCCATGTAAAAACACACAACTTTGTAACACGTAAAAAAGCTGACTGATACAACTAAAACAAACATTACTGTGAATACGCCAACTCCCCACCTTGTAAGTAAAAAAAAACAAAAAAAAACACATACAATCTGACACCGCTAAATGTTAGCCATGTTAGCATATTTAGAAAACACCCAACCTTTTTCGTAAAGCTACAGCTAAAACAAACGTTACTGTGAATACGCTAACTCCTAACCTTGTTGGTTACATGAAAAAAAAAAAAAAAACAACACAGTCTGACGCTGTTACATGACACTGTTTGTCCAGTGTGAACACCATAGTTGCAAAACACGTGTTCTCGGACGCACGTCAAATGCCCGGTCTGTCCATAGCTTTAGAGTGAACAGATCACCTTTAGAAGGGGAAGACCTTGACAAGGAACCAGACTGAGCACAAATATATCTCTATCCACCCCCACCCCCTCCCATTCCCCTGAAAGGTTCTAGAGCAGTTCTAGCAGAAGCGGCCAAGGCCCATTTGGAAAGTAAAAACATTCTCGTACGACTAAGACCTAATTGAATTGCTTGTGATGGAAAGAGGACTTCAATGCCCCTTTTAAAAGGTCTGAGTGAGGATGGAAGGAAGAGGAGAAGGGCATGAAGGGGGAGCAGCAATGAAAGTGAGAGGCGACCGGCGCAATGGTGGATGGGGGCGGGGGGAAGGGGGGGTGATGACGGCAAGGAGAATAATCGAGATGGACAGATAAGAAGGGAGGGGAGGGAATGGAAACAAAGAAGAGATGACAAAAATAGATGGGTGGGTAAGGGGGCAGGTGGATAGAAGAAAGGAGCAGAGACAGTAGAAAAGGGAGCCATGTTTTTACGATACTCATTTACTTTGAGGGGGGGAGGTGCTAGCGATGCCTTCGGAGGAACTGATTGGCCACTAATGCGGCTGACTAATTGACGATTTCTCAATAACAGTGGTGGCCTTGGCTCACGCCGGCTCCTTCGGCGCGGCGCTGGCTGCCCACTCACCCTCTGGCCAGGTGCGCACACACACACACACACACACACACACACACACACACACACACAGGCTTGTTTTTGTACTTCCACAAGAAAATAAATGCCCTGTAAGTCCGGAGCGCTAAGGCTTTACGCACCAACATGGCCCGCTGTTGTTGCCTGTGGCATTAAGGCCATCCTGCCACATCTAATAAACTGCGAGGATGGACTCAGTGGGCCACGGCGTGGTGTCGACTTGCGGTCTGCTTGGACAGCGTCTGTCCTAAGCCTGATTTACAACGCGTCTGTTGTGAGTGTAATCTATGACTATTTCAATTGAGTTCCCTCAAGGCCTAACAGGCCAGAATCGCTTCCTTCTTAAAACCTCAAACGCAAAGTCGCTCGCACCGGCTGATGTGGCGTGACAGTCAGGGAGGGGGGGTGGGGGTGGCGACGAGGTCTCTCACCAGAATTCGATCCTCTGATTTGCCGCTCCTGGTCTCCTGCTTGATGGCACGCACAAACTTTACGGCCTGCTTATCCAGAACCTTCCGGATGCTCTCTGGTAAGGAAGAACAGACGGCACGGTTAATCACTTTCAGGAAACTCTGAAGAAACCCGTCAGCCCTCGGACGAAAATTCATTCATCAGAGGATTCAGGCCCCCAACAAATGAGAGGGGAAAAACCCAAATAAACATGCAGACACAAAATGGGAAATCCATCTTCTTTCTCCAGTTTGGTGCATAAACTCAGAAGATTAGGTGATGCAAATGTCAATAGGCTGTTTTACAAGGCCTCTAATTTCTCTCTTCCTGCGCTCCTTCCATTAGCTCACTTATTTGTGTTGAACAGAACAACAATTTACCTTGTAACTCATTAAAAAAGAGAAGCAGCTTTTTTACTAAAACAACAAAAATGAAAATAAAAATAAAAAAGGAAATGAACGCATGATCTCATACAATATATGCATATAATGTTATTGGAACATCAGCAAATTAAATCAGAATCTACAGTTTGAAAGCAAAATTTTATAAATTGAACCTTCAATTTGCTAAAAGTGAATCTAGATCCATTTTTCGTGACATTCTTGCTACCTCTAAATTAAAGAGGGGTGTCTCTTGGTATAGTTCCTTCCGGGCACAAACTGCAGTTATTAATTTCTCCACAGTGATCAAATTTTAACAGATTAGCACTTCCGTAGAGTTGGATTGGTCAGAATTCAAGCAAGTTTAACTTTCAATGCACGTTTATGTTTGCGCATTTTGGATGTAAAGCTCATAAACTGTCATAGAAACCTGCGTAGCTACACATTAATACGACAGTTTTGAACCCGAATCTACGTGCACAAACATTTTTAAAAAATGGTCACTTGAATGCGCATAACAGAGGGTGGTGTGACCGTAGCTTTAACCGCATTTTCCAGTTTTCCTTCTAAAGGGGAATCCCGATCGCACTTTTTGAACATAGTCCAATATCTGAATATTTGGGAGCGTCTCCATTTGAGATTAAAGGGCCTATACCATGCAAAATCTACTTGTTGAGCTTTTAAGTGTACTATGATGTTCATTCCTCAACCCCAAGGCCATTTTTTTTTTATCTCTTCACACATTTCTGAGCATTCCTCTAAAAACTTGTGCTCTGAGCACCAGCCCCTCCAAACGCACAAAAACGAGCAGGTCCTCATGAGATGACGTAGAGAAAAGCCCCATCCAGGAAGAGTCTGAGCTGCCAGCACCGCCCCCAGACTAACACACACGCCTGCTTTCACCACAGAGCTTTTATTTCCATATGCACAATATGCATAACCATCTTCTCAAAAGTACGGATGATGTTTGTTTTTGTGGGCGGAATGCAGACGCACTGCAGAGGGCAGGTCTAGGATGATGACATTATATGGGCGGCACCCATAAGGACTGAAAGGCGGGGCCTCAGAGGTCTTCCTTCTGGGTTGGAAAAAAAAATTACTAATATTTAAAGGTCATATATTTACATGGATATAGTTTACTATAAAAACCTTAAGAATAGCAGGGTACCAAAACAGGAAACTTCTACATTTTCTTAAAGACATTTTTTTTCTCATGGACTCATGCAAAAACGTTTTTATTCTAGAAAAAAAGAATAAAGATTTTTGAAAGTCTGTCAAGAAGATAGCTAATATCATCATTACTGCTGTCTTTCCAAGTCAATCTGGCTCTTGTTTATTTCTTATACCCTCAGTGGTGTAGTGTTTACTTTAGGAAGTGTAATAAATTCTGTCTGTATTCATAATGAGACCTGAAAAAAGAAAAATAAATTTATACTTGGTTCTTTTTCAGCTTCATTTTTTGAAATATACAATTTATTCATCTTCTATTTTATTTACAATCCAATAGGCCTGCACAATATATCGCACATTTATCGTTATCGCGAGATCAAGCACGGCAATATACATAACGCAAAAGATGGCAATAATTGCAATAAATGGTTACCTTTAATGTGCTAAAACAATCTTATGGCAGCTTGAAGTATTTAACGAATCAAATTAAAGCATCAATTGCTGTGATATCAAACAGAGTCAAACTGCTGACTTGTTAGAACGTTTTTTTTTTTTTTTAACACAACTGAAAACGCTTCCTACATGCTTTTCTGTTTCGTTACGCTGCACGTGCGGCCCTGCTGTGACGTCTACCTAAAAGCTACCTTGTAGTTCCTTAAGAGAATTATCTTTAAATAAAATTCAGTAATCATAACATTGAGACTCAGACACTCACTACAATGTGAGGGGAATATTCACCTGATGACATCATAACAATTTTACTGTGATACACATTGCTTCTTACACTGGTTTCCCGACAATCTATATGTCATGAACACTTAGCTTCCGACCTTCATACTGACTGCTCCTCATCACTGCAGTTCATCCTTTGAGTTAAAGCACACACGACACGTTTCCTTATTGGCTAACCGCCTTGCAGTATGCTTCTAGCGTACCAAAGAAACAGGTAAAACCAATAATCGAAATATAATGTTTCAATAAGTCAACGGTCCCGATATAAATTGTAAAGCGCAGCACGTCTGTCATCCTTTTGTTGTTTTGACCCGCCCTTGTAATTCCTGACCAATGACTGACGAGATCTTTAGGCACGTGGTTTTCTTTACAAGCTTTGGTCCATAACAGAATTGTCCGCTTGATGCCAGTCTGAATACAGACCAATTGCAAGGTTCGGGTCAATCCGGAACAAAGGATTTTTCCTGTCTGAAAGCCACCTTAAGTTCAAAATGAAGCTGTTTGGTTGGAGTCAAGCCCAGTTCACCCCGTTAGGACTTGAAAAGAGGAGCTAGAAATGTGATAATAAATCCATTTTTCTTCTAAGGTTATGAATGTTATTGCATTGTAGGGCTGCATGATATGAGGTGCGATATTAGTGATCAATGTTGCCATGACGATATAACTTGCGGTAAATGAACAAATAGCAAAAACAACCAAAAACACTATGACCGTTCTTTGGGCTCTACGTACAAAACACGCTTTGAAAGTTAAGCCAGTTCAAACCAATCAGACACTCAGGTTTGGTAGCGATGTATGGATTGGGTCCCTTTCAATTCACAGAAGTGCCAACTGTTTGAAAATTGGAGGACACATTAATAATAACTGGGGTTTTTGTCCAGCCAGAATGATGACACCAAGTCTTTAATACATTGTAATTGAGCTGTGAAAGAAAAAGCCTTGAACAAGATTTGTACCGCTGTGACATTTCGCACCAAGCCTCTTCCAACTTTAGGTGGTAGACACGCGCTAGTAAAACGTTTTAAAAAAAAAGAAGAAGAAACAGCCCCATGCCTACTGTGTATGTAGCTTCACAACAACAAACCAAGTGGTCAAATTTATGCAAAGTGTTAGTTCTACAAGGTCTTACCTATTTAGATCAAATAAGTCTCAGAAGGTTTGGTGTCAGATTCCAGGCCTCGATGGCCGTTGTAAAACATGTTTTCCAACCAACCTGCCACTGAAGCTCCTTATTGGCTAAACACACCTGATCCAGCTAATCAGCAGCAGATAAAGGCAGAATTTCTGGAAAAAAAAAAAACAGCAGGTGGCCGGCCCTCTAAGGCCCCTGGTTTAGTCCATTTCACTTTTTGCAGTTTTCTTCCAACAGAACGAGTACAGCAGGACTTGAGAGAATTAGGAGACGTGGATTTGGGACGCCAGCAGGAGTCAGCGGGTGACACCATTCTGGGCGAAGCCCAACAATTTCAATCAAAAGGACGGCTTTTGCCTTGAACTCCTTCCTTGGAATGTTTCTCAAACAGTAGTTGAAAACGGCTGGAAATCAGAAGGAATACTTCCAAATTCTATTCAATCCCCATCATCATCTGTCTTTGAGCTAAATAGACACATCTTCACGCTAAAGGACTGACATTTTGACTGTTTTTAGTAGCAGAACCCGTCTGAAAATAACAAGGTGACCCTGCGAGAACATGAGAGCTCTTTATTTACATCGTCTCCACAACCATAAGTCATAAAGTCTGCTTTTACGCTCAGGCTGCAAACAGACACTTCTGCCCACAAGCTGGGATGTTCACATTTCAGTGGGAAGGCGCTCTCCCCTGCAGACGGAGACACAAGTCATGCTGTGTCATGACACCATTGTGTCACCGTCTCCCAAACAAAGTCCATCTGAGAAGCAGGCCGGCTGTCCCCGGCGAGGCGGCTTGAAGGAAGAAAGCATCAGACAAACGTGGAGTTATTGACGTTAAGCAGACTCAAATCGCTTAAACCTTTTAACTTATAGACACCCCTTGCTGGTTTGGGAGGAGAAGGAGGAGGTTTGTGAAGATGAGGTCCTCACCCGGCCTTCTCCTTCATGGCAGGTGTGTTAATGAGCCCAACACCACCTGGTGTCTCATCAACAGACCAAACAGAAGGTGGCTTGACATGGTTGAGCTGGTCAAAAGCAGGGCTTATCTCCACATCAGGATAATTAACCGTGAGGGCCGGGCATCTCCCAACCTCTCCAGGAGATCAGGCCACAATTTAGTGTTGGGTTTTATGTTTAAAGAAAAAAAAAACGCTCTAAAGAGGAGCGTGGCAGCTCCTGCACGTGCACATAACTCTGGTAATCTGTCCAAAAGTTCACATTTCTGCTCTGATACAGATTTCGGTTTTGCTTTGGAGACATTTCTTGCTCAACTCTTATTTCTAAGAGCCTTTTAGACGCATATGTTTGCACCACATCTGCTGGATTTTAATGGAGGACTTTCCATCATTCCCCTCCCAAAAAAAAAAAAAAAAAAGTCTCAGAATCACCTGTGATTTCCTTGCTGACGCTGACGAATCCCGCAGTTGCGCTCTCTTTTGCGGCCATGGCGCGCTCCCCCGCTGCTCCTTCCGATTCTCCGCTCTTATTTTTATTTTTTCTGTAATGTCCTCTCAGCCCGATGCCAGTCACTTCCGAGCCTTCAGGTGTCCCAAAGCCCGCCCCCGAAGCTCCCACAGGCGGAGCAGCAGAGCAGCCGTCGGCGCGGTGTGGCGTGGAGCGACGCCGTGGTGCGCACTGGCGAAATCCAACGTGCGCGTCCGACTAGAGCGCACAGGCAGAGGGAGGGCGGGGGCAGAGAGAGCCAGCCGGAGTAATAGAGAATCACTCTAGGTTTTTTTTAAAGTACATTTTAAATGTGTTTTTATTAATGGGAATTCTGGTAAAAAGAATTCTCTCCTGAATATGGATCCAAACTATGTGGTAGCCTATCAACATAAATGAGGTTAAAGAAAAATCAAGCCCAAAAATGTTTACCTGGGAGCAACTGAGGATTTTGTTCTGGTATCTTGGCAGTTACAAGCAATAAATATTCATTTAATTGATGATAACTTCAAAGAAATCTGACTTAGTGATGAGTTTTTGGTCTTTCGAAGAAGGGGAAAATTCTTTTTTTAATCAGAAATCTTTTTAATTACATTTGGCTGGTATCTTAACTTAAAATAAATAAATACATAAAATTATGCAAAAATAAAAAATGAAAGTATGAGCTTAATAATTTTGACCTCAAGAGATTAAAAATGATTACATGTATTTTCAACGAGGAGATGCAAAAACTGAAACAGCCTTCAAAATCTATCATGGAAGATGGTAACAGGGCGACCTCTTATGGAGGAAACACACCAAACAAGTCAATAGTTTTTTTTATTTATTATTTATTTACAAAAAAGAGCTAAAGCTCTGAATCTTAACGAATAAACAAGCAAGAATCAAAACAAGTATGGAAAAATGAAACGATTTTTTTCTCATTTAAAGCTCACTAACAGTTTATAAAATGACTATTTCAGCAAAAACAAATATAAATGTAACTTTATTTATATAACATTTTCGGTTACAGATTAAATTGCATTACATGAAAATACAGAAACAAATAGATAAAACACTATGGTCTGCATAGTACTGTGAATTACATGAGCCAGAACCCCAATTTGTGTAAAAATAAACAAATACGTGAAATCAATTCAACAATGGGCCCTGAATCTATAATCCACGAAAGTGACAATTTTTAAACGGAACTATGGAAACTAATACACTTTTCCATGATATTCTAATTTTTTGGAAAGGGTCTATTAGTAGAAAACAGATGGATGGATGTTTCCTGTAAAGGAGGAGGTGTGACACAGTGACCCAAGAGTCCAGAATACAATCAATATGTAGTTTTGACTGATCAAAACTTGACAAAGTGTATTCCTTACAATGTTTCCAGCGAGGAAACTTCTCAGCCACCACATCCCAAAGGTGTTCTATTGGGTTGGTGACTGTGGAGACCATTTGAGTCCAGTGAACTTGTTGTCGGTCGTAACCCTTGTGCCATCCTAGGCACTTTACCGTTGGAAGTTGGGTCATCTAGACCCACTAGACAGTGCTCTGAATCTTTTTTTTTCAATGATTTGTGATCTTCACTGGTTCAATGGAATACATGAAATTTGTCCACCTTTATCCACCTTTGTTATGGTAGGGAGAACACGTCAAAGTATGGGCGGGGTCATCCAAGACAGCACAAGGGTTAAAGAGATAGACATGGTCAGAAACAATACTTAGTAAGCTGTGGCGTACCATGGTCAACTGGCACTAAGGGGCTCAAAGTTGGCCAAGTTAATATCTCCCACACCATGACATCACCACCACCAGCGGGATGGATCCATACCGTCATGATGATAGATTCTGACCTTCCCATCTGAATGTGGCAGCAGGTGAGTGTCGGGTCATGTATACAGACACCACTGGCTGTGTTTTGATAGCTTTGAACTGATTGGTGGATAACACTGGTGGACAACAATGAACTTTCTCAACAAAACAGGGAAATCCAATCTTACTTTTTCAGATCTTCAGACCAACAAAGGAGCTTATTCTAGTCCACTCAGCAGCTGAAAGCAACACAAAGAGACTTTTTCTTCTGTTCATATTTGTCATCATATAGAAACTGTTCTGACATTAAAGAGATAAAAATGTCTCCCTTTAAAACAGTTTATTGAATACATTGCATACTTTTTCATAAAGCCCCAGGATCTTAAAGCTATGAAGCAAAAGAGGGGGAATTAAGATGATGAACAGCAGTTATTTAAACAGACTGAGAGCTGAAAATGATTCAGCTTTAAAACGATATCCTTAGTCATTTAATCAGCTTAAAAAATAGTTAATTTTGTTTAATTAATCTTAAATATAGTACCCGCCTTTTTTCTGTCTAATCAATCAAGCCCCAGACTTCTTGTTAGTCTAGTTCAGTTAGCAGATTAATTCAGCAGCAAGCTCTAAACATGTGTTTGAACAAGCAATGCTTTCTTAGGAAGTGATTTCTATTCAAAAAAGGGAATTTTTTTTAAGCAACATTGAAGCGCTAAGCTTTATTCATTTTAGGAACCATCGGCTCTATTTCAGAGCAATAGTTCTTTAGTAGTGCAGCAGAAAGCTGATTTGTTGCCGTTGACAAATGTGTTTTTATAGCTGCATTACTGTAATGATGTCAGGAAACGGAGGGGATAAAGCCCATATATCAAAGTGTTTGATTCGGAGGATTCCTCTGCAGCTCTGTCGCCATTCACAGCTGAAATAGGATTTGGGATGGAACCCTGGGAAACCAGGTTGGAGCTTAAATCTCATTTGACTGACTTCCAACTGTCATCTGTCATCCTGGGGTACAGCCCGACGAAAAACATGGACTTCTACTGTTTTTATTTCCACAGGAAATATATCAATATATATATATATATATATATATATATATACTTACTATATATGTATATACTATATACTTACTATATATGTATATATATGTAGATCATGTAGATGACCTGACCACAAATCACAAATACAAATCAAGACAGATGTGAATAATTGGCATCCTTAACCTGATGTGATTGATGGAGAGAAAAGCGAACATGAACCAAGAGCACAACTGAAAAAAAAAGACCCAACTCAAGCACAGAATCCCCCAAAAGGGCAGATTCCAGATGCCTAAATACAGCACACCTTGTAAAGGGGACCTGGAGGATCAGCAAAACACAATGAAGTCCAGAAAACAGTTAAGGCTCCTGAGGCCAAACAGAGGTGAAAGGTACAGGCAGGAAGAGGAGCAGTCCCAACTACCATCCCCAGGGACAGGGAACATGAAGAAGCAGTCTCTGTGACCCTTCTCAGGAACAGCAAACATGGCCTGGGGGATAAGCGGTAACCATCCCCAGGAACAAGGAACATGAAGTGTGGTCCCAGCAACCCTCCTCAGGAACAGAGACATGAAGAGGAATGGCCCCCAGTAACCCTACAAAGGGACAGGGAACATGAACAAGCTGTGAAGGTGAGCCTCCCCAGGAACAGAGACATGAAGAGGAATGGCCCCAGTTAACCTCCCCAGGGACGGGGAACAGGAAGAAGCTGTCAGGGTGATCCTCTTCAGGAATAGACATGAAGGAGCGGTGTAGGCAACTCACTTCAGGAACAGGCAAATGAAGAGCAGCGCCTCTGGCAATCCCATGCTATTTCAGCAGGATAATACAGAACCACACACTATGGTTATCACAACAGCGGGGCTTCGTCTTCATCTTAGCTTCCTCTTAAGCCCGAAAAACTTCAAACTGTTTCAAAAATAAAAATGAAGGACCTACTTAAATAAATATTGTTTTGTCACATTTACATTGAGGCTTCTAATTTAAAATGAACACATTGTGAAGGGAGACATTTATTAGTCATTCTTACACATATTTGCGCTATCACCAATGTTCAACAAAATAAATCAAAAAAGAATTTCCTTTGAACACATCCCGACTTTTGCAGAGCCCACGGATGTATTTGGGTGAATGAATGTGAAAGCTTTGTGTCTGCATCTCACTGATGCTTCAATCTGATGAAAGACGACCCAGAGGGCACATTATGCCAATGAGACCCACTGGGGTGGGGGTGGGGTGGGGGGGATTTTGAGAGAGGAAAGCACGATGTGTGTCTCCAGGTCTCATTTGGTTAAAACTTCAACTCTGTTCAAAGGTGCACTTGAAAAGGACAAGCAATTATTTATTCATCAGAGCAGCGTCTCACAGATATGCAGGAGCTGAGATGCTTAATATGCTCTCAATTGCTCGACTGTCCACTACATGCTAGTGAGGCTGCTCATCTAGAAAACACAATGAGGGGAATGTCCTCCAAAAGTCCTGATATTTGCTTCCTTTTCTGCTGGTGCTGCCGTGCAGAGACCATGATTCCACCTGCAGCGTAACTGAATGCAGGAAAGGAAAAAGAACACAATGCTGTGAAATAGACCCCCCCCCCCCCTCCCTAAAACCGCACATCCTCTCTGGTCTTAAAAAGGTCTGGAAACTGCAGTATTTAAAATACACTGTGTCTATCCCAATGCAGTTTCGATTGCAGTAATCCCACCTCAGGTGGAATTGACTCCTTCATTAGGAGTTGTCAGGCTCGAAACAGCACCCTCATCTGGTTAAATGTGGTAAACATCTGGATCAGAACTGAATTCAAAGTCAAATGTGAGAGAAGGAACATTCATTTTTCATTTTACAACTGCTTATTTGTGATTTTTATTTGATTTGATTTCAAAAACATCTATTATATGATAGGAAAAAGTATGAGGGACACACCAACCTGCAAAAGGGGTCTCATAAGAGCTCAACTGCTAAAGATGCAAAACATGACAGACTCATCAAAAGGTTTGCTTCAAATTTATATTGAAGCAATACAGACATAGTTTTGAGCCGGATGCCAGCTCAGACGAGGAAAACAAAGACGCACATGCATCTATTTGCCTGCAAGTGGACGCATCAGAATGAAGCGGAACAGGGAGTTTGTGGCTTACCGTAGAAGCTTGTACTTCACACTTACAAGTTGTTTCCAACAATTGTTTTGGTCTAATCCTGATTCACAACAATTTGAATAAAGAAATACTAAAAAAATTCTATTTTAAGCTTAATTTTCCTAATAGATGGCTTCTATCATGCGAAAAATGCAAAGTTAAAAACACCAAAAACACGATTTTCATCAGAGTGGGTCTTTTGAACCAAAAGTGACACTTTTTTCATACTCAAAAAATAAATTTAGGTCTCAACGGGTTATGATTTAAAAAAAAATCTACCATGTGACAGGACGAAGCATGAGGAAAATCGCAGCTTTGACTTGCAAGCGGTGCCTCATTAGAGCGCAACTGTTAAAGATGGATGCAAAATGTAAAATATCGATCTAAATGCTTGCTTGGATTTAGGTAAAAAAAATGTGTTGGATATCATAAATTCAACTTTTCAAACTGACAAACCGACTGCGGTTTCTGTGGAAACAGCAGGGCACAGAGGAGGTGATGCAACACAGAGGCAAACCTGCACTTCAAATGGATGTAGAGAAATCTGATTCAAAACTAACGTTTATTTGACGAATGACCGTGGAAGAAATCCCAAAATTACATGTCAGATTTGTTAGTATTTCTCCGTTTTAACTGAGTTTGATATGCGTTTAGTTTGAATGAATATTTTAAACAGTTTTGCCAGCTTGTAGGATTCACTGAGAAGAAACGGGAGGAAGTAAATCGCAGCCTTCAATGAGCCTGCCAAAATGCTAAATTGCAGTAAATTTCTATCATTTTCACTGTGTGTCTTGCATTTTCAAGTTTCATATTCACGTTTAATAGAATCACTGTATACCTTAAACCTTTATCTTCATACAGTATTTACATTTTTGAATATCCTTTTCTTCAAGATTTAAGCCTAAATCTACGCCGGTGTTGAGAAACAGACTTATTTTTCTGATAAAAAGAACAAAAAAATCAAGAATGCATCTCC
The DNA here is from genome assembly GCA_023969325.1 of Oryzias curvinotus. Classification (NCBI taxonomy): domain Eukaryota; kingdom Metazoa; phylum Chordata; class Actinopteri; order Beloniformes; family Adrianichthyidae; genus Oryzias; species Oryzias curvinotus. The sequence goes on along the minus strand of CM043722.1, from coordinate 24,389,838 downwards.
TTGGATATCCCATCAGCTGGTCATGCACTGCTTTTTAAGTTACAGATAAAACATGATAGCTGTAGTCTCCACTTTGCAGCACACAAGAGGAAAAAGAGGTTTATTTTAAAACGCCTAGATGTCAAGAGACAAAGTGTTTGAAAAGCCAAACGTTGCATTAAAGCGTGCCTCTCAAAGTGGGCTTAACTCAATTTGCATGAAAGTTTCGGTGGAGGTTAAGCGTTTGAGGGCTCCTCAGCTAAGCACACTATTTCATTCTGGTGGCTCTGAAGTAGCTGTAATGGAAGATTGGACAAATGCTGGGTGCTCAGCACCAATGCATTCTACTTCAAAAAAGGACTTTTTTATTTTTACCTTTAGCTCTTGAACAGGAACTTAGCGTGCTGCAAGTATCACAGGTGCCTTGAGAAGCTGGAATTGTCTGAGCTGCAGCACAGCAGTGATCACACCATGAAATAAACGTTCATTCATCGATTAAAGTATGCACCCACGCAATTGAGTACATTCTACTTTAACACCACATACTTTAACCCTTGTGCTATCCTATGACCCCACCCTTACATTGACGTGTTCTCCCTACCATGACAAAGGTGGAATAAGGTGGAGAGGATTTCATGTAATCCATGGACACCAGTGATGATCACAAATCATTGAAGAAAAAAGGTTCAGCGCTAGTAAGTGTTTCTAACATGTCAGGAAAACAGTGTGAGAAGCAAATTGAATCATGTTTTTTAAAGTTGTTTTAATGAGCCTGAATTTATCTGAAAAACGTTTCAATGAGTTGCTATGACACAATGCTGCTTCGCGACTGTGTTTACATCCTTTAATGCCTGGCTACAGCGGCCATTTTAGTCCAGTTGTTCCGCTCAACGCACAGATCCCATTCAGACTGACAAATCTCAGAGCGAACCAAAGCTCAGCCCGATTGGAAACAAACCAAGACCATCTTGTAAGACGGGTCAGAAAGCGTCTTATGTCCAGGACCAGGGTCCGCTTGGGTGTATTCAGACTAGTGTGTTCCGAATTATCAGAGGAAACAAACTCTGGTTCACTGTAAGCCAACAAAATGTGTCCAGTCTGAATACACCCCAATTTAAATGAAATCAGGCTGAGTTCACAAAGCTGGAATAGTTTCATCTAAAGTAGCCAAACACTTCCTTGTTTTTATCAGTTAGAACGTTTCTTCCACCTCTCTGTTGCTGTGTGTTGTAAAGATGACTGCTCTCACGCCTTCAGATAGAAAAGTTTTGCTTTTGCCTGACCGGTTTGTTAACCGAATGTTAACTCACTGTTGGTCGATGACATTGGAGCCTTCCCCCACACGCTTTTCCTGTGACTAAAGGTATGAGTCATGATTAGTCGAAGGCACTCATGAGGAGACAAATGTGAGCGTAATTTCACGCTCACTCCCGCAACAGACAAAATCCTTATCGCATTAGGAAATGATGATTAATCTTCTAAAGTGGCTGAATGTGCAAAAAGGAAGATGATAACTAACAGAAATGAAAAGTTCATTTGGTTTGCAAATTCCTTTTTCACATCAGCCCCGCTCAGTTTCATTCAAAGGCACAGCTTGAGTGAGTCTCTTGACGCCACGAGATGTTTGATCTCCACTGCAGCTCTCGCGGAAAAGGCAGTTGTTAATCATTTACAGTTTTTTTTTTATTCTAAAATGCTTTTTTTGTTTGTTTATGTAAATAGCATATTTCAAATATTGCTGCTTCAGAAGGTCTTGATTGTATTTAAATGAACAGAGGATGCAGTCTTTAACCTTAATGACTTTTTAATGGTGGCAGTGTCAGCAAAACTAACGCATCAAAAGATGAGCATGATCGCTCTCTTCCGATACTCTTGTAATGTAAAATAAACACCTTTTTAAAAGCACCAGAAATGATGACACCTATACACTTAATGCAATACAATGCATGTGTACTTACAAGTGCTTTAATGCTGTCAAAACAGGGAATGTCGCCACTGACTGAATGAAAAGCTGACGCAAGAGAAGCAGATTTATTTAAAAACTTGGAGATTTGGACAAAACTGTTGATAACCCTCTACTAATAAACAAAATCCTACAAAGTTTCAGACAATTATGTTAAACGAGCAAAACTACTGATAATGTTTTTGAAAAGACAAAGAAAAAAAAAGCAGACAACAATAGATCTTGATTTGTTGTTGAAAAACCGGACACGTCTCTGAACTCACCGTGAGTTAGCCAATCACGTTGATGAAATCCAGTGACGTAGGAATGACAACGACCTCTCAATAGTAGAGTTTTTCTTCAAAAATGTAACATCCATCCATTTTCTGAATCTGTTTTATCCCTTATGGGGTCATGGGGTTGCTGGAGCCTAACCCAGCCGCTGTTGGGAGAAAGCGCAGTACACTCAGTACAGGTCGCCAGTCTATGACAGTCATGCAGTCCTGTACACATTCACACCTAGCGACCATTTAGAATCATGTTTTTGGGAGGAAGCCGGAGAAAACCCACGCATGCACGGGTAGAACATGCAAACTCCACACAGAAAGTTCACCGTTGGGGCAAGACTGTGAGGCAGGAGTGCTAACCACAGCTCCACTGTGCAGCCCAAAACTTTAACATGAAAGTTTAAAAAGGTTTTAAGCTTTGAAATGTTCGGTTTAAAACATACATACCAAGAGTTGTGACCTGCATTTCGTGGGTGCAGGTAGACTATCAGTCACATCAGTTCATCTTTTTATATCTGTTGATATTCCTGATTGGAGGATGTTCAGTGTTCAAGCCCAATAACATTCAGTTGAAATGATGGACAAACGTCATCGTCCAATCAGTGATCTCCCTCAGTACCTACCTTTCCCGGTTTCTTACTGTGTTTTGTTTTTCCAACACTTCATCTTGTTTTCTAATTTATTTATTTGTAACATTCCATTTTGTTTTCTGGAAATTTATTTTGCGTCCTGAAATGTTTTTGTTTTTTACATTTTGGTTTCTGAAGTTTTATTTATTTATTTATTTTTAACTGTTGTCGTGAGCTTTTAAATGTTTTTGTGTCCAGTAAATTGTTGATGTGATTTGCACTTCAGGGCCACCGTAGTGCTGGGTTCATCAGAACGATCAAGTGGGAAAACAAGAAGGTAGCTTTTTTGTTAGGAGACTGTGGATGGAGAAATCCAAGTGCAGGAGACAAGGATTGGTGGAGTTATGTGACGTTCTTTATCGAGGCTTCGAGGCGTGTGCTGAATAAGGGAGGAGGAGTTTCTGCGGAGCGCGTATCGAGGCTTGCTTCAGTAAGGAGAGGAGCTGAAAATGATGACGTCCGAAGCTTCGCTGCCCGGCTGTACCGTGTGACTAATTCATTAAGTGGTTCCATAGACTGCAAAAACAATGGACGAATTAATGTGTGACGTCACCCATAAAAAAAAAAAAGCCTTACCTTTGGCTCTCTCAAAATGAGGCAAAATCCCTCACCATTGCTTTCTGATTCGGGCGCCGCCATGTTAAAACCAGTCGACAGTGATTGGCCCGAGTCGCTCTGAGTCATCGTATCCATGGCAATGGTGACAGTAGTTTCTGATAAAAAAAAAAGAAAAAAAGAAATATCTTGCAATTAAATAAAACTTATTAGCTCAGCATTTAAAAGGAAAAAGCTTTCAGAAAGACAATTTTATCTAATCATCAATCTAATGTGCATTCAACTTTTGAACTTTGACCAATCAGGGACCAAGATTTGGTAGTGATGGTAGGGATGTTTGGACAGTGTCAATTGATTTACAGAGAAGGAATTAAGAGGTTTGGTTTTCGTGCGGCCGGAATTCTATAACACTAAGTCTTTCAAACATCAGAATAGAGCAGGGAAAGAAAAAGACTGACAGATTTTTTTTCCTTTCAACATTTCCCACCAAGCATCTTCAGACTGTAGGTGGCGGACATGCGCTAGCCCCTGCAGATCAAATTGTATTGAAAGGTCCTTACAAATGTGACAAATTCCTCTTTTAAAATGGTTGGATTACACCATCTTTAAAGTATTGACACCATTTCAGGATCAAACAAAGATTCTCTTAGTTTTTTTGTTTATTCAGAAAGATTTATCAAGACCATATCTGCTTCTGTTGCCCATTTGTAAGTAAGTAAGTAAGTACATTTTATTTGTATAGTACCTTTCACAAACAAAAAGTCACAAGGTGCTTCACAGGTTAAAATGTGTATATATAGACATATAAAAACATAAAAACATAAAAGATAAAAAGCATAAACCACGTAAAACAATCATCTCAAGCCCAATAAAAGCAGTTTTAGTTAAAATGCTTTGCAAAAATGAAAGGTTTTTAGTTGACTTTTAAAATAATTCACAGAGTCCAGGGAATGTAGGGACAATGGAAGCTCATTCCAGAGTTTGGGAGCAACAGCCTGGAAGTATCTGTCTCCTCTAGTTCGGAACCGTGTGCGAGGGACCATCAATAGGTTCTGATCCGCAGACCTCAGTGCACGAGATGGTCTGTAAGGGGCGATCAGATCACAAACATATGGAGGAGCTTGAGAATGAAGGGCCCTAAATGTCAAAACTAAGATTTTGTACTGATAACGGTAAGCAACCGGGAGCCAATGAAGAGCTTTGAGGATCGGGGAGATGTGATCTCTTCTCTTGGTGCGGGTCAAGATCCTCCCAGCAGAGTTCTTGATCAGCTGCAGGCGAGACAGCTCCTTCTTATTCAGACATGAAAACAGAGCCGCGTTGAAACAAAGGCATGAATAAGAAGTTCTAGATCTTCATAAGACACCAGCTTATGTAGTTTAGAAATGTTCCTCAACTGGAAGAAACAGTTCCTGGTCAGCTGTTTGGAGTGCTGCTCCAGCGACATATCTTTGTCAAAAATGACACCCAAATTTCTAAGGCTGGGTTTGACAGCCTGGCCAAGAGAACCCAAGTGCTGCTTAATCCCTGGTATTGCATCATCAGGGGCAACAACTAAGGTTTCTGTTTTCTCTGAGTTTAGTTGCAGAGAGTTTTTACAGAGCCATTGTTTTATCTGCATCAAGCAGTTCATCAGAGAATCCAGCTTGTGTGTCTCGGAGGGCTTAAAAGAACAATATAGCTGGATATCATCAGCAAAGACATGGTAGGAAACATCGCTGAAATCCTGAATGATCTTTCCAAGGGGGATCATGTATAGGAGAAACAGAACAGGGCCTAGAACAGAGCCCTGGGGAACACCACACAGTAAGTCTGCTGACTGAGACATTTTGTGGTTGGCCATGACAATGAAATTCCGACCAGATGAGTAAGAGGAAAACCAGTGGTTTAAATCTTTTTGTTAAATCTGTGTCTTTTCTTGTTATCTCTTTCTCCAAAAACAGTGAAGGACTTCCTCCATCTCTGCCTTGAAGCCACATTTTTCCCATCATTCTTAGCAGCTATCAGAAAAGCAGATGTGCTCTATATTTCGGGCCACTGCAGCCTTGTGGGACTGAAGATAGCTGGGTCATAAAAGCAAGTGAGTCTGTATGTGTGTAAACTGTCTGAAACTGTTATCAGGAGACTGAAGGGACAGTTGCCCTTGTCTTAATCTCAGTCCTTCTGACCTGAAGCCCCTCTGTAGACTTCCTGCAATAAAGGAAACTTCAAAATGGAAAATCAAGTGTCTAAAACAGTGTGACTAAAAAAAACAAGGGGATAAATGATAATAAATAAAAAACATTAAATAGGAAAATGACAAATGTTTTTAATTTTAAGTGAAAGTACAAAAAAGTGTAGTGTATCTATTGGGGCAAAGCAGCTTCCTTAGGAGGTGTAATTATTCCTAAATAACTTTTTTTTTTTTGCTTTTCTTTTAACCGTAAACATTCACACATTTGTAAGACCCCCATCTCATTAGCATAATGCAAAGTTTTTCTCAAAAACCCATTTTTATATGGTTTTCACCCAAGTTTTCTGCCCTGCAGTTCATCATCATTCCACTAGGGGCAGTAAAAGAGCTTTACCTTCTCAGTTCAAAATGGCTGCTTCCATGACACGTTTAGCTAATTTTCAAAAGTTTATGCTAAGAATAACTCATCTATTGTTATTTATTTTTTGAATGACCACTTTCTGCATTGAAAGAATGTGAATTTGTTGACGATTATTTCTTAATAATAAAATTACACCACGTTAAAAACGACTGTTTCAAATTTAAGACGCTTTTTTTCACAATACTCGTCAGTATATAATTTCTTTATCTTATTCAAAAATTGTTGCGAACAGAAACTTACCAAACCACCCATGGTATCATAATTGATACTATCTGTATCACATTAAAAGATTTTATAAGAGGGTTAAAAACATTTTTACTTAAAAAAATGGAATCTTCTGTTGATTCTTTGATTGGCTTTACAGGTTTAATAAACTTCTTTTTACAACTGACGTTGTGTCAATTAAGGCAGTAACTTTAGAAACAGGAAAAAACATCAAATCAAATTAACCTTTATTTATATAGCACTTTTCCAACACATACCACTCAAAGTGCTCTGCATAAAATACAATCAAATTTAAAAACAAAATGACACGACAAACAATGCCAACCCCCCCCAACATACACACACACACACACACATACACACATGATAAAAAGAGTGATAAAATGATGGAATGTAGAGTTAAATCAAGGCAAGATTGTTGTAATTAGGCCTGCACAGTAAATTGCAAACTCATCATTATCGCAATATCAGCTGTGCAATACACATTTCACAAAAAGACAGCTAAACTGCGATAAATGGTTCCTTAAATGCAATAAAGCAGTCTTATGGTAGCTTATTTAGCGAGTCAAAAATACCTCTCTCTGCACACGAGGAATCAGATGGAGCCCTTTTATGTTAGATCCTATGTACTCGAGAGTCATTTGGAATATAATGTGACACACAAGTCACTAATGAATTGCATATAAACAGCACAATAATCACACACAGTTAATGTTTCACATTGTTTTACGTGTTATATACGTGATTTGTTTTTACTTATTTCATTGGTACAACGTGGTTCATTAGTGAAACGTCTGTGAAAATTTCACATAAAGATGGGCAGCACAGAGATGACTGAACAGGACCAGAACCAGCCAAACCAAGACAGTTCTCTGAACAGTCGGCATCAAAGGAGACAGGAAAGAGAAAAGTCAAAAATGATGAAACCTCCTCTGTCAGACAAAAGAGAGGGAAGTTAGAAAATGCTGCAAAGCTGTGGACATTCTAAAGTGTAGAGCTGGAGTCTAGAATCCGTGCAGCTCTTTTATCCCTCCATTGTGGTTCTGTGGCCATGATAAATAAAGCTTAATGAGTTTTTTGGTTTTGTTTGTTTTGTTAAAGTTAAATACGTTTTGTGATTTATGTTTACAATTTTAACGTCAGAAATGTGGGCAAAAATGATATCAAAAGTTTAATAGATGGAATTTAAAGTAACTACAAGCACATATTCTGTCATCTGCTTTATAACAGTGTCTAGTTGCTGTTCAGGGACAAAGTCCTAAAAGTACAGAATTGGCGTTAACATTTATAGGATTATTTTCAATAAAAAATTAGATTCTACACCAGAGTTATCATGTTTATGGTAAAAGTAGTCAAAAGGATGAAGCAATAATGGTAGAAAAGGTTGTTAATGATTTGACTTTCTTGTATTTTAATTCAAGGAATTTTGCTTCTGCAGGTGGATCTTATAGGACACAGGTCGTATTTTATTTTGAAAGGCACATATATCTGATGCCGTCAAAAGTAAAATAAATTTAAAATGCTAAATAAACAAGTAACACTGTTACAATCCAATTGTAAAATTAAAATGTGAGTCCAAAATGAAAGTATTAAATATTTTTTATTCATATAAAATATTATTATTTTTGTGGGACTTTGCGAATCTCACTGTAAAACTGGTTTAAATAGCTCTGTTAAAAGATCTGCTACAGCGTCAAACCCTCCGTCCTTCAACAAAAAGGCACAGCTCTGGGTCTCTTAGATACATTTTGAATTCAATTTTATCAAAAACTTAATTTTTAAGAGTAGACTTATAAAGATGGAGCTGGTATCTGCCTCCTAAACTGTCGCAGAGACCTGGTTCCACAAAAAAAGAGCCTGACAGCTGACAGCTCTGCCTCCTCTATTTTGTTAGTTCTGGAAATTGCCTTCACTTCTTCCAGGAAAAGAAGCAAAGTGTCTCTTTAAAATTCACTCAGATGTTTACAAATGATACAGCTCCCTTTAGTGGACATACTTGTGTTAAAATTCATCACACAAAGACATACAAGCTCTCTGATCTGGTGGTTGTGAGGGTGGACAAGATGGACAAAAAGGGTGTTCACAGTGATGTCAACACAAACTTAAGCTGAGCAGCCTTTTTTTTGTTTATCTATAGATTTAAGTTCCAGCTAGCATTAAGGTCCCACTCCGATTCTCTTTTGATCTTTTTTCAAAGTCTTTTAATTATAAAGAAAAAGAACCTGTGTCATTTTCTTGGGCGTAGTTTCTGCAGAGCAGCAGCAGTTCATTAGAAATCTGCCTCTGACTTGTGGGCGGGACCTCTAGCACGGAGCATCCCCCCTTTCCCCTTCCCGTCGCTGAGAGATCTCTGTTTACAGCCCCTCACACTCCCAACCAAACGTTACCGGTGCAACAAAAATGGCAAGCAAAATTGGAGCTATCCAGCCGTAAAGTTTGGAGCCAGATATCAACTCAGATGAGGGAAACGAAGATGTGCATGGGTGTGTTTGGATGGACCGGAAAGGAGCTTGCGGCTTGCCGTAGTAGCTTCTACTGCACACCTGCAAGCTTCTAACACCATTCTTATGGTTGTTCCTGATTCACACTGATTTGAATAAAAAAATACTCTGAAATGCAATCATAAATGTCCACCACAAACACAATTTTTATTGAAGTGGGTCTGTAAAAACATGAGCGGTAATTATTTGGGTGTTCTGGAGAGAAACTACATAACTAAAACTTTGCATACGAAGCGTCAAAATACAAATACTCTTGAGGTTAACCGGTTATCTTTACGAATACGGATGGAAAAGCTGCCAAGGAGGAAGAAGCCCTTTTAGGTAGCTTTTAATCCAGTATGAGTCCCTGGAGAGCTTTTTATCTTTTTGGGTGTTGTACAAGAACATGGCCTCATGCCGCAGAGCTGCCAACAGAGAAGGATGTACGCTGGATGTTTTATAGTTTTTGATGTTACAAAAGAATAAATAAAACATGAAAACATTGGGAGAATTTTTTCTGAATGATCTTCAAGCCGGAGGACAGCAGAAGTGAAGGATGAATAGAAAAAAAGAAAAATTATAATAAAAAGAAAATATGAAAGTTACACATAAAATGCGTATGCTATAAAATTGTAAAGAAGAAAGCACATAGAATATTGTGCATCTTCATGCCTGCAGCTGTGATATTAACATCCCCCCCCCAAAAGAAAATCCCATCCACAAAGAAAGCCATTTATTAATGCTCTACTGAATCACAGATCTAATTTAGCTCCAACTTCATACCAGTAAAACTGCTCCTGGCTTTTTTAAAATCTGTTTGATGCTTAAGAAATAGACAGTCAGGCCGCAGAGTAAAGGAGAAAAGAACTTTTTAGATGCCAAAAGATTGAGAGAAGCAAAGCCAGGTAGTCTTTCAACAAACCAAATAAAACTGATTCTCAATTAGCATGTCAAATGTAAAAAAAAGAAAAACAAGTATTAACCCTGAACAGCTGTAAGTATAGTTTTTGATGGACCCTTCTCTCATTGGAATGAACCAAAATTTCCTTTAAAAACCCATTGTATATAACTTGTTCCATGTTTTCTGCCCTGTAGTTCATCATCATTCCACTGGGGGCAGTAGAGGGGCTTTCCCTGCTTGTTTCAAAATGGCTGCTTCCGTTAAATCACATGAACACTTTGACGGGAAAAGTCTAGCTAATTTAAAAAGCTTTTTAGTGAGAATACTGTTTTTAATTTTTTTAAATGACCACTTGCTGTATGGAAAGAATGCAAAATTCATTGATAATTGATTCTTTATAACATAGTTACACTATGTTAAAAATGTTTGCATCAAATTTGAGACAGTGGGTAAACACTTACTGAACATTCATGTGAGCAAAAACGGACAAATCACCCAACACATCATAATTGACACTATCTACACTCACCGGCCACTTTATTAGGAACCCCTTGCTAGCACCAGGTTGGACCCCCATTTGTCTTCAGAACTCTTAATCCTTGGTGGCATAGATTCAACAAGGTACTGGAAACATTCCTCAGAGAGTTTGGTCCATATTGAGATGATAGCGTCACGCAGTTGCTGCAGATTTGTCGGCTGCAGAGTCATGATGCCGATCTCCTGTTCCACCACATCCCAAAGGTGATCTAATGGGTTGAGATCGGAAGTGGAGGTCATTTGATGACAGTGAACTCATTGCCATGTTCAAGAAACCAGTCTGAGATGAGTCCAGCTCTTGGACTTCCTGCTGGAAGTGGCCATCAGACGAAGGTACTCTGTGGTCGTAAAAGGATTGGACATGATCAGCAGCAATACCCAGGTAGGCTGGGGCGTTGGAACCATGCCCACTACTGCACACCCTTACTCCACCAGCCTGAACCGTAGATACAAGGCAGGATAGATCAATGCTTTCATGTTGTTGACAAATTCTAACCCTACTATCCTAATGTGGCAGCAGAAATGGAGATTCATCAGACCAGACAATGTTTTTCTAATCTTCTATTGTCCAGTTTTGACGAGTCTTTGTGAATTTTAACCTCAGTTTCTTGTTCTTAGCTAACAGAACCGATAGTCGGTGTGGTCTTCTGCTGCTGTGGCTCATCTGCCTCAAGATGCGATATGTTGTGCGTTCAGAGATGCTCTTCTGCAGACCTCGGTTGATACCAGTGGTTATATGAGTTCCCGTTGTCTTTCTATCAGCTGGAACCTGTCTGGCCGTTCTTCTCTGATCTCTGGCATCAACAAGGCATTTCCACCCACAGAACTATCACTCACTGGATATTTCTCTTTTTTCTGATCATGCTCTGTAAATCCTAGAGATGTTTGTGGGTAAAAATCCCAGCAGATCAGCAGATTTTGTAATACTCAGACTTGCCTGTCTGCCACCAACAACCGTACCACGTTCAATGTCCCTTCAGTTACCTTTCTTTTCCATTTTGGGTTTGAACTGCAGCAGATCGTCTTGACCATGTCTACATACTTGAATTCACTGAGCTGCTGCCCTGTGATTGGCTGATTAGAAATTTGCTTAACGAGCATTTGGAGAGGTGTGTCTAATAAATTAGAGTGTATATCTCTTAAAAAATGATGTTGCAAAAAGAATATTAGTTGATTTCATTATAAGGTTTAAAAAAAACATCTTAGTTCCATTTATTTCCTTTCAATTCATGATGTAGTGGGTTTTACAGGGTCAAATACAAGTCAAATAAAAGACTTTATGACAAAATTTCAAAGCAAGGAGGTTGGATTTCTTAGTAATCATTTCATAAATCAATTCATGGTCATTTTGGGTTGATTTGGAACACATTGGAGTTTTTGTGAAAATAAAAAATGATCCTGCAAACAGTCAGGACATGACTGCTTCCCAATTTCCATCTATTTTCCTCAAACCTGCAAGGATTTCTCAACCTTTTCCAGGCGAGGTGACTATCTGTCATGACAGAAGTCGACACAACATGGCTCAATTTCCAGCACAAATCATCAAAAATGTAATTGAATTGCAATCCCAATACATCACTTTGGTCCTTTTCACCATTATCATACAGTTACGAGCCATTTCCCTAACACTGATTTGATTAATGCCAAAAAATAAAGAAGAAATAATCATATTAGCAAGCCATTCAGTCAAATTCAGAGCGTCATTTAGGCAAAGCTGTCTGGCTCCTGCTCTCCTGCTGCGTTAATCTCCCAACATGAAGGTTTAATTCCTCCTCCGAGCTTTTACTCTGCAAGTTTCCTGCAAGATGGAAACATATTTTACTTTCGGTTTGAAATTTTTAATTGACCAGAGGTGAAATTATGAAAAAGACGCTTTCAACTGCTCTGTAAAGAATTATTCCCCCTTAAGCCATTACTGGAATACAGCTGGAATGAATAAGTAAAGGGGGAAATGTGCAGCTGTAATGTTGACCTCCAGCAGGTGGCAGCATACACAAACAAATGAGAATAAAAATAAATTAGATTAGAGGATTTGTTTTTCACAGTTTAATGTATGTCTAAATGTCTTTAGGGAAAAGTAGAAAGAAGCGGACATAAGAAAAATCTTTCTTTAAATCAGTTAACAAAGTAATTGATGCAGTTTTGCATTAAGAATGGTTCTTCTGTTTCCTCCAGAGCATTCCAGCTCTCATTGGTACTGAATATTGCACACTAAAAATTCAATTGTAACCCAATTCTGAGGTTAAAAATGGACTAACTTTTTCCTGGTTTATTTTAACTGAGGAAATTGTAAATATATAAATATATATATAACCATAAATTGGGTTAAAATGAAACCAATACCCCAAAATTAGTATTGCTGAAAAAAAGCAACACAAAAATATACCTCAACATGAATAACCCAAGAATTGGATTGAAGACATAAGTGTTTTTAGGGGCTGATATCATGCAAGATCAACTTTTTGAGCTTTTAAGTATATCAGAATGTCCATTCCTTACGAAAAATAACCTTAAAGTGGTAATTTGATCAATTCCCTCATTTCAGTATTCCTCTAAAACCCCGCTCTCTGAGCACCAGCCCTTCACAATCCACAAAAACGAGTGGGTCCTTACCTTGTGACGTCCAGGGAAGAGCCCCCAGACTAACACCCACTTGCTCTATGTAGCTGTGATCTGCAAACACACTTTCATTTTATATGCACATCCATCTTTGTAAAAGTTTAGATGTTGTTTGTTTTCGTGGGCGAAATGCAGCCATGTGTGACAAAGAGGCAGAGGCATTGAGATCCATAAGCAACAGTGTTTTATGGTAAATACATACAAGGCACAGGTCAAAGAGAAAACAAGCCTGTCGGCTAATATGCAAGCAGGATAAACTGGACGAGGGCAAGGCAAAACGTAATCGATCAGGCAAACACAAAAACACACGAAAGGCACAAAGGATTACAATGCTCAGACGGTTGGCAAGGACACAACAAGACTTTGCACCAACCAGAGCTCTGTGCCAGATTATATTGTGGTGATTACAGAATGAAAGGCGGCTGATGGGGGATGCAGCATAAGGAGCGGTGACCAGTGTTGTGTTCGAATTCCTTTATTATTCACTTTATAGTGCCCTACATAGTGCTTTCACCATTTTGTAGTGCTCTCTGAATCTACAATTCCAAAATCGAGTGCCCTAAAAATTTCCCAGAAGTCTCTGCGAAAAACCAGTTTGCATTGATGCTCACGAGATTGGCAAATATTGACCACAATGCATTTCGTTGCAACAATTTTTTGCCAAAAAACTGGTATCTAAATGTATATTTTAAATTATCCGTCACAGTTTTTATCTTCAGAAGACAGTGGATTCATTAATGATTGTCGCAAAACGCTCATACCAATTCGATTTGAACTTTGTGAAATCGATGACGTCATATTCGCCGCTTAGAAAAAAAAAGTAGTGAGCATGGTGTCCGAATTGCTTTTAAAATTCAGGGCAATATAACGTTTTTTAGTTGTTAGGGGTTAGGGTGGGAATTCGGACATAGCCCAGGTGTAGTTTAACATTCAGGAGACGGCTCCCTCTGGTGGTCGGAGGGGGAGGCAGAGGTTTGGTTCCTGACAACATGCCGTTCTGGGTTGACCTCATAAAATGAGCGGTACCTCAGAGATCAAGCTGCCTTAATTCCAGGTAAAATAAAATATTTCTTTTGTTTGACAACAGCAATATATTATCATAAATATGGATGTATTTTGCTCTGAAAGGTTAAGAAAAGAATGAGGTAGGCCCTTTAAAGGCCCACTCCAATAAAAATGGTGATTTTGTGTTTTTAACATTTTCTTGAGGTAATTTTGTCATGATGGATAACAAAAAGAAAGAAAATTAATCTTAAAATTGCTCTTCTGGACATTTTTTTAATTCATATTATTGCGAAGTAGGATCAGAGGAAAAAAGGGTGTTTGAAACAGTGCTTTTTTTGTGACAGAAAATACACTGGGTGGGCTACTAGTTCCTTCCTCTGCAACGGGGAAGGGAAGGGGGGGCGGTGTTCCACCATTTGAACAGTCCCGTCCACACATCAGAGACGAATTTCTAATAGACTGCAGAGACTGCTCTGCAGGAACAGTCCTAGAAAACGACACAGGCTTTTTAATTTTGCCTAAAAACAACAACATTTTATTTTAAAGATCAATGCGAAGAAATACGCGGAGTGGCAGTTTATGATTGTGGCTACTTTGTTATTTGTTAAATTCTAATGTCATAATCCAAGATTTTTCCGTCTATAAAATCTATTACAGCTGATTTGTTTTTGTTGCTAGTGTAACCGGTCGCTTTCTGCGTTGTGCTGGTCAATAATTTGGCGTGACACAGTGTTAACTCCTGGAAAGTAGCCTCCCTTTTTTTCTGGTAACAGAAAACAATACTCTGCATGATCCTGCCCCCTTCAGTTCCTCTATGTTCCGATATGGCGCACGCAGCATACTAGGCTAACGTTTTATACAGGCTTTGTAACACATTATACATTCAGATCCCCAAAATATTTCTCCTAAAACATCAATACAAGTTAGAAACAAATATTGTTGTAATAATACAAATAAAAATTAACGCCAAAATGGAAAATAAACAATGGGATGGATTGGGATAACAAAATTATAGTAAGAGGATGGCACCCACCTCTCTGACAGGAGATCATAGAAAAGGGGCGGGGAACGATAGCCTTTGGAAAATATAGGGGGGTCAAGAGAAGAAGAAGAAGAAGGAATGAGGGGCTATGACTTGGAGTGTAATGTAGTTGTTTGCTAGAGATCTCTCATGTATGGTAACACTTGAACAGATTTTGTGCTATTAGAAAGTAAGATATTAGCTTACACTTATATGCATCAAACCAAAAACCTATATAAACATTTGAAAATCTTTTTTCCTTTCTTTTATTTTCAAATCAGCAGCCCACCCAACTCAGAAAGTGAGCTACTGTGAATGAAACTCCTAGATGGGATGCCTAAGTTTGCTCCTCCATTTGGTAATCGCTACAGGTTAAACACTTAAAGAAGCGGGGGAGGGGGGGGGGGGTCAAATAGCATCAGTGTAGATCTGAAAAAGCTCATGCAAAATATATAGCACTACAATTCAGAGTTGAATTCTCTGTATTGATTTGAGCAATAATACAGAATGCCCGAGGAGAAGAAAACAAAAGTGGATCTTCACTTTTGCTGTTCAGATGTGTCTGAAATATTTGCAACTGAGCGTGTAATAAATAAGTTCAATGGTAATCCGGAGCAAAATATCCCTGAAAAACCTGTGAGTCCTCTGTATAGCACAATCTGGCGGTGACTAAACATTTCAACAAGAGGAGTTCACAGAGACACTCCCTGACAGACACGATTCAGGACTCTGAGCACGTCTGGAGAAAAGACAGAAGGAATGATGTGCAGAACACGATGAAAAAAAGATGAGCAGGACATGGGGAAAAAGATGTCAGAACAGAAAAACCAGGAAAAGAACTGGAAAACTCTGCACAACAAGTTCAAACCCCTCTTTTTCTCTTTTTTAACTCGCTCCCACTTGGTTTCAGCGCTGAGTGTCGAATTTCTCCTCCTCTGAAAAAAATCTCCACTCCTCCACGTTTGTCTTGAGGATTTTAGCACTTTTATGGGTTACTCATTAAAATATTTTTTAAAAATGTAGCATCTCGCTCTAGAACATTATTATTTTAGGACGTTTGTCACTTTTCAAAACCTTTTGAAAAGCTTTTATGCAAACAAGTGTCCATGAATTATTGCTTAGTAAGTTTTTGACTGAAAAAATGAAGAGCTGATGTTTTTTTAGAAAGAAAAACTCAGGGTTCCCTCTGGCTAAAAATCAAATCCCTAAATCTTTCTTAAAATGGACCTTGATCTTCATCTTGATAGTCAGGCCAGAGAAGTTTTATAATCAATAATTTCAGGGATGTGATGAAAGTTAACTAACTCAGAGGTATGTTTGAGATGTTAATCCATGTGATTTGTTATTTGGGTTACTTGGATCATGCATTGTATGATCTCTGGAACCTGTGTTTAGTCTTGTCTTTATTGGCTCATGGTTTTGTGTTTCTTTCTCTTACATTTTTTACTCTCTACACACTCATATAGCATGTAGACCTATGTTAGCATTGTGTTAACATATGTTGAAGCGATTTTTTAGATGTACACGCTGCTCTATCAAAATGTCAGTCTGTTTTTTATTTCTGAGTTGCAAACAAGTTTGATTGTTATTGTGAATTAAAGTGTAGCTGTGTGGTTTTAGTGACTAACAAGGTTAGGAGTTAGTATAATCACTGTAACCTTTACTTTACTGTTTTCAGTCTGTTTTTTATGAGTTGCAAAGGTGTTAGATGTCATTGTAAATACAATAATGTAGCCAACATGTAGCGGTGTCAGGGTATGTTTTTTTTTTTTTGTGTTAATTTTTTTATTTTTATTTAACCTTTATTTACCCAGTAATTGTCCCATTGAGATTAAGAATCTCTTTTTCGAGGGAGTCCTGGCTAGGGAAAAATAACTTTTACGGGTTAATAACAAGGCTGGGAGTCAGCATAGTCACAGCTGGTTTCGTTTTAGCGGTATCTGTCTGTTCTTTATGAGTTTCAAACAAGTTTGGGTGTTATTGTAAATACAATAATGCGGCTAACTTTTATAGGTGTCGGAGCATGTTTTTAAAATCTGTTAATAATAAAGTTGAGAGTTAGCATAGTCATAGGAGGTTTTACGGTATCAGTCTGTTTTTATTTATATTTATTTTTTATGTGTTGCCATCGAATTTAAGTGTTATTGTAAATACAATAATGCAGCTAATGTGTAGTGGTGTCGGACTATGCTTTCTTTACTGACAGGGTTGGGAGTTAGCATAGTCACAGTTATGTTTGTTTTGGTCTGTTTTTTAAGAGTTGCAAACAAGTTTAAGTGTTATTAGGAATTTGTTTTGGCAGCTAACATTTAGCGATGTTGTACTCAGTTTTTTATGAGTCACTAATGAGGTTAGGAGTTAGCGTAGTGACGCTTGTTTAAGCGGTATAAGTCCATTTTTTATGTGCTGCAGACAAGTTTGGGTGTTATTGTAATTATTATTAATATTATTATTATTATTACATGATTGCCATAACGTAATTATTATGATTATGATTATTATTGTAAAATATGCTAACGTGGCTAAAATGCAGCGTGTAGGACCGTAATACGTTTTGTTGAAAGTGAATCATAAGCTGTGATTGAACGTAACTTTTTAGTTCCTTTAATGCCAATGGAGAATCTTAAAACCTGTCGTGGCTGAAACCTCATCACAGTAAGGGTAAAAGTGTTTTGAAAACTGTACTTTTTATGTAAATCCAAAGGTATGAACCACTAACATTTATGATTTAAATACGTTTTGGATTATTTACATGTGCCCCCGTTTCCCAAACCTGTGCCCATATCACGCCCCCCCTCCCCCCTAAAAAATAATGTATAGACCCACCGCTGGGCGCTGTCTGTGTCATCCCTCCTTTTTTAAATTTACAGTCTGGCTTTCTGATTTGACCCCATATTAAAAGGACAATGAAGAGAAAACAAAGACAAAACCAATTTGTAAAAGACAAAAGAGCTGTGTTAGGAACTGCAGCCAAGAGAAAACAGGAGTGTTTTTATATAACTTGAACCTTTTTAATTAATCCATTGTTTATTTCCGATGTATATGAAGTTGCATTTGTGAGGAACATGCAATAGTGCGAATACAGCCAAGTATGTGGGTTGCAGCAATGAAAAACTTGTCAGAGATAATGTTGCTTTTGCTGCCAACTTTTGTTTTGGACTTCGGGATAGTAAGCCCCTGTGAGGATGGACTATCGTGTCAGATAGCATCTGCTTCAAGTATCAGCAGGCAAAGCTACGAGTGGATGAGGGAGTTTAGAGCTGATGCTCTGCAAAACAAAGCTTTTTTTTTCTTTTTGGAGTGAGCTGCAGCATCACTTCCTGAATGGGGGCCAAGTTCAGTGTATCAAGGGGTGGTACTGAGTTAGACCATAAACCATAGACCATTGGGCATCCCGAGAAGAAAACTCTCCAAGAAAACAGCATCATCTTCTTGTCAGTATTTATAAACATGGAGTAAAGTTTTTGGCCAAGGGCTCTGTGCCCAGACAGTATCTGGTCTTACAGGGCTGCCAGGAGATCTGACATGACTCCTTTTGACTAGTTTGCACTGGCTTTGGCACTGTGTGCACCAAAACCTGAACAAGTTCAACGGTGCGTCTAGAATAAACATTCACGGGATGGGCTTGGGTGTTTGTATCATGCAAGAGTGACCAACACAACCAAGTTCTTGCAATGACATGAGTGTCCACCTGATGACCTGTATGAGAAAGTGTCAACCCACTAGAATATTAATTCTTTGTTGGTTTTTGTTTGACAAATGATTGCATTTAACATGGAAACAAATTCTTGTTTCAGTAACTTAATCCAACAAACAAAATAGACCAAGTCCATCCCTTTATGACCACAGTGTACCCCATCTTTTAATGGCTACTTCTAGCAGGATAATTTACCATGTCATAATGCTACATAATCTCAAACTGGTTTCTTGAACATGACAATGTACTCAAATGACAAATCTGTAGCGTGATGCTGTCTTGTCAATATGGACCAAACTCTCTGAGGAATGCTTCCAGTACCTTGTAAAATCTATGCCACCAAGAATTAAGGCAGCTCCAAAGGCAAAAGGTGGTTCAATCGAGAACTAGCAAGGTGTACCATATAAAGTGGCTGGTGAGTGTAGTTATTGGCAGAAAAGGTGTAAGTTTGAGTGGGCAGGTGAGCAAACATTTGGCCGACTCTGCAGAAGTCAGCTAGCAACAGTGGTTCATGATCTATGTTGGCCAATAAGTTGATGAGAGTGAATCCCAGTGAACATTTCTCCAAAGGCGTAACACCCTCCTCAGCCTGATGTTCTCCTCACTTCATTGAACAATTAACCAACGTGACACAAGGCGCTAATGAACACACTCAACTCCCCCCTTTCTCCTTGCCTCTGTGTGTCTATAATTGCTTATCATGCATTGCATCTTTTTGCCTCTACAGATCAGCTGAGTAAATACAATTTGCCACCTCCCAATTCTCACTGAGACATTTGCGAGCACACATTTGCTTCTCCTAAGTCTTCAGCTGCCATAAAAATAAAAAGAATTATAGTGTTTAAGAAAAATAATCGACCTAAATGAGATCAGGCTGATGTACAGCTTATGCTACTGTCACAAAAACAACTGCCACCACGTGATGGGGAGGTATTGGCAGAACCCTTAAGATTAGCTGCCACCACCAAATTTTTCCAAAAATCATTGGCGTAGTCATGAATGTACACAGCGGCAGTCAGAAAGATGACGTCAATAAGAATTGTCTGCAGGTCAGACGCCCGATTGGACGATATGTAAATGTCTCCAGACAGTGGCCATCTATATCAAGTGCCACCACCCAGTAGCCCAGGGGCATATAAAAGCAGCACACACCAATTTCTTGGCATCAACCCCAAATTCTCTGAGTTGCAAAGGTACTACCAATGCCACCATGAGTTTTGTGCAGCATCAATGACGTCTACCCATTTGGACCAATGGTTGCTGGGATAGATTGATGTCTGGTCATCCCTACCAGTGGCAGTGGGACGGCAGCATGGGGGCAGGGGGAGTGGCTGAAAGGTTGGCAGTCTGAAATCGGCCGATCATCAGACAATTTTGGGGACCTTGGAGCCCCTCCTATCACCCAGTTATTGCCACCTGCCACCCACTAGTCACTGGGCTGCCACCGCACGACGTTACTTTAACTTTAAAACCTCCAGAGCCATTGTGCAGCGTGTAAAAATTAAGAATTTGCCGGAAAGCTTACATTTAGGTCATCGTGCAGTGGCAATTTGGGATATGTCACCATAATAATGCGTAACAGAAAAGCAGCCTTCTATTGGGTTAGATTTTGGCTCTTGCCTATATTGTCTCCTTGATGATGCATTGACAGAAAAACAAAGCAGCATAATTTCACCAAAGAAATGCGTGTTTGTCTTGGTGTCTTTCTTTTTATTTTGGGACCATAATACAATTTTTAATTGGACAACACAAGAATTGTTGAATTTACCAGTCAATCCCCTAACAAAGAAGCTCAGCGGTGTGGTATGTAAATGTGGATGACAGAGGAAAGCATCAGCCCGAATGCTTAACAGAGTCTTTGTTTGATTACTGGCTTGTATTAGGCAAATGCTGCATGCTTATGAAGGCATGATAAGGGATTATGTCTTCTCATATAACTCCATGTCACCAAATAACAAGAGGCAATTGAAGGGAGTATTTCCATCTGCTCCAATCCAGCCAGGCAGCTATGCAGAAAAAAGATCGGTAAAGACCAACTATTGATCACTCAAAGGACATTTTATCATTTCTTGAAAGACTTTAAAAAAAGGTGTCATTCAGTGCAGCACTGCAGCATAAATAGAACGTTGACCTGGAATTTAAATGCACATAAGAAAAAAACATTAAACCTCTTGAAATTTCGTTTTAATAATTGATTTTTTTAGTAAGATGGAAAAAAAATTATTTTTGGATAGCAAAAATTCCGAACTTCTTTCGTTTTATTTTCAAGTTGTTCCAAGTGGTCTTTCAAATATGAATATGCTGTTTTTATCCAAAATCTCTAGGACATAGTTTCTGTAGAGCGGCAGTAGTTAGAAATCTGCCCCTGAGTTTGTGGCAGAACCTTTGGCATGGAGCAACCATGCCAGCCCCCTTTCCCCTTCCCATTGACGAGAGATCTCTGTTTACAGCCCCTCAAACTCACGATCTAACATTACAAAAATGGCAAGCAATATTGGAGCTATCCAGCTGTACATTTCTGAGCCAGTTGAGGAAAAGGAAGATGTACATCGATCTATTTGTCTCCAAGTGGATGCATCAGTATGAAACAGAGAAGAGAACTTTTAGCTTGCCAAAAGCAATATGGTCCTTGCTGTCTATGACCTTAACTATGGCGTTATCTGCTGCTGCTGCTGATTACCTGTGTAGCCCGGTCTTAAAAGAAGAAAAACATTAGTTGTTCATTTAAATAGTATGTGTCCTAAAAAATATCTATATTTGTTTAAATTCTCTTTAGATAAACAGTGAAGTTATCTATGTTAAGTTAAAATGTTGGCAAGGAATTTAAATTAAGTATTATCAGTGTTTTATTATTTGTTTAATTATTTTTTAAGTTGTTTGGATGATATCCAAACAATGTGTGCTCCTAGTACTGAGTGGAACAGCAGCCCTGAGTCAATCATTAGTGCAGTTAGTGAAGTACTAAACCGATCCACCAAACCCACTGAAAGTAATAACTATCGCCGGTTAAAAACTTTCTCAGGTGTAAGCCCTGTACCATTAGGTGAGGAGTGTTTAGATGGCTGGCTTGAGCAGGCAAAGTTAATGGTGGAAGAATATGAATGTACAGAAAAAGAGAAAAGACGCAGATTGGTGGAAAGTCTGAAAGGCCCGGCTCTGGAGATCATTCAAGCGGTTCGTTTGTCAAATCCTGATGCTAAGCATAGGGAATACATTCAGGCTATCGAAAATGCATTCGGAGTTACAAAATCTGGGGAGGACCTTTATTTGTCTTTTAGGTCACTTTATCAAAAGCCAGGGGAGTGATTGTCAGAGTTTTTGCGCCGGTTGGAACGATCGCTTCATAAAGTGGGAATGGCACATGGGAAGCTAGTTTCCCAGGGTGCGGTTAGCTTCATCCAGTGTGGGTCCCCAGGCAAGAACTTTCACGTCACTACCTAACTACAGTATGTAGCCCCAAAGGGGCCCAGATCTGGATCTCCCTGTGCCATTACCCGGCATGGACAAAATACAGGGTTGTTGCAGGAAGGGTATCTGTCATAAAAATCTCTGCCAATCCACATGTGTGGATCAGTGAAAGCTGATTCGCTGTGGAGATCCCTGAGGGGGTGTGCCGAAAGTTGAACAACAACAATTATATGTTCGCTGAAGCCAAATTCTTTAAGTACCCCTACAGCTTCTCCCTACCACTACATTTAGCTCTCCAAGCAGAGAGCTATGAAAAAATACTGTCTTCCAATCTGGACGTCAATACTATTCAATGACATCATCGATAGTAACCGGTCATCTAAGTTATCGCCTAGCTGCCAGAGCTGGGAAAATACATATCAATATACATAACATAGGTGACATCATCACAAGCGACAGTCACTAGGGCCCCTCCTTAAAAAAGCAAGTTCCGACACCACTAAAGCTTCAAATACCCCAACAATTGGAGCAATAGGGAGGAGCAAGAGGGGTAGGGAAGCAATTTGGATTTGGCCATTATCTTGATATAATGAAAAGGTTTTGAACCATGAAACAAGTTGAACCTGCACCAGATGCCGGACATAGCAACAGAAATAGCAATTTGTTGATATCATAGCCCACAATCAACCAGCAGGTGTCTTTATTTATTCACCACCTTAAAGGAGTGAATCTCCCCTATGTGTAATTTACCCATTCACTAATTATCCTTTCTAATCCTCAACTACCCCCAGCTGCACCGTCCAAAACCAACTCTCTCCAGGTCCCCTCCCTCTGTACTCGATATAGATTCTCTGTCAGTTTGCTACGGGGAGATCGAACTCTAATTAAGATTGTTAATGAAGATTTAATTTTCCACTTCAAAAGAGCCATTGAACTCAGAAGGAATCGTTTGCAAGCAGGAGTACGTGAAAAATAAAGGAAGAAAACAGGAACGACTGCAGAGAAAAGAAAGAGTGGCTTGTTAAGCGATTCTTCTGAATTTAACTATGAGGGATGAAGGTCTCAGACATGGAGAAGTTGTGCTCAAGTTGAGCAGCGTGCATTTAAAAAGCCGCGCTTGTAATTCAAAGACAATCGGATGAACAACACGCCGGCGCTCTTGCTGTGCTGAGTAGCCAGAGGGATTAAATGTGTGTCAGGAAGGTTCAAACGGAATGAAGAATTTCCATGTGCTCGAATCCTCGTGTTTAACACTCAGAGACACACACACTCGTGTGTCCTGTGATGAAATCCTGCAGCACTCCGAAGTGTGTACTTCTCCAGAGTTATTCCCAGGTGTGCAGCATTAACAGAGCTCATTTTATCTCAACTCCACCATTATACTATGATCAATTATGCATGCTGTAATTATTGACAGTGCTATGACAGCACATCTCACCTAGCTTACTGCACTGCAGTGTTGATGCTGGAGGGAGATGATAAAACGCACACAAATAGGAGCAGTAAACTGATAAAGAGACCATGCTGCTTTCATTATGATGCATTCTTGGTTAAAGCTTATTAAAGCATGATTTTACCTTCAACCCCCATCCACCTTAGATAGGGAACGCTGCTTCCGTAGGAGGACGGGGGTTGGGGGGGACATCTCGGAAAATCTCATAATTATAGAAACATAACCTCTGACTGCAATGGCGGAGGATTTTTTCCCCCACAGCGTCCTGCAGAATCAGCTCGTATCCACTTCCAAATATAATTTTATGTAATGAAACAGACTACCAAATTAACTGTTAATACGGTTCTCTGTCCGCGATCTCCCCCTCAGCTCGTCTCCCTTTCTTGACTTGAGGCGGGCATTATCATTGTAATCAAGCAAAGACCCTGCTAACACGATCATTCTCGAAACCATCATGTAGCAATAATTCCCCTCCTTCATATTTGATTATTGTAATAAATCTTTCCAACTATTCAGTCTCACAGCAGTGGTCCACATCTCTTCTAACCGTCTTTTAGCAGCACAAGCTCTGCATGATTCAAGAGAGCTGCAGAGGTGCATGATGGGGCCTTGTGTTTTTGGTTGCCGCTGTCGAGTTACCCTCATTTTATTGTAATTCAATTAAAGCTCTGGCTAGGTTTTCTGTATTTCCAAGTGTGTCTGTCTGTCGTGCACTACTGACTTCGTCAAACTGATCACGGATCAAGGTCTTCCTGCAGGTTTACACAAACTGTGCTTTTTTTTGCGATCTTACCTTGTGATGTTATGCGATTATTTATTGTGTGCGAATAATTAATCAGAATTTGTAATCAACGGATGTAAGTAATCTATTTTTAATCTAACCTAATATTGCTGTGAAATGCCTCATTGTGAGGCATTTTCATTTAAATTTGTGACATTGCGACACAGTAAAAGGTAAAAAGAACAATTTAAAAAGTGGATTCATGAAGTTTTCTGGACCTCCAACCTTTACTTTTACACCACCAAGGGGGACTACTTTCAATCTCAAACTTTAAAAAGCAAACAAAAATAGATAAATACATAAAAGTGCCACAAATCCTATTCATTTATTATGACAACCACCTCGTTGAGTTTTATCCCTTACATAATTTATAATCATTGTAGGGTTAAGGCATTGTTTTGAATTAATTCTGTTAAGAACTACAAAGTTGTGTGTTCATGATGCACAGCACCAACGAGTGTGAGCTGCGTCCAGGGACACCCTTGACCCAAATGTAGTGTGTTCTGTTAAGTGTGTGCAGATATGTTGGTATTTATTGCATTGTGGGGACATCAGTCCCATTACACACTCTTAGGATGGGGACCAGTTGTGCAGGTGTGTGTATCTGTAAATTAGAGTTTGTGTGGCATTTGTAATATTTTTTGGTGTTCAAATGCTTTTATAATTAGCGCGTTAAAAATGACCCATAAGACACTTTTTATCCAAAGGATGTAAAGCATGTAAACACAAACAAAAAAGTTTTTTTTTTTTTTAATGATGGAGGGATCTTAGGAAAAGTCTGAAAATTTCAAGATGGAAAAGGTTAAGCTATTTTTATACAATTAATAAAAATAGCAGTGGGTCATTTTTTTTTTTTTCCCGCAAGACACATGCCAAATTTTGACAAGGCACACACAGCTTCTCTTGGAGACATATGGATACAAAGTACCAGTCACATTTGCATGCACTGCAGGTTTTTCACACATCTCAGACCCAACTCCATGTCTCTCCAAGAAAAACACACATAAAAAGTAGATTATTAAAAACAAAAAATGAGAGCAGCACTGACTTGTCTCTTTGAAATAGTTGCTTTTTTTATTCAAATTTACAAAAAAAAAGTACAACAGAAATAAATACACTCTGTTCAGCACGCAATTGGGAAAATGTATCAACATCGTGCAGGAGCTATGAAAGTCATGAGGGGGGTGCAGAACCAATGGGGTCAACTTGAGCTTTTAAGGCCAATGGTCAAGCCCTTCATCTTGCACCCTAAAGCAGACTGTACACACATCAGATAATTGCTGAAAATTCTCTAACTGTCCTTATTTTATCTACCAAGGACTTGACAAATGGCTTAATGGGGAAACTGCTACTCATTGAAGCCTCTATGCGTGGAGAACAGAGAAGGAGTTTGAGGAATGCAGCAAAGACTGCTGGTCTTTTGTTTCATCTAAAACAACTGATTTGACTAATCACGCTTTTGATGGAGCCAATTTTCAGGCGATAATCAGGTCTGTCAAGTGGTTTAGTCTGCACGGCACTCCAAAACTCTGAAATAAGACAAATCAAGGGAATCATCACATTGATTTTGACCAATCAACCACAGCGCAGCTTTGAATCAACAAAGATGAGACACCTGGAGCCAATCAAGAAGAGGAAGGTCACTTGATACTGTGCCGTGATAGTTGCTTTTGAATTTGCTATCAAAGGAATGGCTATAAAATTGATGTATTTTGAATTAATAGTATCCTACACTGCTGCAACCAAAGGGGGGAAAAAAAAACCCTACTTGGGTTAATGTTTTTTTCTCTAGGAAAGCATGCTTTATGGATTAATTTCCTTTGTCACAGCTATAGGTACTTCATTGACGTATCATTTATATTGTATTTGATTACTATTTCTACTCACATATTATCAAAGGAAGCATTTCTACAATGTCCAACAGAGCAAAGTACTTTTAAAGCCAAACATTTAAGATTACTTCAAGTATGTCAAATTTTTATTTAACCAAACAACCGTGATGGCTGTCTATTTGGTGATTCAAGTGATCTTAAAGTCATTTAGCAAATACAACCATCCAGAATGACCTCCACGTTAATATGCCAGGTACCCATGTGTTATCAAACAAAATCCCAACGGAAATTATTTTTTAAGTTTTACTGATTTAAAACTCATTAACCCTTTCACAAAAAAGCTGTTACCAGCAACACTTAATAAAAAAGGCTCTTTGACATACCGTAAAACGTAGACGATCGTGAATCAGCTGATTCTGGTGTGTAGAAAAGTGGTCTATATGTTGGCTTTGTACCAATAACTGTGCAAAGCCTCTTTTCTCCACTTCAGAATCTTCTGAAATTATCCCAATTGTTTTTAATATCAACTTAGCATTCAAATGGAAAATAGTCTGTAATTATTAGATTTTTCAACTGATGCTTAGAATTCTGTAAAGCTACGTTCACACTAGGCAACGCGTGCTCAAGCAGCGACTTTGAATGAAAAGTTTATGTGACCAGACGTATATATGTGTCTTGGACTTCTGCATTCAAAGTTCTTGGATTCAAGCTTGACTACGACTGTTTTTGTGCTCTACAAACAAAACACAGCTCCATTGAATGCATGTTGAAAGCACGTCCTACACTCAGTTGGCTGGGTGTAGGACTGTCACGCTAGAAACTTGGATTCAATTCCTAGGGTGTGCAATGACCTAATAAATCCGGTGTGGGTCCTTTGGCGAGACCCTTCCTGCTGTTGCTTATCTGTGCATTGAAAATACAGGGTTGTGTCAGGAAGGGCATCCAGTATACAAACGCTCTGCCAAACCATGGGTGCGAATCAAAAACAAATAAAAAAATACAAGTGTTGGAAAATTGATCATGGAGGGGAAAAATTTACAATTGCGGTTTGTGTTTGGCTGGAATTCTATGACATCAAGTCTTTCAAATATCATACAAGAGCTGTAAAAGAAAAAGTCTTCTTGCAAGATGACCTAGATGACCTCACTCCCAATGTCAAAGTGCCAAGGATAGTACAAGGGTTAAGAATAAGCGTGTAAGAACGCATGTCACGTGCCCAATGTGAACGCAGCATAAAGCTAGGATTAGCTGTGAGATGGACTTTCTCTTAAGAATTGCGCCCCACTTGTAAACACTAACCAGTTCAGTTGCTCACTGCGCAACTGAACTGAGTGCAAATGTTATTTACACGAGTCATGACACAGATGCTAAAAGCAATGATCCACATTGTAGTAAACTAAAATAAGAAAGAAAGTTGTTTAAAATCCAACATTGTTTAAGACACTGGTCCTTAAGATCTATCACCCTTCTTGTTTTCCGGCTCTCACTCATCACCTTGATCAACCAATCAGAACCTTCAATCGCTCAATCCATCTCCAAAAAGCTGAAGCAGGTGCAGGCTGTTAATATACTGTTGGTTGACCAAAATCAATTCCCAAAAGTTATGCACCCCCCCCCCCTCTCCACTGTCAACTATTGTGCAATTATTAGAAAATTGGTCCTAATTACCCTTCAGTCTGTGCAGTGGCACCACATGGAGAGGCTTGTTTCAGGTAAAGGGCGGTGCATTCTGTGGGTTTCGGTGAACAGCTTGTGGATTCAAAACTAAGTGACTGTCAAACTGGAGAGCCAGGAAGCTTGAATCCACTTGTAAATATAATTACAGTGACATTTCTGCGGGGGCAAACCACAGACATTCCCATTAAGGGTTTGTTGCAAAAGTCCTGTCTGGACTCCAAAAGTGGTATTATTAAAAAAATAAAAAGAAAGATTTTCCTTAGGAAAAAAAAAGCCTAATGCCTTATTAATTTAGTATGTCAATTGCTCTGCCCGAAACACATGAAAGATGTCACTTCCCTTTAATGCACAGCTTATTAAATTCTCAAATAGAGGTAACTATCTATAAAACTTCCATGTCTCTCGGGCATGGCAAAGTCATTACATATTCCATTTGGATTTCTGTGGGTGTTTTGAAAGCCGTGAGAGGAATTTTTCCCCCTCAAATTTTTTTTGTCACTTGGGTTCTTCACTGAAACCGACTCGCCCAAAGGTTTCCTGTAACTACTGTACTGTTTTGTACAACAAGCTTCTGCCAGAGGCCAAATGTATAATTAAATCCTTGGCTCGTCCAAATCAAGACAAGAGCTACAACATGATAAACCGCTGTACAGATGTCAGAAACACGGTGTTGTTTTCAGTCTGGCTTAGTCCATTTTCTAATCTACGGTACATAGAAAGAGTTCCAACAATCCTCCATTTGGACATCTATGTTGTTTTGTTTTGTTTTATTATACTCTATTTGCAATAATATTCAATGAAATTTACATTTGTAATGCTTTTACATACAGTCAGACATGTTTTATTGACAAGTTATAAAACAAGAATAACTTCTGACATTTTACAGTATCTTCTAGTATTTAACGACACACAGTAGAAAAGTGCATTCCGGCTGGACAGTCCAGCTCATCTGCTTCTGTTGACGACACAAAGCCTGTTGTGTGAAACTGCCCCCCGCCCCGTTATCTCCCAGGAGACACCTTAATGTGGGCAGTTTAAGTGTCAAAGTGTGGAAACTGATTGCCATTTTAGTCATTTAGTTTTCCTTTTGTTTACAAAAAAATCATGCATACGTGTCATCAAGGTGCGCAATTGGAGACAACAATGGGTGGTGTGGGAGAAATAAAAACGAAATAAAAATAAATAAAAGATCATCAAAAGATTTAAACAACCTTAAAAGTTTGGCTTTAAGAATTTGCTGTAATACAATCAAAGCCTGAAGTGTTCATCAGTTCTTTTGTGTCTCTGTGTGTGCAGTTGTGTGTGAATTTCTGTAAACGTATTAACACTCAACTGTGACAAAAAAAAAAATAATAATAATAGAGGGGGAAGGATGGTGCAGGAAGGGATCCTAAAGCTACGTTCACACCGGGCTTTGCAACACGTTTTTTAAGTAGCCGCGTCTAACGAAAAGTCTACATAGACGCACGCGCCTACGTGCGTTTTTTCGGACTTGTCTGTTCAAAGTTCTCACATGGCTACGCAACTTTTTAAGACAATTCAGTTGCCATTTTTCCGCGATACGTCCGTCACCAAATTGGAATTAGACATCCTAAGTAAGCTGTGTTTGGTCTGTGTCAGTTTAAGTCTACATTTCTAAGGCAACCACTATCTCTAATCATCAGTGACCATGTTAGAAGGCCACACCCCTTCCACTAAAAGTGGGCTCAGGATAATCTGTCAAACACTTCAAATGTTCGACATGAGGCCAGCTACTTTTATTGAGGCATCTGATTGGTCAGTTTATAACTTGAATAACTTGCGCTACAGCACAATTTTTATAAAAAAAAAAAAAGAATAACCAAGAACATGTTATTAGCTGTTTTTTTCTCAATAGAAGTCTATGGGATTTCGGCTTTTGGGACCACCGGGTACTACCTATTTGGAATGCGAAGGGGGATGGGTTGCTCAGTCCAGTTCTTTATACAGTCAAAGGGCTCTACGTACAAAACGCGCAGCCGTTGAAGGTGTTGAAAGTTAAACCAGTTGAACTTTGACCAATCAGGAACTTGTATTTTATAAGGACATATGGATATCGTTCTTTTCGCATTTCGCACCAAGAATCTTCCAGCTGGAAGTACATGCAATAGTATCTAGTAGCGACAGTCCAGTGAGAACACAGTATGCTAAACGCCCGTTGAGCGCGTTCTTTAACGTGAGTTGCATGCCCGGTGTTTACGTAGCCCAAATCATTTCAAATCTTTCACATTGTCAGATTTCCCGGTGGGCTTAGAGGAGGGCAAATCCTTTGCAGGACTGGAATGATTCAACATTTTCATTTGGAATGAAGTAGCAAGCTGAATAATTCACTTTTCTGCAACTGTAAATGGAGCAAAAAGTAACAGTTTTCTGTACAATCGCCTCATTTGTGAGGCTGTTTCTGTCTTTATACATTCTTGCCATTCCTTAGTATATTAATGTCAACACACAGAACCTCGTCCTTCTTACCCTTTTTTTAACCTCACAGCTCACTTGGAGCTAATATTTTGTCAAATGTTTAACTATGGGAATGTTTTCGTCTCTGTTTGAAACATACACAAATGGGCACTGGCTCCTTGAACATAGACATAAAGTTTAGGACATGGCGTATACCAGCATCTTGTTTCTTGTTGTTTTTCATTCTATATGTGAGAGCTGAATTCAATTGAGTCTGGGATGTTTGGCTGTTTTTTTTTTTTGTTTTTTTTTTGTCCAATGCGTTTAACAAATTGTTGCTGCCCCCCCGAGCTGAAGGAGCCCTCTGCATTGTCTCGGTATCTGTGCTCAACCATATCAGCGTTTCAACACTTATTGCTTTAAATTACATCAATCACTCCCTCTCCTGCCCTCGTATTCTCTATCCTCCCTTGGCTCATTTTTCTCTGTCTCTTTTTATTACTTTTCCTCTTCATCTTTCTCCCCTTTAACTTCTCTTCACATTATTCTAACTCTTGTTGCCTTTTCATCAGCTTCCTTTTCCCCTCCCCTCCTGCCCAGCCTCCTTTGCCCCCTGTTTGTTTCATTTTTCCCCTTGCTCAGTTTTTCCCCTCATTTCTGGCCTGCTCTCCTCCTTCTTTCTTTCCTTCGTTTCATTGTCATCTTTCCTCTCTGTTTCCTGTTTAGCCCCCTGTTCTCCTATCTCCTGATCTTCCTTTTCTTTTTCTCTGTCTTTAAAAAGCTGAGCTAGCTTCTGGAACTGAGGACCCCACTCCTCCAGTCCTGCCCCCCAATCCTCTTTCTCTCCTTCGCTTTCTAGAGAGCTGAGGGATCCCGCCCTGGATCCCGTCCCCTCCAGGCCGTAGATCTGGACGGAATCATACGGTGGCTGTGAAGGGTCAAAGGTGACCTGGGCGAGACGCAGTCGTAGGAACTCGCCCACTCTAAGCGCCAGGGAGGGTGCCCCAGGGCCCGGGGGTCCTCTGGCTGCTTCCACTCCGGAAACCCAGCTGGGGCCGTAGCCCACGACCCCGCCGTACGCTCCTCGTGGCTGCCCCGGGAAAGGCAAAAGCTGAGGGCTCATATCCCTCCTGCCCAAAACATACCCTCCTATGCCGACTCGATCACGCCAGTCCCCAATAAAGCCAGCCGCGTCTGAATAGACGGAGGGATTCCCGGACAACGATATCCCTCCACTCTCCCTGTCAGGCCTCGTCACTGCAAAGCTGCTCCCCATCTCCAGTCCTCCTCTACCCAAGGTCCCGGGGTACTCCCTTAGTCCAGTTTTCTCCTCTTGCAAAACAGTGGCATAGTTGCGTCCACTTAGACATTGCTGTTGTCCGTCCTTGGAGGTCCTCCCATTCCCACCTCCGCCTGGCCGCCCGCCTCCTCCACCTTCGGCGGATTCTGGATCAGGCAAACCGGAGACTGAGCGTTTTGGAGATAGGCCAGAGCGGGAGGCCCTGCGTCCCGCCAGCGGAAGAGTTGCTGAATCACAGACCCAGGCCCCCACACCATGACCCTGGCCAATCAAAGAGCCAGATCGAGTCATGACGAGGTTGTGTTCCCTGGGTAGCACCTCCGACTGCACCTGCAGGTGGGGAAAAGTAGATACAGTTTAGGGCCCAGGTTAGGAACATCAACTGGTTACAGATGCAAACGATTTTTTAAATTTCAATGAAAATTTGTTTGAAAAGTGTACAGATTTGGGCCATTGCATCCATCATAATGTGGTCTAGTTCAGTGTTTTTCAACCTTTTCTGAGCCACAGCACACTTTAACCTTAAAAAAAATCCTGCGGCACACCAGCATCCAAAATTGACAAAAAAGGAGAAACTCATAGTCTGTATTGATCTACAGCTCCTCCACAATCTCACGTGCATTTTTGCGATAATTGTGGCAGAAAAAGCTGGAAGCTGCAGCTGTTTTTTTCTAAAAGATGTAATGAAAGTTAAGTTAGATGATTTAAAAACAGTTTGAGGTGTGACTTTAACCACTTCTGATTGGTCAGATTGATGACATGTGATTAAGATGTCAAGATGTCAAGATGTCAAGATGTCCAAGAATGATTGGTGCGACAGTTAAAGGGGATACCAAAATACAGTCGAAGCTGCAGCTAAATCGCGGTACCGTCGTTCTTATCAAAATGTCTTTATTAACATAAAATAAACCCAAAGAAAAAAGTATTTTACGATCTTTTACATTCCTAACTCCTCAGTGTTTTATCAGGGCCTGTTTGGATGAACAAAGAGCTGAAATCCTGGAGATAGGAAATGTTTTTAGATCAGTTAGTGAGGGCAATTTCCCACGGCACACTTGACCATCTCCCACGGCACACTAGGCACACTGGTTGAAAAACACAGGTCTACTTCATACTAAGGTTGAACAGTTTCACTTGCAACTGTCTGTGATATATGCAAAAAACTTCTGAGTGCCGTTTATACTTTTCAAGCTTGATGATGTCTGAGTGTTTCAGTTAGGGATGGGAATCAAGAACCAGTTCTTGTTGAGATCCGGATCCTGATATTTCCATTACTTGAAATCGTTTCACCATTTTCCAAACGATTCCCTTAAAAAGGTCTGGTCAGTATGAATGACATGCGGCACGTTGCATAGCTTGCAAATTGTGGCCACATTTCACCAAAAAAAAGCATGTGTGGAGTGTGAAGTGTGACTGTTTGAGGTTGTGGACATGGGTCTTTTATATAGATAACGTGTTCAAACAGGTGCCATTGATACAGGAAACAAGTGGAGGAGAGAGGATCCTCTAACAGAAGAAGTTACAGGTCTGTTAGAGCCAAATATCTTCCCTGTTTGTAGGTGACTGAAACTTATTTTTTTACCATACAAATCAATTCTTTAAAAATCAAACATTGAGATTTGCTGGATTTTTATTTTTTTTATTTTGTTTCTCACAGTTGAGACATATTTATGAGGAAAATTACAGGACTCTCACCTCTCTCACATTTGGTGGCTGACTAAATACTTTTTTGCTCCACTGTGTATATAAGTTTTTTTCATCTATATAAATAAGTTTGTGGTAAAGTAATGGTGCAGACAAGACAGGGTGTTAGATCAAGCTTTTCTTTTTTTGTATTTTAAAAGTTTCAACATATCAAACAAATACACTTTATTAAAAAAAAAAAGTTCAAATAATAATAATTTGCCACCTGTTCCATATCTTAGTCAAGTATAGCTGAGGATATAGTTGCATTAGAAAGTAAATATTTAGTTAAAATGTTGTGTTTGTATATTTTTTTGGAACTGAGTCAGAATAAAAAAAACATCTAACCCCTCTTGCATTAAAAATGCAGTAATAGCGTCCCTTATCGAAATCCTGGGACGTGGAAGCACCAACTTTCTATCGAGTTAGGTCCCTTCATCACGTATTTTAATTGTTTAAAATTAATTTAGGTTAAATGACAAAATATGCACTCGATTGTACTACATGTGTTTCGATCGCCAATGATGTCATCAGTTTGAGTCACATTTCGCAGCGATTGGGGCGATGTCCTTGCGACCCGAGTGATTACGAATTGCTATGAAGTATAAAGTCATGGGAGTCTACAATGCACTATTAAAGCAGGAGGGGATGACAGTAAAAAACAAAAACAATTTATTCTTAAGAGACACACATTGGAGAAGAAAGAGAGATTGAAAAAAAGAAAGTGACTGAATACTAGAAAGAGCTAACACTGCACTGGAAAACGAAAGATGGAAGTGATAAAAGGATAGAATTATTATTAGGAATTATTAGGAATTAAATAAAGAAAAAAAAAGCCTCAGTATGACCTAATAAAAATGACCCCAATAAGAACATGAACAGTTTGCATAGATGAGTCAGTAACTCATCCCTAATTTCCTCCTAAATTGATCCAGCACATTTCTGCTGCGCAGAAGAGAAAAAACATAATCTCAAACTGCTGCAATTATCTAGTGTATTAAGTGGAAACCAAAATTATAATTCCTTTATATTTGCTTAATTACTTTGATACATATTATTTGCTTATCCAATTGAATAATTAAGTCATTCATTCAGCTTTAATTATATTTCCAATGCTGCCATCTATAATTAATCAAGCAATTTATTCACCTTAATCCGGAATTCAAAGCCGCATCCTTCATTTTTGTCCCTCCAATTACATTTGACAAACTCACATTCTGAAGGACAGAATGAGTGTTTTTTTGTTTTATTTGTGGACCATCAAATGTAAAAATGACATGACTTTCACAGTTTTCTTTTACTTTAAATTTGTTTTTGTAGGCTGATAACTAAAGTCACAACATGAAACTAACTTTTTTCCCAAAAGAAAACAAAACAAAACAAGAAGGTTCATGTTGAAATTGTTGTGTTGGGATCAAAACAAGTGTTTCATCAACAGAATCGGGTCCGGTACGATCCTTACCCACTCCATTTCTTGACCGTTGGTACATTTGTCCTCACTACTCCCCTCTGTACAGTTACTGGCAGGTCCTCCTCCTTTCTCCTGATAGTCGCCGGTCCTGGGCGTGCCTCCATCTGATGTGCTCACCCCGCTTAAGGTGGCCGTCCCGTCTCTGCTTCCGGCTCGACTCCCCGTTTGGCTTCCTTTGCTGAGGTCTGTGGGAGCTATATACACCGCCCCCGACTCCATGGGCCCGACCGTGGCCCCCTGGTTCTGGATGACCAGGGAGTGGTCCGGCTGACCTCCAGGAAAGCGATAGGCCAGCTCGGCCAAGCCCTGGTCGAAGGCTCCTCCCGGCGTGCGGCGGAGGACGGGTAACGTTTGGCTGCTGTAGCAGAGACGACCATAGAGAGGCCCTCCTGTTCCTGTAAAGTTGTGATCCAGAGCCGCATTCTGAGCCCAGCTGTAGTTGCGGCTTTTGTCTTGAGCATGCTGGTTGTATCGACTGGAAGACACAAGGGGAAACACGCATATCACTCGTCCATTTTGGAGTTTTTGTGACAAGTGGCCTACGATTAAAACATTTGCTTTGTTCATATTTTTCTTCTGTTTTTTTCTATTTTTTTACTGAAGACACTTTATTGCCACTTTTAGAACTCCGCACACAACTGCTCAACTTTGATCCTGACAATTGTCCACCTTGCCTCCTCCCAACCTGTTGCTGCCCTGCCGCTTTTGGCAGGAACAGACTGATAAACCACGACAGAAGTAGCTAAACTAAATACTTTTTAAAATGTGTATTTGGCAAAATAAGAGCTGTTTTTTTCCACAGTTTACCCTGGTTTTGTTTCAGACTATTCGGCAACTCCTTAAGATTGAACTGCTTCACAGACTAAAAATTTCTTTCAGTGAAGCAATTCTCTAATAATTCATTTACATTCCAGATTATGAACAAGAGAACACATTCCTCCTTGTTTTGAATGCAGAAAAGATTGGTAAGCTTCTTTCTCCAAGCAGAACATATGTCACTTGAATATTTCCTTATTATTATTGTGCAGTATACAATTTTAATGCATGACTGACAACCTAATATAAGTTCATTATTTAGAGAGCTTTAGGGCTTTTATATTGAGATTTGTATTATTCTAAAAAAATAAAAAAGCTATGTATTAGAGAAAGTAAGTTGGCGGTAGAGGCAACTGTCCAAAGATGTGATTTGGAGTTTTTTTTTCCATTACACATATTTATTTTAAAAAAGCAGAGTGCAGTAAGAGCCAACACATAGTTATATTTTTTATGAATGTTTAAGTGGCTGTAAGAGGGAAACTTTAGGAATCGATGTGCCTGTGCCACTGCATTAACTAAAAGGTAAAAGGGGAAAAAAAAAACCCACAAAGGTAGCACTGTTGCAGGGATGTTGCACCAGATTGCATGAGATTCAAACCAGTTTTCCTGCTTTTGCATGGAATAGAAGGGTAAAAAGCAATTTTAAAAAAAAAGCTGGAGACAGCCTTTGTACTTGTTTATGACCTTTCCATATGGCTTTCATGAATCCTGAAGCTAATTATTAGTCCAAAGGCAATTACATTGTTTCCCAGGAACATCAAAGTGTTTGCAAACAGGCCTCTGATGTGGAAGAGCATAAATGAACTTGAACAAAATGAACACAACAAAGTGGTCTCCAAGGAATGCCACGCTTGATAGCCGTCTGTTTAAGCATTTTGAGGGGTGACTGAGGATGACCTGGGACTCGAGGCTCAATCAGTTACTCAAGCGGATCACTTAAGTGCTGGACTGTGATAAAAGCGTTCCCTTCTAAAGGGGAAAATGTGTTTCCCTCCTGCCTTCCTTCCAGCGTGTAATACAAGTCTTGCTGCTGGTTTGATGTAATTAAACATCCACCAGCACGTGTAAGCGAACCCTTCCCACACACCCGTCTGATCTACTTACATATTCCTGCTGTCGAGCGTGCGATAGCCACGGGAGCGGGAGCTGTGGGGAGCGTTCTGGAGCGCGGCAATGTCAAAAGCGGCCGTGTCAGCCTCTCCTCCTCCCTCGTCGTCGTAGGTTATGATGTTCTCGCGCACGTCGTCCTCCTCCAGCGGCGACAGGGAGTCGCGCTTCTGACGTCGCAGCGACAGTGACAGCGCGCTCACCGCTATACCGGCGGGCATGGAGGAGAAAGAAGCGGGAAGAAAGGGATGAGGAACAAAAGTGGGGAAGGAGTCACAAGGGAAAGAAGTGGACGGAGGTGGAGGGCAAAGTGCAAAGACAGAGAGGTGAGACGCAAAGCTCAGTCATCAGCTGACTCCATGCCTCCCTTCTTTAATTGACTGGAAGCTCCGGCTGGACAAATGGAGGCGACGCTGAGAATGCTGGACTTCCAATGTCACAGCAGAGCGCCTGGTTTGACCCCCGCATGGTGATAATGAGCTAATCTGAGGAAGACACCTGTGGTTAAAGTCATCCAGGAAAATATGGCAGCTTTTTCATTTTATTTTTTTGCTCAGCTCTAATTTACAAGTACTTTTAAATCGCTTAGTAACCAAGGTAACGTTTGTACTACATGCACCAGATGGGTGACATTTTTTAGCAAGAAATGTTTGAGTTTAGCTCAAATGTGTCTTCTGGCAAGGTCAGCAGTAACAAACTCCAAGCGATCATCTGTGCACTTTTCATCACAGCATAATATGAACGACTTTAATATGCCGCTTTTGCAAAAAGATTCAAATGCTAAATTGCATTATGTGGAGCTGCTGAGAAGGCTCGGGCACGCGGCCAGCACCAGTTTTGTTTTTATTCAGTCGGCCTCTCAGATTGTTGATGGGCCTGGATTGTTGTCATGCAGGAGGAGACGTCCAGTTCAATCAAAGTGGAAGCGCAGCGTGAAGGTGATCTTACAGTAGATACTGCAGAGTTCAAACTTTAGTTTGTAAAAGTGAGTGTGAGCTACAGAGCAGCTGCAAAGCTGCTGAAGGACTATGGATATCCCAATTAGGCCCAATCACGTAGTTTCAGACTCAAATGGAATCTGTTGCTTCCAGATTAAGGGATTAAATATTTATTTTAATCTCATTATTTTGTTTAGGTCTATACGGGGGGGGCTTCTGTCCCCTCCAATTTTTAAATCAATATTAGTATCATTACTGTCAAAGACTATGAAATCATCAATACAAGTTTCTTTAAGCATTGCAAAAATTTTAAAAAGCACATTTTTGGCCCCCCAAATTACACACATTACATATTTTCTAAGTATTTTGCATCAGTTCATTTGTGCTGTTTATGACGAACACATGAAAGCTTAATATTAAAAAATAAGGACTTTAAACATCAGCTTCAATTGTTTCCAATTTTGAAAAACCATAATATTTTTTAAGTTGCTTTTAACTTTAAAAAGTGACCATTGGGAACCACGGAATGAATTTACTGCAGACCTTTCCAAAGTCTTCTGCCCCTTTCCGCCCCACCATATAAAATGTTTTAGCTCCGCCATTGGTGCTATATATTTCAAGTTTATTATCAGGGATAAATACTATACTAGAAGTCTGCTTGTTATGAACACAACTAGATATTTTATTGTCAAAGAGCACAGCAGAATGCTGCACTGCTTAAATCAGAAGGTGCACAAACACAGTTTGGTCAATTTAGCAAAATATTCAGATTTCTGACTTCCGGACTCAACAACTCTAGTAAATGTTAAAAACTGACAGCAAATGTCTCTCAATTTGTTTGTCTTAATGCAAACAATTACCTACAAACACATTTCAAAGGAAAAAAAGATCAGGTTTTACAGAATGACTCTCTCCGTGTGGCCGACAGAGGGATGGCAGTGCAGGTGACTGCTAAGATGCCGTCTACAAAGTGCAAGCTTTGAGAAAATGTGATGAAAAAAAATCTATAATCTCTTTAAAACAACCTAAATTATGATAATTGGTGACTGGGTAGCTCAGTTGGTAAGGTGAGAGGCTACAATGCAGGAATCCAGGGTTCAATTCCCGGAGGGGAAAAAACAATGGTACTGGGTCAATTACCATATCAATGGCGAGCAATGAACATCACCCAGTGAGGGCCCTTAGGATCCCCCAGGGGATGGGTCAAAATGCGGGGAAGAATTTCCCCATTGTGGGATGAATAAAGTATCAATTATTATTATTATTATTATTATTATTATAAATGATTACATTGATATGAGCTAGTGAAACTAGGCTTTGCTTCCTAGGGGGCGCGATGAGCTTCATCTAATGTGGGTCCTTAGGCAAGACCCTTCATGGTACTGCCAAACTATGTAGCCACAAGGAGGTGTCAGTCCCTAGCCTGGATAAAATACAGGGTTGCATCAGGAAGGGCTTTCAGCGTAAAAAAAAATCCCTGTGAATCAGTGAAAGATGATTCGCTCTGTCGCCCCAGGCGGATGTGTCAATAGTCAAAAATGACGCTAAAGCAGTCACAGTCACCAAACTTTCACACATGACTAATTATCCCCTATTGTACTAGTTAATAGGTAACTATTGTTTCTACTTGATAGTAGCACTATTTTTACTTGATTTTTAAAGCCACTTCACAGAAGTGCTCTGTTTAAGTGTTAAATGATAATAGAAAGTTAATCAAATAAGAACTGGAGGCCACCCTGGATCTGTGTACTAAATTTGTTCATTATTAAATGTACTACAAAACCATTAACCTTTATTGTTTTTATTTTGTGTGTGTGTTTTACGATTGTCAGCAGATGGCCATTTCAAAATTTTCCCAGTGATTGTTAAAAACCCCATCCATCCATCCATCCATCCATCCATCCATCCATCCATCCATCCATCCATCTATAAAAGTATCAGATCAGGATTCGACCTTCTCAGATACTCAAAATTAAAGGACTCGGAATTGGATCGCTGCCAAAAAAAACCTTATCAGGACATCCTGTCTAAGGATTCCTATCGGTACATTGACACCAGCTCCATCAGGTTCTCCACACCTTGACTCTATGAGCAACCTCTCATGCTATTTGTTAAGAGAAACCTTTCAGCAAGTATTCACCCATTCACCAGGGATTATTGGATTATTTCCATGGAAATCAAATAATTCAACCTTCAACAATATTATGACTGTAGATTTACTTCCCACCGCAGATTAACAACCCACAAGGAGAAACAGGAACACGTTCACAGAAGCTAAAATAATCATTTTCCCTTTGTTGATCTCCATACTGAGACCTGTCTAATTAAAGCACAGCAAATGAAACCATTCACACTTGTCAATGTTTAACATGACTAATAATTTACAGAGACAGTGTTAAATTAAGACAAATCTAAAAATAAAAGCAGCTATTTGCCTGATATCATCTATGGTATGAATATTGCTTGGTCTAGCCGCTACATTTGATATATTTTGTGTATCATATGCATAATTCTAAGATATCATGTGCAACGAACACTATTTAGTGAATGCAAACCTTTTTTTAAATCTTATTTCCTCGCATGTTCATACGTTTTTCCTATTGTTATATGATGGATTTGAAAAACAGCATAAAGTTGTAAAATAAATATGTGAAAGTAACGTCTATCAGGTTTTACACTCAAAAATGAGAAGCATTTTTTAAGCAAAAGACAAAATACAGAAACTCTAAGGAATGGCTTGGCTCTGAATTTTAAATGTATGTGGATACTCAGATACTATCTAAAGAGCTGATTTTAGCAGCCTGGCCCCAACAAAACACGTGAGTCCTTCCAAATATGTGCTGACAAAGAGATCAGAACCGACTGTCTGCCATTGCTAACTGCTGACGAGGGAATTATGGGTTGAAGATTTAGACTCAAATCTCTCTCTCAGAGTGCGCAGTGGCATCCAAAACTCAGAAACTACCCAAACAAAAAAAGATCTAATGCTTTGATGCATCCCCAAACTCCTTGGAATTAAATGTAGCTGCATCAGGAATGGTTTCATTCTACTTTTAATAGTGTATAGTAGTGTCAATGAGTAAAGATGGCGGCAGGGACAGGCACAGTCACGACGCTCCTAGTTTACTGTGAACTTGCTAAAACCCTTATCTGGAATACCTCAAAGGAAAGCGAACAACCGTTTTCGATTGTTCTATTCACTACATAATTCGACCAAACATTATGTTGTGAGCTGCAAACAAATGGATAGCGTAATGGCGAAAACAAGTATTGGCTTTGGAACCCACGCACTGGCTGTGACGTTTGTTTATCCGTCACTGTACAAGATAAAGAGCACCGATCGGACTCGTCCAACAGCTGTAACAAAATCTATTTCAACCACCGGACTTATCATTACAATCTGCTTGATGTTATCCGGGGACATCCACTCATACCCATGCCCTATCACTGGGACATCGGGAAAAGCTAACCCAGCGGCGGGAGGCGTGTGGGAACGCGGGATCCCGGGGCGTGTGCCGGAGCGTCGCAGCATTGCTGCAGTCCGGAGTCAAAGGTTCAACCATGCAAAACAAATACAACACTGCATAGGACCAAGAAACAAGATCCAGTCGGACAGCGACATCAGACTTCTTCTCTAACTTCTATTTATGGTCATTCTGTCACCATGGCGACGCACAATGTAAACAGGAAGCAACTTAATCCGGGGATTGCAAGGAACCGGAAATGGCCATTCTTTCAAACTGTCAGTCACTCAAAAATACTATGGGATTCTAAATCAAAGCCCAGAGGGATTTTAGGTGGACATATGAACATCTGAAGCATCATTTCAAAAACTGAACAGATAAAACACTTACTAACTGATTCAAACCTAGATTACCTCTGTCTTTCTGAGAGTTGGCTGTATAAAAATGCCCCCTGTGCAGCACTTACCATCCCAGGCTACAAATTGTTCAGTGAAGACAGAGAAGGTGCAAAGGGTGGAGGAGTCATGCTATACATTAAAGATAGTATTCAGTACAAGGAAATTCTTTGGCATTATGCTCATGAACTGGAATGCCTAGGTTTAAATATTATACTATCTCCGCAAATGTCATTTACACTTATTGTGATCTATCGTCCTCCCTCATCAGATGGTGCATTTTATGAACAATTTGAAGGCTACTCAAAAACTGTAATTCAAGTAAACAAATAGTTATACTGGGAGATTTTAATATTAACTGGAAGGATACATCAGCCAGAAAAAAACGTAAGCGTGTGACTGACAAATTTGACCTTGTACAATTAATTAAGGGCCCCACAAGAATTACCACCTCAAGCAGCACTCAGATAGATTTCATTTTTAGCAACCGTCCAGAAAGAATACCTAAGACATACAACATGTTAGCTGGCCTCTCTGACCATAATCTTCTCCTTGTAGTGAGAAAGCTATCAAGGAAAAGATTTAATTTTTCTGACAGAGAGAATGACTTCATTGGGATCCCAAAAAACTTCAAGGAAGATTTTAAGAATGCGGTTGAACAAACCGACTGGAATCGGATGTCAAAGGGAACTGATTGAGAAAGGGATTGTGAATTATTCACAAATACACTTAAAGAAACAATTAAAAGCTTCAGTTCAAGAATCAAATTCAAACATAATAAAAACCTGCTACCCTGGAGGAACTCTGACATTCTACAATTAATGAAAGAGAGGGACCGAGCACTGAAAAATGCAATAAAAAATAAATCTCAG
Organism: Oryzias curvinotus; assembly: GCA_023969325.1. Classification (NCBI taxonomy): domain Eukaryota; kingdom Metazoa; phylum Chordata; class Actinopteri; order Beloniformes; family Adrianichthyidae; genus Oryzias; species Oryzias curvinotus. Next base: position 24,347,755 of record CM043722.1, on the reverse strand, counting down.
AGTCTAAGATATCAATTTATAACATTAAGAAATAAAGTGGTAAAAAGCATACAAAAGGCCAAGGCAGATTTTTTCTTGACAATAATTGAAAATGCCAAAGGGGATTCCAAAAAAAAACTTGGAGCCAATTGAAAAAACTTGAAGGAAAGGACACCAAACACAAAAAAGCTTTAGAAATAAAGGTAAATTGACATATTACTGAGGATCCAGTCACAGTAGCAGATGCCTTTAATAGATTTTTCATTGAATCGGTTTCCTTAATCGCCAATCATTTCAAATCCAATGATTTGCATGTTTGTCCCATAAATACAACATGAGGCCTATATTTAACTTAATGACTGTCACTAAAACTGAAGTCTCACAAACAATCGGGTCACTTAGATCATGCAGAACAAAAGATGTATTTGGAATGGATAGTTATGTGCTCAAAGAAGTCAGCTCAACTTTAACATCTCCCTTAACCATTATTCTCAATCAATCCATCTCTGAATCCATATTTCCAAGTCTATGGAATCATCAGCGGTGATTCCCATCTACAAAAATGGAGACTCCATGTTACTTTCAAATTATAGGCCAATCAGTATCATACCCACAGTGTCCAAGATCGCGGAAAACTGTATTGCCCAACAAATTATTTCACATCTCAACAGTTCATCCTTTTCTCTTCATCCAATGCAGTTTGGTTTCAGAGCTCAGCACTCAAAAGAGACAGCTAACTGCTTTTTCATAGAAAACAAAAAATCTCTATCAGATAAGGGTGGTGTAGTTGGGCCTGTGTTTCTCGACCTGAAAAAAAGCTTTTGACACAATAAATCATAAAAAACTACTGACTAAACTAACCAAATTCAATTTCTCATTGAACACTATAAAATGGATAGAATCAAATGTATCAAATAGATCTCAGTCAGTCAGGATATATCATCATCATTCCCCTCCTCTCCATATCTCTACAGGTGTTCCGCAAGGTTCCATTCTAGGGCCTTTACTTTTCTCTCTCTACATTAATGACCTCCCTTCTGTTTGTTCAAATGTCTTCATTCAGATGAATGCTGATGATACTGTCATTTATGCACATGGCAAAAACACATCTGAGGTGGCAGAGAATCTCACCAGAACGATGGGACATGTTGCAAAATGGCTGGAACAGTCGAGTTTAAGTCTCAATGTAAACAAAACAGTTGCAATATTCTTTTCCAAGACAAACCGGAAAAATATTCTGGCTGATGTTTTTGTGGCAGGAAAGAAAATAGAAGTTGTTGAAAAATTTGAGTATCTTGGCATTTTAGTTGATACAACATTCAATTTTAAATCGCAAATCCAGAAAGTATGTAACCTAGTTAAGTTTAACGTGTCTAATTTTCGATTTATTAGGGCAAATCTGTCACTGCAAGCTGCTACAATGTTCATGAATGCAATGATCTTATCCCACATGACATACTGCCTCACTACCTGGTCGCAGGCAAACAAATCAGCATTAAAACCTCTGGAGTCACTTTACAAACAAACAATTAAAATACTGGATAAAAAACCACTAAGACATCATCACTGTGACATTTTACAAAACACAAACTGTTACAGTTGGAAAAAAAACATCACTAAGTAAACAAAACTATGCCTGTTTTATAAAATCATCACTGTCATCCCCTCCACTCAGTCAGTTTGGTAAAACAAGATCATTCTCCCAAAGAGTGACACGAGGGTCGGTTCGTCAAGACTGTATATTTCCTTTGCGGAGAAGTCCGTTTAGCCAGAGCGCCTTCTCGGTAACAGCAGCACAAGAGTGGAACTCAGTTCCTCACAATATTAGAGACCTCACCACATTCACTCTGTTTAAAAATCACTTAAAAAACTGGTTCATATCACAACAAACATGTCTACATTGAACTATTTTAATGCCTGCCCCTCCTTGTCTGATCTGTCACCTTTGTATCTTATATTTGTTTTTTTATGTTTCTCACTGTGAGCATGCTTTTATGTATTTTATATTATTGTCTATTGTACATGTATATTTTTTATTAATGTATTTAATTAATGCTTCGCACTTTTTAGGTTGATGATTTTAACACCTGTCCGGGAACGACAGATGAAAAATAGCCTTTGGACTAATTCTGGCGCATTGCAGCCATGCTTTTAATGTGCATTGTCCCTGTTAAATAAATGAATAAAATTAATAAAACAAATATCTAATATGCTTTCTTTTTTGCATGATGAAAAACAGAAGTGTCAAAAAAATACTCCTTGTACAGATGGGGAACAAATATTTATGATCATGAAATAAAAAGTGACATGCTACACGCCCCCTCACTCTCCGCCTTAACCCCTGGTAAGTGTAAAAAAACACCTGCTGCTTTTTTGTTGATTTTGTCTCCATAGCAACCATTTAATTTGTTGGTCGCCTAGGGGTGACGTTCAGATCTATGTCATTTTTAGAAGAATCTGCTAAAGAAATGTTTTGAATTTCCTTGGCAACAAAGATTTCTTGCTAACCACACCCATATTTCTAATACGGTCATATTTTATATAATTGTGTTCAGCTTGAGCCAAACCATTTATGTATTACATTTTCACAACTGTCTTGTAAAAAATGGAGGAGCATCAGGAAAACGTCTTTTTTTTTTTAGTTTGGCACACTAACGGCGTTAAAAATCTACAAACTTTGAATCCAACATTTCTTCCCAAGTTGCGTCCCAGTGATGCTCGAGTAGTTAGGAGGCAATTGATCGAAACCCCTAGGAGGAGTTTAAATATGTAGCTAATACTAAATTGGATTGTTTTACCTTTTCCAAGGTCAAAGGTCGACAAAACTTTGATTGTGGTTTTGTGTTTAAAAGCATATGTGAAATCTTGTGAAGATCATTCAAACAAATGGTTATTTCTTTTTGCCATAAATTGGAAAAATTGCCAATGTAATACTTTGCCACAACATTGACTTTCTTTGGATATCCAAGACTTTCTTTGGATATCCAAAACATGTGTGTTCTGGTTTTTTTTCTGGATTTTGAATATTTTTTTTATTTATTCCCCATAAGATGTTTTATCTTTTTTTTTTTTTTTAATAGTTTCTTCAACTGTAAAGTCATTAAGTTTGGGGGAGCTCTTTATGTCAAAAATTTAGTTTCATAGGGTGCTAGGCGCAGTAAAGGCGCAGTAAAAAAGAAAAAATCCAGGACTCAAAAACAATGTGCTTGAACCCTAGAGAACATAAGAAATATATATGCAATAAGATAAAGTAACTAAACAAAAAGGAACCAAAATAAAAAGAAATCAATAAAAGACTACATATTTCACTGAACTAACTGCTCTGGTTTGTAGCCCACTTGTCGTGTTTTTAGTCACTGCATATGACTAAATGTTTGCCAAGATCTGGTTCATCATAGTTTGTCAAATTTTGTTTCATGTGCAAAACTGGTTTTGGCGCATATTTCAGGGAAAAGTTCTTATATTGAGAGGGTTTAAAAGATCATTCAAAGTCATTAAAGAACTCATTCAGATTCTGCACAAAATTTTGGTGAGAACACAACAAGGACACGCATCCAATCTGGACCCCTGGGATCCCAGATCTGTCAGTACTGCCAAAGAAACTCAGCAGCAGATCCCATCACAAGGGGAAAAAGATCCTCATTGTCAAGCATTACAGTATGGCGTCCTGTTAAAAGTAGTTCCAAGTTTCTTGAATAGACTCATCCCAGATGATCCAAAACCTTTATGCACCTATTTATCAAACAAATCAGTTCCAGATGCTTTTTTGCAAGAAATTGACCCCATACAGATTAGAGATGAAAAGAATCATTCTGAGTGTTATCAGTAACAAGTTCAAAAGCCAGGCTCTGTAACGGCTGTTGGTTGAATTGGCGCCTGTGGTAAGAGTAATCTACACATTAATGTGGAAAAGTACACATGCTCCCTTGAAGATTTGAATGCCTGCAAAAACACGCTCTGCACGCATTTTAAGAGGATGGGGCTCGACGTGATCCGCAGAGAGGCTGTAAAGGGAATTTTAAAAAGGAAAATGTATTAAAATCCTATGAAGGGATGAGACAAACTAGACTAAGAGGCCACTTTCTAAACTCCAAAAAAGTCTTGAGACCAGAATAAGCGAAAGGTGAAAAGTTTTATCATCCACGTTTTATTTAGATTAGATTTAGTTTATGAGGACTGAAATGAAGTTACGGTAATATGGTAAAGTGGCGAGTAAAACTCCCAAATACAAAAATATTAGTTTAGATAAAGTAGTTACGATTTTGCAATCCCCACTGACTGGCAACAAGCAAAAGGGTGCCACGTATTTCAGATTTTAATCCAATTTTTAATCCACTGCTGTTGGCATTTTTAAGCAAATCCGAGTCATTGTGGGGTTTCCTTGCTGTCCTACCATGTCATCAACAGCAAAGATCTTTCAAAATAAAAGTTATGTCATTTCGTGGCATTTTCGTTATGTTAACACTTCCTCTGCAACACGCGTTTAAGCAGCCACTTTCAATTAAAACTAAGGCAAAGTCCACCCCTCTGACTACTCCCAATTGCTCCAATTGCAGGGGTATTTGAAGCTGTAGTGGTGTCTGAAAGTGTTTTTGGGCGATTTCAATAAGTGCAAGACTTGGCGTCCTAAATTCTAGCCCAGCACAAACTGGAATTATTCATTTCTTGTCTATGTTGATGTTTACAACCAGCTGCCACTTCCGTGATTCAAAAAGGATGCCATCCATACATCACTGCCTAATCTGAGTCCCTGATCGACAAAGTTCAGCTGTTCTGTGATTTAGTAGTCAGAAATACAACGGATTGAACTTCCAGCATGCAATCAGTGAACAGCCATTTTTTACTTAGAGCCTGAGACCAGACTTAAAAACTTGCATGACCTTGCAGAGTCCTAAAAGCGGAAGCTCATACAATTACATGGACTTTTCATTTAAAGTGGCCACTTAAACGTCAGTGAGGGTGGTGTCTTGCATATGTGCAACATTGTGACTGGGTGATCATCATTTGAAAGAAACATGTTACAGTCCATCAATTTTATTTGAAGATGCCTGAAAATGTATAATGGTCAAAACAACTGCAGAGAAGCAGCAACCAACAGATTGATGATGGTATGTACCAGGTTTTATGATATGCTGGATAAAGAGTAACATATGTCAAAAACAATCAAATTAAATAATCCAATCCTATTTAATATATATGTGCTTTTGTTTTGTTGAATAATAAAATAGAACCTTCTCATGGGGATCTTTGTTTACTTTCATGTCATTTAAAGCTCTTGCAAGAAAATCAAATGATCATCAGCAAAGCACAGTATCTAAAAATCAATAAGTGGAATCAGACAATAAAATCTGTAATGCAGATGAAAAAAAAATTAATTAAATGAATTTTTCCAATGTTTTACATGTATTGTTTTAAATTATTTGTACCCATCTGACCTTGAAACAATGTTAGTATTATCTTGTTAAAAAACAGCACTTGTGATGGTTAACTATCCAAAAACAGCTACAGCAAGAGTAACATTGCATCTAGTCATGTGGGAAAGCTGAAGCAGGTGAACCGAGTAGTCCCCAAATCCCAATGCAATCTAGCACATATTGGAAAGTTGGAGTCTAAAACAGGGAATGTCTGTTGGAAGTACAATCCTTCCACAGAGTCCCAAAGATGTGCAAAATCAATACTAAGGCACAAGGAGCTCCACTGAAGGCTCCATTTTTCCTGAGCACATTTTTTCTCATAGCAGAACTGTGACTAAAATAAATAACTAATTTAATCTTTAGCTTTCACTGTTTTCATATGCAGATTAAGCATCCAGGGATTTGGTAAAGAATAAACAGCCTTAAACACTATTTACTATACAGTTTTTTCCTATTTTAATTTGCATTTCACTCTTTTCTGAATCAGAAAAAATAAAGTAAAGAGATGATTTACCCAGTAATGTAGCAACACAAGCCAGGATAGCAAGCAGAGCAGCAGTGCTAAGGCCAGGGGAGGGCAGTGACGACTGCTGGGGGAGGCACACTGCTTCCCTTTCCCAATCCCACTCGCCCTCCGTCAGTTTCTCCTTCTCGCCGGCTTTGGCTCCGCCTCTCAGGCAGGGGCAGATGGACACGGTGACTGTCCCCGTGCTGGTTAGGCCCGACGTTCCGTCCCTCAGGACGAGTGGAACATAGAGCGTCAAGGTGGATGATTGGGAGCGGGACAGAGGCTGTAGCTGAGACAGCAGCACCAGGCTGGCCGTGGGACCTGGGGTGGGTGGTGGGGGGGTGGGGGTGGGGGGGACAGCAGGGAAGACATTAATAATCAGCTGTTCCAGGGTGGAAGGACATATTCCGCTGTGAATGTTAGCAGAGCCCTATTGGAAAAATGTTTGTCAATGTCACTGTACTCATATTTGCAAACCTCACAGTTTTCTGAAGAAATAAAGCAAAAAAAATAATCTACACGCACAGGCCACTTTATTAGATACACGTGTCCAACTGCTCATTAAGGCAAATTTATAATCAGCCAATCATGTAGACATGCAGGTCAACCCAAGTTTCAGATTGGGGAAGAAGTGATTTAAGTGACTTTGAATGCGGCATGGCTGTTGGTACGAACTGGATTTTCAGTCATCTCTAGGACTGACGGAGAATGGTCTGAAAAAGAGAAAATATCCAGTGAGTGACAGTTCTGTGGGTGGAAATGCCTTGTTGATGCCAGAGATCAGAGGAGAACGGCCAGACTGGTTCCAGCGGATTGAAAGACAGCAGGAACTCAAATAACCACTGGTTCCAACCGAGGTCTGCAGAAGTGCATCTCTGAACACACAACACTTACAACCTTGAGGCAGATGAGCCACAGCATCAGAAGACTACACCGACTATCACTCCTGGTAAGAACAGGAAACTGAGGCTACAATTCACACAGGCTCATCAAAACTGGACAACAGAAGATTAGAAAAACATTGCCTGGACTGAAGAGTCTCCATTTCTGCTGCCACATTTAGATGGCAAGGTCAAAAACTGTCAAAAACATGAACGCATGGATCCATCCTGCCTTGTATCAAGGGTTCAGGCTGGTGGCCCCCTTTGTGAGCATGGTTCCAACGCCACAGCCTACCTGAGTATTGCTGCTGACCATGTCCATCACTTTATGACCTCAGTGTACCATCGTCTAATGTCCACTTACAGCAGGATAAGGCGCCATGTCATAAAGCTGGAATCATCTCAGACGGGTTTCTTGAACATGTCAGTGAGTTCACTGGACTCAGATGATCTCCACATCAGATCTCAGCCCAATAGATCACCTTTGGGATGTGGTGGAACAGGAGATTGACATCTTGGATGTTCAACTGAAAAAAATCTGTTGAATCTATGCGACCAAGGGGGCAAAAGGGGGTCCAAGCCAGAACTAGCAAGGTGTACATAATAACGTGTATATTTGTTTTGATTCCATTGAAACAAGTTTTTAAAATAAGTTTTAACATGTATTTTTCAGTATGTTAAAACTTTATTAGTATCAAAGCTACAGTATTTTAAACAGAAGTATATGAAGATCATCTTAAATCCTGGTGCATTTAAACATATTCTCTTCTTTTTGCTTAATTTGCTTCAGTTTCCATGTTTATGAATCTTATGATGTGGCACAACCACTTTTAAACTATCAGGAGAATGTTTTTAAAAAATATATGAAAAAGCAAAGGAATATGAATAGACTATGCTGTATTTTGAAAATGTGCTCAACAGCTAGTAGCAAAAAGACGGCAGCGATTATCCAGAAGTTATTCCATGATCCAAACCACAGATCAAATCATTATCTCCTCGAACAAAGCAAATAATGTTGCATCTTTTCGTGACAAGCCGTCCATATGGGAACCGAAAATGATCTTTTTGTTCCCCTGTTCTCCTGCTGGATGATGCATCAAAGAGGCCTTTGATACAACATGTCAGGGAGTTAATCCTCTTCATCTATGATCCAATAGTGATCTTTCCAGATCCTCCCAGCTTTGATATAACAAAAAATTCTTACACAATCCCAGATGTCCCAGTTTTCCACCAGTACTTAAACGCAGCATGCATTTGAGGATTTGTGCAGAGATAAAACCGCTAAAAGAACCCGAACGCTTTGTCTCACCATTTTAACACATATTTCAATGTCTTTAGGAATGCAAGTATAATTGAAGATTGAATATATTTGGATGGTTTTATTCATATAATCCATATTAGTAGAAAAATTACACTTTTGAGTGCAGCTCAAAGACTGACAAAAAAATCCTCTGAAGCACAATAAATTAGTTTTTCTGGTTTGCTTTTTAAAGAAAACCCCCATTCCTTTAGAAAAAAAAGAACAGCGCTCTGAAAACACGGATCAATATTTGTTAAGGTACAGCCATTTGACAATTCAATAGTGGCATCGTACCTGCAGTTTTCGAGGTACAAACGAAAAAGCTGTTGAAGCTGAAGCGATCTCTAAAGGCACCATGTTCTGTTTCGATTTCCAAGGTGGTTTCAAACATTCAGACAAATACAATCAAAGCAGCTTCACAAAATCAACTGCTGAGAGGAAAAAGCTGCAGGGAAAAATACCACAAAACAGGTTTTCAAAGGTTTTTTCTCTTTTTATTATTATTTTATAAAAGATGAAATAGAGACTCTAACAGGAGCAGATGCAGAGACCTGTGACTGTGGATCACTAATGGACACGGGTGTCACTTTGAGTCAGGCACCAACGAGTTAGAAAAAAAAAACATGATACAAACTAGTATGGTTTGTTGTTGTTATTTTAAAGGAAGACAAAGATGAAAGTTTTTATAGAGAGAAAGAGAGACCAGCTGCTGTCTAGAATTATGTTTTATATACAGTGTGATCAATTTAGGAAACCAGCGATTCATCTGCATATCTAGAATTCAATTCAATTTTCAATTCAATTTTATTTGTATAGCCCAAAATCACAACAACAGTCGTCTCGATGGGCTTTGAAGTAAAACATGAACTCAAAAGGATCACGAATACAAAGAGTCAATAGGAAAATACTAAAATAAACTAACAAACTGACTAAGCTATACTGGCATCCCTGCCCTTAGACCCCCCTTCGCGGTAACATAAAAGAACATTTTTTCTTTTAACTGTGGTGTTTTGTGGGGCCCGTTGTGCAGCCAGTTCCTACCAATAAGCACATTGCTATTGGTTGTTGGTCACGTGATTCATTTAAATTCTGAAAAAAAAAGTGTTCTTTTTTGCCAAATATGTAAATTGTGATTCGGCTAGACAACAACTTCCTCCGAGAGCAGAGCCTTTTTTTTTTGTTGATAAATGTGAGGTTTTTTTTTTCGAAATATCATGTTTCCATGAAGCAAATTTATTATTGCAAATCCACTTAACACAATTTCATAGTCAATGGAAATGCAGCTGGTGATCACATGCAAGGCCGAGGAGTTAGCATATCTAAAAAATGATGTCATGTAGATGTCGCTGAGGACATTTCCGCTGTTAGAGGATTAAGGAAATTTGCTCCAACGTTTGAAGTTTGAGGGGTCTATTCAACAATCTCCACTCTTTCCTCTTTTTTAAAAAACATTCACTCTAAAAATATTACATTTATTTTTGTTTTTAGTGTTGTTCTACAATAGGTCTTAAGTATATAGACAGATTTGTGGATAACTTGAACGTGCAAAAAGATAATTTGGAAGAAAAATAAAGACTTTTTTCGGTACATTTTTATATCAAAGTCAATAAATATGTGTGACCTAAACCTTCCAGTTTGACTTCACCCCCACAGCATAAAGACAGAGTTTTAGGCTTGTTTGGCAAGGAAGAACCGACTTGACCCCCGCAGAGCCCCGACCTCCACCTCACTTTCCTTCTTTGAGATAAACTGGAACAGATTTGTAGACTACCCCATCGTGTCCATTGCAGAAATGTAGTGGAGAATTGTTCCCTAACTGCTTTATTTGTACCTTTGACTAAAACTCAACCAGCAGGTAAAGTAAAGTGCATTTGTGCTGCACAAAGAAGCTGAGAGAATCCAGTGAGTTTGATGCCAAATCCAGTGCAGCTGAGGCAAATGAAATGAAGCAGCTCTGTTTCCATCCAAGGAGGTTTTTGTGGAAACGAGTGGACGTGGGAGAAAAAGCTTGGATGTGGAGAATTTGGAGAGACAAAAAGAGGTAAGAATAAAAAAAAGAAGAGAAAAACAGCAAAAGCTCAAGGAATCCCCGGTTTAAATGTGGATAGAAGATATTGAGGGCAGAGAGAAAGAAGATGATGGGGGAGTTGGAGAAGCAGAGTGCTTATGGAGAAGGTAAAAGATAGACATGACATAAAAAGACAGTGATCAAGATTAAGAGCAACTGGCTTGGGTAATTGGAAAAAAATATTTCTTTGAACACCCACTCCAATGAAAATGGTGTTTTGACATGTTCTTGTAGCATTTTTCTACATTTCGTGAATCAGCAGCAGACGATAGTTGGAAAAAGCTTGTAGGTGTGACGTACGACGGCAAGCTCTCTGCTCCCACACACTATAGAAAAAAACAATAAAAATAATGGATTTGATTTATCTGCACTTTTTCTCAAAGCACTTACAATGTGTCCAATATTCATTCACTTTATATATATATATATATATATATATATATATATATATATATATATATATATATATATATATATATATATATATATGCGGTTTCATGAATGTGCATTCAGCCGGTGATGTTCACACAGCGAACAAGCTTTAAAAAACCAGAGGGAAGCGTCTTTATCTTTTTTTGTTTTTTTACTCTCTCCTAGTGCATGTACGCCACCGACAGATGAAAGCGGCTCAGTGCGCAAAGTCAACGCGGTGCAAATCCCACCATTCATGCTCCAGATTTTTTCTTTCACAGCTCTATCCGAAACATGAAAGACTTGGTGTCTAACCACACTTCACTATCAAATCCAAGTCAGTGATTGGTTGCATCACGGTTCAGGGTTGTCACAATTTAGCCTCAACAAGTTCAAAATTTCTGGCATGCCATCAATGAACGCCGCATTTGTGCGCAGAGATCAGACTTAACCTGCATAAACTCGACAATCTAAACGCAGAAAGCCGGGTTGACATCCGTTTACGTAGACTTTTCATTGAAAGTGGCTGCTTAAACGTCAAGGCAGCTGGCGTGAATGTGGCTCGATGCATCCTCATGTAGATGACTAGATTCCACGTGCATCTTTGTTTTCCTGACATGTGGCCCCGAACTGTACAGCTGAATGCCTCCAATATTGCACCAGGAATGTTGGTTGGGGTTGTGAGGGGCTCTAAGCTAATGGGAGAGCATGAAAACAGATAGATGATGGGAAGGGGGATGGGCTTACTCCTTGCCAAAAGTCCCGCCCACAACTTAAAGGTGAATTTCTAATGAACTACTGCCGCTCTGCAGAAACTATGTCCTAGAAAACTACACAGGTATTTTGGATTTTGACTAAAAAAATCTTCATGACCATAATGAGAAAACCACTGGGAACACTTTAAAAATGGATCGAAAGAGGAGGAAAGTGGGTATTTAATGTAAGTGTATGGATGCTAAAAGAGGGAGTACCTACCACCGCTGTCCCTGACGCTGAAGTTGAGGGCAGCTGCAGAATCCGGTGGGATGCTGAAATACACAGCGCTGTCGTTCCCGCCTTCATCTCTATCGATGGCCCGCAGCACCTGCACCACCTGAAAGGAAGAAACGGAAAAGCCTGCGTGAAGGACAGGTGTGAACGGGCGTGCGAGCAGAGAGCAAAACAAAAGCTTACGAAGGAAACCCTCCCGCACAAAAGGCTTTTAGCGTCAGGCCATTAGCCAACATCGGCAGGAAACCAAACAAGCCAATTAGTGTTGAAACACAATCAAACTGCGTCTGATACTCACACCAAATAACTAACTGCGTCTGACGAGGAATCGCCTTTCACAAATACAGTCAAGTGTGGCTTTCAATTTAGCAGAAGCCTCTTCACGGGGAATCGTAGCAAGATTAATCTGAAAGAAATCTCCCACAGCCGACACCGAGGGATCTTTTTTGTTTTACAAAAAACTCCAGCTGTCATTATGCAAGATGTTCTTGGAGAAGTGCTGATAAAAGGCGCTCTTTAAGTTTTTTTTGGGGGGGGGCTTGTAGAAGTTTTGTGTGCGTGTTCAGTCACATGATGTTATCAGTTCCTGGGCGTGAATATTGAACCGCGTTTCGCCTACTGACTTGTCAAAACGGAGACGGGAACGCTCAGCTTCAACACGGTGGAACACGCCGTAATTCCGGCGGCGTCACCCCCTCGCCGAAATAACAGTATTCAGAGAGGCAGAGATGAACATCACAGGCGAGAAACAAATCAATGCATTCGCCACAGAATCCCAGATTTAGTGGCAAAACAACACCGACTCATGATGGTAGTGAAAAAAACAGAAGCAGCAATAACAACAGATGGGCCAAGACTCCAAATTACGCTGATAGAGCCAGCGTGGAACGCCGAAGATGAAGGGGGGGAAGGAGGTAAAACCAAAAAAAAAAGAAGAGTTGTTTTCCATGATTGAGGAGCAAACTGATGATTTTTATAATTGAGAAGGGATGACATGAAAAAAAAGGAAAAATAAAAGAGACAAGGAGAGAGAAAAAAAAGCATGAAAACAGCAGAAAAGAGGGTTTGAGAGAGGGCTGGAGTTTAATTACAACATGAATAGCTGATGCATCCTAACAGGCCGTGGAGGATTCACCTGCTTTCATGCTGAATGGGTCTCCTGAATGCATTCAGCTTCATGCATCCCACATTCTCCCACGACAGAATACACACTTATAAATGAATCACGCTTTGCCTTCAAATTTAGGTAAAAGCAACTTGAAAGACGTGTTGGAAATAAATGAAAGCGGTCTTACTACACACTGCTTTTTTCTTTGGTTTTACAAAAAACAGACTGGTGTTGTCACGCGAATAATGGATTTTTACCTGTAAGTAATTGATCTCATAAATCAGTATTTTATTAAACATATAAGAATTGTTGTGAAAAGCCTCAATTTGAGGTGTCTATGAAGACTCTCATTCATCCAGGTTGGTTCCATTGTGGTAGGTTTAGGGGATGTCATCTGGACTTGGTTTTTAAAGTTAGAAGACGTTTCGCCTCTTATCCAAGAGGCTTTGTCAATTCTGAATTAGCTGGTCTAAGAGATGGTTTATATGCTCTCATGGGGGAGGAGTCAGACCTGAAACTGGAGGTATTGTCCACTTAGCCTACATGGTTTCGGGTCGTTTTTGTCCTTTGTCCTCAGCTGGGGGTTGGGGAGCCAGTGACTCCCTCCCCAAACTGGTCATCTCTTTCAGCTGTTAACGACCCAGGTGGAACTGGTTCGGTTTGTTTAGGTTTCAGAACACTGCCGTAGATGGATGGAAGAATAAACCTGAGACCACCATTCTTATTAAGAGAAGGTTTATCCTTCTTGACAAAGATGAGTTCTTTCACACCTCGCTCAAACCATCCTTTCTCTCTGGCTAGAATTCGGACTTCGCTGACCTCGAAAGAGTGGTTTGTGGCTTTCAGGTGGAGGTGCACTGCAGACTCAGGTCCACTTGGGTTGGCTCTGTGATGTTGGTAAAGCCACTTTTGCAGAAGTTGTTAGGTTTCTCCTATATACTGTTCATTGCAGTTCTCTTTGCAGTGGATAGAGTACCCAACATTACTCTGTTTGTAGCTAAGAATTTTGTCCTTCGGAACCAGTTTTTGTCTGAGAGTATTAACTGGTTTAAGATGAACTGGGATATTATGTTGTTTGAAAATCCTTTTTAGTTTTTCTGACAGGCCTGAGATATAAGGAATTGAAATACTGTTCCGTTTCGGCTCTTGTTCCTTCTTGTCTTGTTTTCCTGTATGTTGGGATCTGGTGAATGCCCACTTGGGATATCCACAGGTTCGGAGGGCTTGGTGGATATGATGCTCATTTTGAGGTATTTTTATTTACATTTGTGACATTGTGGCGCAGTGAAGGATCAAAAAACAACTAAAAAAGTGGCTTTGTGAAGTTTTTTAGTAGAACTATCAACTTTTTTACTTTTACATCGCCAGGGTTTTTCTTTCAACCTTCGACAATTAAGAAAAAAAAAAGAAAAGCAAGGAAATAGGAGAACAGAATCTAAGAAGGAGAAGATGAGACACAGTAGGAGGTGGACTCTCCCTCTGAAATGATGCTTTGTTTATGATGTTTTTTTTTCATCAATATGTTTATTTTCTGATTTTACATCTTACGTAAGTAGATAACATAACATAGAAACAGTAGAAAATGAAATGAAAATACAATAGGTGTGCATCATTTAAAACCGGTACAATCAGCATCAGTATGACTGAGTCCTCGAGAGTCTTTCAAAAATAAGAAACCATGTTACAATGCAGTATTGTAGAGCTGCAGAGGAAGGGTTATTGTGATCAAAGCCTTTGAAAAAGATCTGTCAGATCCTTATTTCTTATATCATTAATCAAATGTCCCCAAATTCTGGCAAAAGTGTCTTGCTTGTTTTTTTAACATATAAGTCCTTTTTTCTTTAAGCCATTTTTTTCAACACTCTGCTTGTTCTCCATGAGAGAGCGATCGCTCTCTTTGCTTGTAATATTCCCAAGTCAGTTTTTTTTTTTTAAATTTAAATTGTTGGGATATAAACCCAAAAGGAATAATTATGATTCCAATTCCAGATGGTTGTTCATGATATTTAGATTATTTACCACTTTCCTCCGCTGCAGCAGAGTGAGGTCTGTGCACGCGCTGTAGTTGTCACCATGACAACAAGTTGCAGCATGTATCAATTAGTCAGTTTTTTGTCCAAAAAAAAAAATTAATTCTGAAATCCATCCATTATCCATCCATCGATCCATCGATCCATCCATCCATCCATCCATCCATCCATCCATCCATCTATTGTATGAGTAGGAATTGCCCTTCCAACTTCGTACTTTAAGGTATGAAAACAGACACTTTGTCGAGAATTATCCCTTACATAACACATAATAGATATAGATTAAAGATGAGGTTAACGCGATAAAAAAATAACAAACTAATCTGTCTGTAATTAATTATTCACGATTAACACTATAATTTAACATCTCTAATCATAGCGTGTGAATAATAAAAAAAAAAAAATTGACCAAAAATGGATTTCTGCCCACACACCTCTCAGCCAGATTTAATGTCAAAGTTATTTCTGAAAATAAAGAAACCGTGGATTTAGAAAATGGGAAGTTGTTGCATTTATGGTAGCTTCTCAACATTTGTAGAGGACAATCTTTAGATAAATCCTACGATGCGGCTGACTGAGATCTGATGGCTTTTATGGATTAAAAGTAATCTAGCATTTTTACACAGGTGCTGCCATCATTTATCTCGTTTGCATTATGTAGCAAACACCCAGCGAGTCAAAATCATTGAAGTGCACACAGGTGGCCACTGAATGGAATCCAACGCTCTGGGAAGAAACAAGTATTTTGACTTGATCCAGTCTCCTTTTTTCTGAGCTGAAGTGTTGTTTCTGAGTTCTTCTGGCCCCACTTCCTGGTTGTGATGTGATGGTAACTGGGATTACAAACTGAGTGCCGTCACAACTTCAGTAGTCAGATTAGGAATTCATTAACAGTGTGTTTTATGAAACCTTAAAGAACAAAAAAAAAAAATCTTTCCTACCTAAAAAAGTAAAAATACATTCATTTCGCATGAATCAATGAGGATAAATAAGATATGTTATTTTCTTTAATTTTGCTCATTTGCTACAGTATAATTATTACTTTTCATAAACACACTGAAGTTATGCTTAGGGTGTTGAGATCTGGCTTAACTGGTTAACCATAAACTTCATCGGGGAAGGTTAGATTTTGCATTTAAACACCCAATAACAAAATTTTGGTCTCCTAATTTTGTTAAATTTGAAAATGATTTCCAAAAATGAAACAATTTTCTTTTTTTTAAATCTCTCTTTTAATTCTAATAATTCCTCTTTAGACCTGATGTGAAAGACCCAATATACTTCACAGCTGTACAGTAACAAAATGTGAAGTGACAAACTGGGTTTCACTGCTTTTTTTCTATATAAACAAGGGGCGGAGCTATGGAGGTACAGGGGGTGGGGGACATTTTTGAGTCAATATTAGTATAATTATTGAAAGAGAATAAGAAATCATCAACAGAAGCTTCTTTAAGCATTGCAAAAATATAAAAAGTCATACTTAAATGAAATTTTGACCCCCTAAAATTCTGCATAGTACATTTTTTTTCATCCTTTTTGCTTGTAATTGCAGTAAACTTTGCTGCTCTCATTTGCCACCCTTCCAAAGTTTTCTGCCCCACATCCCACCCCCTGTTCTAGCTCCATCCGTGATACAGATTATGGTGAAGTGATCAAAGGAGGAACATCTGCATCTACTCGACAGTGCACAAAGGAGACAAAAGGGGAAAAAAAAAACCATACCTGCTGTTTTGGGATGCGAGTTGTGTTGTGTGTGTAAAAGGAAATGAGCTAAACGTCAATAAGCAAACAAACTTTGTAATCCTCTCCAACAAATAGTGGGACTCAGAGGTTTTATGTCCAGATAAGATTTAGAAAAGCTGATTTCCATCTCCATCCACTGCTAGCTAGACTGTCATAACATCTGTAACAGCAATAATATCTTTCATCTGATCTTTGTTAGGAAGCTGCATCCCTGCTGCTAGAGTTCTAACCAGAACCAGAAGAACGGAGCAAATCAAATCCACACACTAGTTCCACATAGAACAGACTTTAAAGTGTAGCTTACTCTAGTTTCTAAATCACTTCCAGATATGGGGTCTACACGTCTGATCTCTCTGTTGTACACAAACCCAGCAGGGCTGTTATGTCTCGTCAGCTGGTAGAACCTCGGGTCAGAACCGAAGCGTATTACAGCCGCTACGCTGCCCAAAGATAAAAGCAGCTTTTCAATAAGCTCAAAACTTTATCCATATTTAAATTCTAACTTAAAAAGGTTGCTTTCTTTCTGGTGCTTTTGTTGGACATGCTGCACTATTTCCCTCAAACTGCTACATTATTTTTAGATGTTTTTTTTCCTTTTTCCTAAATGCTAATTCTTTACGTGTCCCTGTAAAGCACTTTGAAATGACTCAGTGCTCGACGCGCATTTATAATGGTTAAAATAAAGCCTCCTTGCCCTAATGTCTCTATCATAGTAAGCTTCTAAGAAAAAATAGATAAGACAAAGAGTGAGGAGAATTTCAAAGCAGTTTTTAGCAGATAATAGTATTTTCAGCCTCATATTTGGTATTAAAACACTTGGGTTCAGGAGCTGCCTCTGTCCATGGTCCTGAAATCTAAAAACTACCCAACTTTCGAGGGCTTTTTTTTTTTTTTTTTCTCAGTCCAACATACAAATACAAAGATTTCCCAACACTAATCAAGTAATCAGTTTGCATTAACTGGTCTATTGTGTCCCCAGAAAAATCATAGTGCTGCTGTGTGCTGCACACAAGCTTGGTCATTACTGCAATGAGCTGGAGGCACCTTTGTTGGAAAATGATTGTGGCATTATAACCTCGCAAACAGAACTAAGCATTCCTATCAGAGCTGGGTCAGATTCAATACCTCAAACTAATTTGCGCTTGCATATATTTACATATTTACAATGCACGCACAATCACAATGTAAACTGTACTTTTTGCTTATTGTGCTTATAACCCTAATTGTGTATGTTTGTTTACTTGTTCTAATCAAAGCTAGACTGTGAAGGAGTCTGAGAGGTTTCACAAAAAACAGTTAGGTTTAATCAAATCTGATTATTTTAATCTTTAAAAGAAAATAATGTAGGGCAAAGATTGTATTTTTTTTTTTTTTGATATTCCAACACTCCGGATCATAGCTAGTCCCACAGATGTTTGGTGTGAAGGCTCGAGATTCATTCATTCATTCATTCATTCATTCATTCATTCATTCATTCATTCATTCATTCATTCATTCATCTTTTAAACCCATTTAGTCCCTTTTGGGGGTCACAGGGCTGTCAGGAGTCTATCCCGGCCAATCAAGATACAACCTTTTTCTTTTATTTGCAGAAATTTGTTATTTTAACAAAGTAAATGTAGTTTGAGAGAAGGAAAATAAGGAGAAAGACTTCTTGTGTTTTACTACTATAACATTGTTTTTTTCTAAATAACTGGTGGGTCCACGTAAACTGGAGGGTTTCAGTTTTTATTTGTCAAATCTGCTCATCAATTTTTGAGAAAGTTGATCTGCTATTACTAAGGTTTTATGGGTTTTTAAGAACACAAATTACTGCATAAGTTAACAAAAATTGACATTTTGTCATTTGTATTTTTTGCTAAATTATATTTTTGTTACTTAAGGTATCATGTCGAATAAGGGGCTCTTTTTTGCATCAATATTTTTTAAAGTTTATCTATATTTCTAGTCTATCTTTTTATGAAACACATCCATATGTTATGTTTTTTTGTTCTTATTATTCCCGATCTTATGTATTTTTTGTGTTGTCTCCTAGTTTCTCCTAGTTTTGTGCTCAGACCAGAAGAAGTCAGTTGCAGCATCAAGCGCGTGCATTCATGTCAGTTTTAGTCTGGACCCAAAGACTGAACACAGAGGACAAAAACTGCTGTGTTGGCGGGTGGAGTGCTGTGGTGTATGCGCCAGTGAAGACCTGTCCACTCCTGAGCCTGTCTGATCCATGCTGTAACAGTGCCAGGGGAAAATGCAGCACCAGTGTGACAGTTGGCTGCAACCGTTTCTGCAGCCTCCACTATGTTGGTCTTTCCCACACGGCAGCTCCACATGCTTCAGACTATAAGATGCACTGGACTATACTGTAAGTCGCAGCATTAAAAAAATTATTCAGATAGCCGTAACAAAATGGACATGTTAACGAGTCGACTAAACTTTTTACTCACTATAAATCACTAAATCCATTGAATTATTCATCCTCTGTGTCACTTTGGAACGATTTTTTGTTCCTTTTTTTTATTTTTTAAATTTAACCTTTATTTTACCAGGAAGTCCCATTGAGATAAGATCTTTTTTTTAAGGAAAACTTGTTCCGCATAGCATCACACTGCCACACTTTTCTCTGAGGCTGGCGTAAAACCGGTGCTTTTTTTCTGCGCTACAAATACTGAAAAACACACCTACAGTGCCCTCTAGTGGTGGTTGCTTTTTTTTTTAAAGGACTGACCAAACTGCAAAAGACAATGACTTGTTAAAATAATTATACAACCTTATTTAAGTTATTTATTAAATTTAATTAATTGTTTAGTTAGCCTTAAAATGTCTATATTACGTAAAATCAAAATTTATGAGCCTTTAAGTGCATTATAATATTAATACCTCTCAAAAAAATGACCACAAAGCGGTATTTTGATCCATTTTCGCATCTCTGAGTATTTCTCTAAAAACCTGCTCTCTGAGCCCCAGCCCCTCCCAATCCACAAAAACGAGTGGGTTCTAACATTATGATGTCACAAAGTGAGGAACAGCTCCTTCAGGAAGAGTCTGCGCTGCCAGCACGCCCCCTAGCTAACGCACACAGACCCAATTTTTCTGTGGAGCTAGCGGAAATGTTGTCAACACTCTTACTTTATATGGTATTTATGTACATCTATGCACATCCATCTTTACAAAAGTTCGAATGCTGTTTGTTTTCATGGGAGAGACTCGGACTCTCCAGCTCTAGGTTGACATCATGAAATGGGCGGCGCCCACCAGGTACAGAAGGCGGAGCCTCAGATATCGAGTGGTCTTACCTCTGAGTAGGAAAAGGAGCTGCAAAATTAACTCATATTTCATAAACTAATCATTCTTTAGTGTTCCAAATGTATTATTTTATTGTATATTTCTCTAAAATGCTTAAGAAATGCATGATATAGGCCCTTTATTATTCATGCTCAGGCGTGAAGTTATTGAATGAATTTTAAAAAAGGTACTTGATACGGTAAGATCATAAACAGTTGCCTGCTTCCTGTTTGTCAGTTTCATCATGGATGGGTGGGAGCAGGAAAAAAACAATCCAAAGCAGAGTGTTTGTTCTGTAAGTTGGTCAGCCGCCTTCAGACCAGGCTTCTGCAACTGATGGGTTTTAACTGCAGGGTTGTCGGTTTGAGCGTTTCAGAGCATCAAATTGTTCAGTGGGATTCCTCCCACTCATTAAGGTTTTTGGATCCATCCGTCTTTAAAAATGTCATTCTTTCTTTTATTATTATTCCACAGAAATAAATTGTCAGCACTAGATCTTTTTTTAGGTGTTGGTATGGTGTAGCCTTTGCTTAAGCTTTTTTTTTCCACTCCTGTTTCTGTCACTCCGGCTGACCACACCAGACTTCTACCCAGAAAGTCCTTCTCTCTGCCTAAACTAGTGTTCCAGAGCTACTTCTGAGTGCGCTTCGACGGAAATGCAGCAACTCAGTAACAAACGCCTCGACTGTCGACACATGGCCAGAATTAGAGCTGCCGCCGCTAGCGTGTGGACAGGACTTCAGCCCCCTTTAGCGTGTTCTTGACAAATTGCAATCCTCGGCAGTGCTGACGAGCTTCAGAAGCGGCTGAACACAGACCTGAGCGGCGCCGACATCTATGAAGGCGTTCCCAGGGTGGGGAGGGAAAAAAAATAAAAAGGAAATGTTCTCTGGGAGCATTCTAGATAAATGAAAGCATTTTTTCAAAGAAGTATTCATTTTAAATAAATGCACATGCATGTTTTAATGTTTTTATAGTTGCTTCTGCTTGGAAAACAAGGCAAAACTGCTTGTAGTCCTTTTATAGGAAAAGAACTACAGCTTTTATGGTAGTTGGTTGGACGAAGGCATAAATATACATACATGGATCTAGTTTACTTTCTGGTGTTGTCAGGTATTTTATGTACAATGTAAATAAATATCGGCTTCTCCAGCGCCTCAAATTCCTTCAGTTTTAACAAAGTGTGGTTGCATTCACCGACATGTTAAATATTCCACTGCACTGTTTATGCATTCTTCCCTTCACATCAACCCATCTTATCTAATTTGATGAAGAACCCCATGGTCACGATGCCATTACCATGTCTGATTGTGAGCACAGAATTAATGAGGTGAAGCCTGACTCATTTAAAGTTTTCTACAGAAAAAGAAAATATATCACAGATAAATTTTGTGGGTTTCAGGTTTTAAAAGAGCAGAAGAGTTTTTTTCCGGCCCTTTTTGGCACCAGGGGTATTTATGTGTTTTTCAGGGAAGCGTGGCCCCTTATTCACCTCCGACCCCTCTTTGTTGAGCACTTTTCTGTATCAATAGTGTTTTTTTTGCATTGAAGCAAGAAGAAAAAATATTGCTTTTATGTGATTTGGTCTGTGCTTGTTGGTTACCTGCCTAAACTGAACACATTTTAGTTTACTCCTCAAATTTTGTAAGAAAAAATATGAAAAGAAATCCTATTCTGCTGCATACTTTAACTTTTTGGTAAAATAAATTGTTTCCAAATGTTTTTAAACATTTTATTTCAAAGCTATGGAGTTAAGAAAATGGAATCTTTTACAATCTAGGTTGAAAGTTTAGTGCAAAATTATAATATCTATTTTGGCTGTTTTCCAATATGAGGGTTTTATCAAACATGCACTGGTTGACACTGACAATAGACATTTTCAAATGATATTTGTATTTGTAATAGATGCAATAACAAGTAAAAAACAAAGAACCAGAAATAAAATTCGGGGTTTTACAACACCGTCACTATGCTTAAGGTTGTTTGTTTTAGAGTATAGAAAAGGTGTCGATTTAAAGACGTGCCCTTTAGAGTGCGTCTTTACACTGGACGAATATCGGCACACAGCGTTTTTCAACACGTCTTTTGTGTTCACACCCAAGCGATTTTCGCTGACGATGAGCCGAGTGAACATGCAATTTCATTCCCTGACATTAGATGGCGCTTAATGTAAAACAGAAATACCCCTGTACATAAGGTGGTGCTGCGCAACTTTACGCTTCTTAAACTCGCTTTTCACTCAGAAGAAGAGAGCCAGTATTTACGCGCTTGTCAGAATCATACAAAGAAAACATGAATATTTCAAGCACCAGTAGCTCCAGCTCCAGTTCCAATGATGAAGAAATTATTGTTCTGTTGAATGATGAAAGACGCCGGAAAAGACGCCGATTTTGGGTACATCCCATAGTTACGAGAAGAGAAGAACATGGTGAGTTTTATCGACTGGTACAAGAGCTGAAAATGTATCATGAGCGTTTTTGAGAATATTTTAGAATGTCCGTTATATTTCGTCGCGGCAGTGTAGACGCTACTTGGCGTATACCTTCTTTGCCGTTACGTATGTGTGCTCAGCAAGACCGTTTTGTGTTTGAGCGCCCCCAAGTTGTGTTTTACTGTAACTTGAGAAGTTCCAGACACGTGAGCAAAAGCGCCATTCTCATTGGTCGTATAGTTTTTGACGTGGTGCGTCAAACCAAAAATACGAACCCAAGGCATTTAAAAAAAAAATGACGCGTTTACACGTGGCGTTTTTATCGCACACTCACATTGGTGCCCTCTGCTTAGTCACGAGGAGTTAAACGTCGGCGAATATCGCGCACGAAATTCGTCCCGGTGTGAACAGGCCTTGATGATGTTTTTGGTGTTTTAGGCATGTTCTTATAACACATTTCTGATGATGGAGGAGATATAATAAAGATTAAAACTGCCTTTCTGAGGATTCCTTTTCATCAAGTTGTTGCAAATCAGGAGCAGATGGCTCCAAACTTTACAGCTGGATAACGCGAATAATATTGCTCGCCATTTTTTTTGCACTGGTAGTGTTAGGTTGGGTTGTGAGGGGCTGTAAGCGTATATACCGATGGATGATGGGACGTAGGGGTGGGCTTACTCCACACCCGCATTCCAGCCCACAACTCAGAGGTGATTTGTATGAACTACTGCAGCTCTGTCCTAGAAAATGACACAGATTTGTTGATTTTGGCTAAAAACGGCATTCTCATAAGTATAAGACCACTGGGAACGATTGTAAAACAGATCAGAAGATAATCTGAGTGGGCTAGAAGGGACGCAAAAAGTTAGTGGTTTGAAGTTTGTAGTGGATGCATTGATGCGTTCATCCTCATGTCATGACCATTGTCATGGTCTTTATTGTAAAAAAAAAAAAAAAAAACATTACACAAAAGTTTCTTCAATTTTGTTTCACATTGTTGAACATCTCTATGCTGTACAAATATTGTGTTCATTTTATCATGTCTTAATGTTTACACATTTGAGTTTTGTCCTTTAGTTCCTCAGACAAAAGGAACACTAATAGGAAAAAAGGAAATATTTTTAAATTTGGAGATGGTTTCGTTGTTTTTCTCCACCATGAAGTCAAAGGAGGAAAATAGACCAACTTAACACCTTGATGCCTCTTCGGCTCTAAAATGACCTAAATATAGCAAAGCAAAAACATAAAGGATTTTCCTTTTTTTCATAGCTGGAAATAAAGTCAGGCATT
This sequence comes from Oryzias curvinotus, assembly GCA_023969325.1. Classification (NCBI taxonomy): domain Eukaryota; kingdom Metazoa; phylum Chordata; class Actinopteri; order Beloniformes; family Adrianichthyidae; genus Oryzias; species Oryzias curvinotus. The sequence goes on along the minus strand of CM043722.1, from coordinate 24,324,326 downwards.
AAGGCGTTAAAGGTCTTCAGAAACACAACAAAAAATGGTAAATGGTAAATGGCGTATACTTATATAGCGCTTTCTACCTTCTTACGGAGGCCCAAAGCGCTTTACAGTCACAGTCCCATTCACCCATGCACACACACATTCACACACACATTTACACACTGGCGGCGGCTCCGCTGCCAAACATTGGCGCCAACCTACCACCAGAGGCAAGGTGGGGTTCAGTGTCTTGCCCAAGGACACTTCGACACATGGGCGTGCAAGGCGGGAATCGAACCTGCAATCTTACGATCATGGGTCGACCGCCCTACCTACCGCTGTACCACGGCCGCCCACAAAAAGTGTGTTTGTTAATCAGAAAAAAATGTAAAATAATCCTACATTTATATCAATAAATTGCCCGAATTGTTGTAGTCAAATAAAAATAAAAATAAACAGTTTTTGCATGTTTTTGGTAAAAACCAAAAGACTAAACTTAAAGTTAAAAACGTCATTTGTAGATGTAAACATTTTACAGCTATACATCACATACAGATGTTGGGACAAAAGTCTAAATGCCTGCAAAGTATTTGAACCAAGACTGACCTGTCCAGTGGAGGAGGAGTCACACAAGGCTGTGGTGTACTGCCTGTCCAGCTCAGGTGCATTGTCATTCAGGTCCAGCGTCTCTATAGCAACCAGAACTCTGGACACCTGGCTGGGATTATCTGAAAAGGATAAAGATTTGTTAAAAAATTGCTCTTTTCTTTTTTCACATTGGAAACACAACATTGCGTCATTAATTTCATTTAGTTGTCCCTCTATCAAGGCTTGCAGTCTAGTTCCAAAACCTCCTGGATCACATTAGCCAACACATACTTGAGCCTGCACAAAAACCCAGCAGGAGTACAACTGATGCTACTAAAGGAGTCAAATCCCTCCATTTCAGAGGGTTACAAAACATCTCATGGTGTCAAAAGAGCACATGTGTGTGACTCTGAATAAGAGAAAAAAAAGCAGTCTGTGAGCAGTGCTGCAGCTCAAATGGATTGGCATAGGCCCACCCACACCATATTCACTCGGCCATACACGCACTCCAACAAGCAAGTTCCTAAATCCGTGCTGGAATCGCATGAAGTCATAGTCTGAGCCTCCAGAACATCCCCCTGTCCGTTGTGCGTTCTAGTCTGCGATGACACAATCCCTGCTCAGCGGCACACATCACAAATCCAGGGAGACAACCCCTGCCGCGCTTAAAGAGAGGATTGCGCAATTTCCACTTCCTTCCCTTCCACATCAACATACGCTGCTACGTCACGATCGCCGTCGCCTAGCGCTAACGCTGTGTCACGGATGGCAGCCACCGGCCCCCATCACTACAGGAGCAGAAAATGAGCTCTCGCTGTCTCGCCACTGGGTGAGCGGGCCTGCCCTCAGCCGTGGCAGGACTCCCGCTGTGTTTGTGTCAACACAGCCGCCGACAGTCTGTTTATTAGACGGAGCTCATTATTCAAGGCAGGCGCTCGCTGGGCCGTCGCCTCAGTCCAAACAACGCCAGAAGTCCAGGGTAGATTTTGAGTAAAGATTGGATTTGGTAACAACCTTTCTTCTGTCCCTTTCACTGCTGGGGTTTTCCTAAAATCCGATCCGGCTACAGAGCAGTTTAGCTGAGGGGGACTGTGGATTGGTTTTATCACAGTTATCACATGTTTTCTTTTGATATTATTCAAATACACTCATTCAAAGAGCCACTCTGATGAAAATTGAGTTTTTGTTTTTTTTAACATGTTCTTGTGGCATCCTTGTGACATATATAAAGAAAATTATAGTCTTCTATTAAAGTGTTCTCCCTACAGCGCACCGGGCTGAAGTAGGGAGGGCCCCTACATCTGGTGGCTGCCCTGTCACCTGGGGGGCCGGTCCCTGCCTCTTTCCCCTGTCGGTCTTGGTGAGGCTGACGGGCGGGCTGTTGGGGGTAGCTTTGGCTCGCTTCTGGGGGTGAGGACCACCCGGCAGTGGAATGCTTCTTGCCTCGGCGCCGGTGTATGTCTCGGGTGGTTGGGGCTTGGGCCTGAGACACCTGGGGGGAGGGGCAGGTCCCTGACCTTCCTGCTCTCTGTTCCCTGCCTGAGCGGCAATAAGGGGTTTATATAAAAACCACTCAAAGAGGAACAAACAAGCCACATTGTAAAAGCAAAACATGTCCTTCACAAGAGGCACTCGACTGCAGTCTGTGGATTCAGGACAAAAATAAATCAAATCAAAACAAAACTTTATTCAACTCATTCACAAACTAGCTCCTGCCTACCCATAATGCCAATCAATCCATCAAGTGGTTTGGCTTCGTTATTAACCAAAGTCGCATGAAATTATTTTTACAGATTTTTGAGATGTACCACAAAAAATTTGTTTAAAGGCGCATGTCGATTTTGGGGGAAAAATAACTTCACTGATATAATCACTGATAACCTACTTCTACAATTGCTAAACAGTTTGGCTTTTGTTTTGAAAGGAGGTCGTATAAAACTGTCATGTGTTCTGAATTATTTTAAAATTCAGAAAAACAATAGCAACAGTTAAATAAACACAAATAAAAGTCATATTAAGATATTGTGGCTCCTGCTGGGCTGTGATTGGTGAGAACTCGACCTGATTGGCCCTTTGGTTGCTGACCCCTCCCTAAACTGATGCAGTAAAGAAAAACTATTCTGATTAAAACAGCTTTGCTATATTAATAATATACCTGAATAACACATTTTACTATTATTAATAGAAACAGTGTTTCTAATCTAGACGAGGTATTTTATTGCCCTTAACAGAAAAAAACCTGCATTCTTCATCATAGATTTATGTGTTATGCTGAGATTGCAATTAGCAGTTTGGTGTCTCCTTCATAAAAGCTCCTTTAGACCAAACCTCTGTCTATATTTACATTTATACTTATTCATTGAGGTTTGCACCTTCCTCTAACAAACATTAGATCATATTTCTGGAGCTGTCACGAGATGCAGCAATGCTGTAAGGTTTTTTTTTTTTTTTTTTTTTTTTTTTTTTCTTTAAAAAATGTTTGGTCTTAGAAACTTAAGACAAAATAACTATCCCCTTTAGTCCAGACCAATGTCAGCTGCTGCATTCAGGCAGTGCAATATGCTCCACTTTCCATTTCTCTCTTGAAGTTATAAAAGGGCTAGAGAGATTGATTGACTAAATGCTTTGCGAAACAAATTTGCTATATTTAAAAAAGCAAGAACATTGTAATAATTTTTTACAGACTTCCTGATTGCCAAACCTGCTGAAACAAGCTATCACTCCTTTCATGACTGGACAACTAAACTGCTCATTGAGCCAAAGAACATACACTCAATAGTGACCTTTCAGACACTGTACTATAAACATTCTCTGAAGTCTCCCTCTTGTGAGTTGGTGCAGGTTGTCAGGGGGTTGAAAATGTTGGTTTCACAATAAAAACGACTTTAATGGGAGGAAATAGCACAGCAAGAAGATGTAATGAGGCTGCGCTGTTAAGTGGTGATCAAAGAGGGACCTCCTGACCTCGCTCTGTGGCGATGACTGTGATATTGTGCCAGTGCTCGCGCTCCCGGTCAAGCTCCGTGGCCGTGGTGATGAGGCCGGTATCTGGAGTGATGCGAAACAGAGCCTCCGGGTCGGACTGGGAATCAATGGAAAACCTTAAGGAGGGAAACGGGAGAGAAAGTCAGAGGGATGAGTGAACGGAGGAGCGAAAGGAGCTGCTAAGAGCGACGACAATTGGCAGTGGCTTTGCAGAGCGGAAGACGCCGACAGGGCGAGTGTGTGAAGGAGCGATAAGGAAGTCGGCATTCAAATGGCCAAAGAATTAATGTAGTGAGATTATCACAGGAGATAGGAGGTCTTTTGAAGTGCAACCAATTATCTAAATATCTTCATGAATATATAAGCTATCTCTATTCCCCACACATTACTCAAAGCAGTCCTGCCTTTAATTGGGACAACCTTTTCTTGGGTTTGTTACAGACAAATCAATTACCTCTCATTTAAACTTTTTGGGACTAAAATGACAGAAAACTGCTGTATTTTTCGGAGTGCAAGTTGTTTAGCACAAGTTGGTCGGGGTGGAACTAATGTGATTTTCCCACCGGATGTGTGATGTGTGTTCAAGAACGCCCTGAATGCAGGTTTTGAACATACATTTAGCATATAGTGTCCAAGCAACTGCCTTTCGAGCGACCGCTTTCAATGAAAAGCCAATGTAAACACCCGTAAACCTGCATTAAGGGCTACTGCATTCAAAAATCTCATGTCCACACACTGCTACGCATGTTTTTAAGTCAGTTTTCTACATACACTGAAAGGTAGACCAGTTGGACTTTCAAACCAAATAGCTGAACGTTGACCAATCAGGGAGTTGGATTTGGTGGTGATGTATGAGTGGCGTCCTTTTGAAAACACTGACGTGTCAATCATTTGGAAATTGATCATGGAGGAGAAATGATTAACTGGAATTATAAGACACCCAGTCTTTTATATATCAGAATAAAACTGTGAAAAGAAAATCCTGGAGCTTTGACATTTCACACTAAATCTCTTCCAACTGGGGACAGACGTGCGCTAATAAACAGTCAAAACACTAAAGATAAAAAGGCCCCTCCCTGCCAGTACCTGCTTGTCCAGTATAAGCGCATTCATGAACGAGCAACACATGCTCTGTGTGTACGTAGCGTCACATCGGTCGTTAGATTGGGGAGGGTTCAGTACCCCATACTAGCGCATGTGCTCTCATTTGGAAGAGGCTGCTGCGTGTTTTGTACGGAAAACCAGAAACGGACTCATAAATTTGCGTAGCATCGCCTGAAAGCGAGAATTTTCAACGCGCATATAGACTTTTTACAGGCAGTGGTGTGAACGCAGCATTATACTCATGTGCGATTTACATGTAATTTTTATAAAAAATAAATAGCAACAACCACTAGAGGGCACTGCAGGTGTATGTATCAGTTTTTGCTACTGACAGTAACGCAGAATAAGACAAAGTGACACACACAAGAATAGGAATACTTATTTAACGATTAAAAGTGATAAAAGGGGTTTAGCATCTTCTTTATGCTATGGTTATCTGAATAATTGTTATATGGACTAAAATACTAGATACCTCCAATGTTTCATGAAGCTAAATATGGATCAATGTGTTACAGTAGTCAAGCGCGCAAATATTAAGACTATTAGTTATATCTATTCCATTATTATGATTTACCTTTTAAGAGGAAATGCCATTCTTTGTCCCATATTTTGTTAAATAAATTACTCCTAAAGGTGTAACTTATAATCTGATCAATGCAGTAAATATAATTATGAAATAAACCAGCACCTGTGTTGGGTGACTGATTTGAAGGAAAAGCAGAGTAGATATTTGATTTTGGAGATTACTTAGGTTTTAAAACCACATTTTGATTTAGCTTTAATCATTTTATAGCAAGGCTTCAATACTGTACCTGATGTTATTGGTCAGTCCAGTGTCAGGGTCCTCTGCACTGACCCGACCCACCGTGCAGGCTGGGGGGCAGTTCTCAGATACATCCATGTGATATCGGGTGTGGGAGAACCTCGGTGGCTCGTCGGCATCCAGCACTGCCACCCGGATCGATGCCCGGTCCTTAAATGGGCCCCTGCGCAGGAAACGAGGGTCCACGATGGGGTTCAGGACCTCCACAGAAAAGGAATAGGAGCTGCGGCTCTCATAGTCCACCCCCTGAAGAGTAAAGGTGAGAAAAGTTCATTTTTTATGTCAGCTGGCTTTCTTTCATATTCAAACATTTACATAATAGGAGATTAGAACAGGGGACACTTTTTAGTAGCAAGAAATCATGCTAATTTTTTTGTTTGCCAAAAAGATTCAGATCCAATAGCCTGCTTGTGCTTTTAGATGAACCAATTCTCACACTAAATTTTCTGCAGATGACTGCTAGATTACATATCAAAAGCTGTGAGATGGCACATCATGAAAAATGTGGGCAGATCAGAGCCGGAAAATGGTTACATCCAAATTATCCCAGAATCATTTGGAAGCAAAACATCTTGGTTGCCGTCCATGCTGTAAGCGTACGGGTATCTTAAGTGACACTTTGAAGGCTGTTGTTGGTGGACGGATGCTCAGATGGTGGGATTTCTGTGAAGTGGGAAAAAGCATTCATGAGGTGTTGATGTAACCGCATCGCCAATGAGATTCCTGACCCTCAGTTGAAAGGATTCTTTAGATTACTAAAGCTATGGCAGATGTCTGGATGTCGCCTTGACGGTTCTTGAAGTTTCTTGAGTAATACCCTGATAAAATAAATAAATACATAAAAACAGCAGCAGAACATACAGCCCCTACGTTACATGTAAAAGCTTCAGTCACATGTATGGGGCTTGACCTGTACAGGTGCAGCAGCTTTTTGGGTTGTCTGGACCCGTAGAGGGTCTAAGACAGGTGCGGCAGCATCTTGAAGGGAGAGCAGGTGTGTCTTGCAGTTCCCTTGAGGCTCGTGCAGCCACCTTAATAGTACGGTCACATACACAACCTCCACCGCACAATACAAAATTGGCCGACAACTGGGCGGCGGCAACATAATCGTCGGTCGGCAGCAGCTCTGATCGGACAATGTGTAAATGTCTCCGGATGGCGGACATACATATCAATTGCCACCAGCCGCCCAGTATCCAGGGGTATATAAAAAGTTGGCCTTTCTGCACTATGAAGTTTTTAAAATCGCAGCTGGCTTAACTACGACTGAGCGAATGGCAGTCCGCGCTCCGTGGGCGGGGCTTGAAAAGCATGTGCTTCTGGACAACAATAAAGGGGCACGCGGGTCGGCCTCAAACATGCGGGCCAGGCCAGCGGTTCTCCGATGGCAGAAATAACGTGCACTTCGTGTAGTTAAACACGCATGTGCAGCAACTAGTCAGACGATGGTCGATTTTGCAAGTACATCAAGCTACGTACTTCATGTTAGGATGATTATTCGCTAACAGATTTAGTTTATTCATCTTTGATGACCCTCGATCTACCCAAATGATCAATGTAATGACTGATTTCATTAAAAAATTTAAAAAAATAAAAACATTTCCCTTGTTTGGAGAAGCATTTTTGTCGCCATGGAGACCCCTCTATCACCATGGAGAATCGTACCTGGCCACAAGAAGCATTACAAATTCCTTTGTGTTTCGGCCTCTACGCAGGTGCAGTCGGTTTCATTTCACTGGGTGATTGTTTGTTACGGGGAAGTTATGAAGCTCGTTTGTTTGTGGTCTCCGGGTGATTGTGCGCCGCTCTCCTGCCGGCACGCGAGCTCTGAAGGGAAGAGATAGTCTCTGATCTCCAGATGATTGTTAGTGAGGACAGAGGCACGCACCAATAATCACATATATCTGCCTCACGCTGACCCAAACCTGCTGTTGATTCAATTTTTCAAAAAGCAGCATGAAATAACTGAGGTTTGTCTGTTTTTTGTTTTTTTTTACCCGTGCATGAGCAATTCCTTTATGTTTCGTCAGATCTTTTATCACACGTGTGTGCCCTTAAAACATGTGTGCAGATGGAATATGTGAGTGTGACTGGAAGAAATCAGCATGTAAGACGTGACAAATGGGGCTCTCTGGCTTTACTGCTTTTCTGCTGTCAGAAAAAATCACTCAGACGACTCCAACAGCAGATGGAATATTGATATCTCCTTTCTTCAGATCTGTGCCGACCACTGTAAGCTGTTTTGCAGAAAAGCTGAAGTATTTTTTTTTTTTTTCTGAGCTGCAGATTAATTAAAAAATGATGCAAAGGCATCCGAACGCTCACATTCCGGTGCATAACTCAAACAAACAAGAGGAATTGTTCAGGAGCGCAGAAGGCAGAGAGATGATGACAGAGTGGGTATGCAGAGGGGCGGGAGACGGAAGGAAATTGTGCTCTAACGGGGTCTCCATTATTACAGGTAGAGGGAGACAATCTGTCTGAGGAGGAGAGGTGTCACTTACGCTGTGGGTGCACACTCATCACCCCCCCCCCCCCCTTCTCCCTGCTCTCTCTACGCTGCACTCCATCACTCTGCACACCCCCTACCCCCACCCCCTCCTCTACGACATCACACGCTCCATCACATACCAACCAATCCTCCTTCTTCCTGGTGTGGGTGCAACAGGGGCACATTCTCTGACAAAGCACAATGCCCCCCTACGTCCCCACTGCACCCCTCCTGCAGGAAGCACGTACTGTGACATAACAGTTCTTTGTGTTTTCCTGAACTCCATCATGTAACACACAAGTTCCTCGTTAAACTGGAGAGTCAACACACACACAAACACACACTCATAGATGAAAGAACACTTCATTCCACTGCTGTCAACCCATACTGCCTTGGGTTTTTGTGGACAGATATGTCTCTCTTCCCAAAGACATAAAAGCAGCAGCACTTACTATCCACGTTGACTGCGTTTGCCCTCAAATCTCCGATTTCAACGCTAAACCCTAATTTGATAAAGCTGCAGGGAAAAAAGCACCAACTTAGATTCAGGGGGATCTAAGTTAGTGGTAAGGAGGGCAAAAAATGTAAACCAATGGAGAGGCTTCTTCTATTAAAAGACAGAAAAAAAGAAAATCATCTTTATGTGGCGATTTTTCTCACAATGGAAGACATGTGTTAAGAAAGTTTGGCTTAAAATTGCATTTCTGAGTATTTTCTGTATTAAAAAGGTTGTATTCCAGGAGCAAATGCAAAAATGCCGCTGGAATCGCTTGTACAACGTGGAGCTACAAGCTCCCTGCTCCGTTCCGTTCCAATCCATCCACCTGCAGACAAATAGGTCTGTGTACATCTTTGTTTCCTTTGTCTGAGCTGACATCTGGCTCAAAACTGTACGACTGGATAGCACTGATATTGCTCGCCAATTTTTGTTACACCTGTAATGTTAGGATGGGGTATGAGGGGCTGTAGGCTAGCTGGTGGAGCCGGTTATTAAAATAATCGTGCATTTTGTTGTTCATGCACTAAATTTGGCATGAATGTACCTTAAGATCCCCTCTTTTAGAAAAGCATGTTATCCACGAGAAAATCCCAGACTTTAAAAAATATTTACATAAAATAATTTAGGTACCCTTCAAGTTTAAAGACATTTTGTGGATGAACAGCCCCTATGGCCACCATCTTTAAAAGGCCATTTTGGAATGTTGTCGTGCTTTTCTGAAAGAAGGTACATCCATGCCAAATTTGGAGCTTGGACCACAAAATGCAAAATTTGTCTGAAATATCAATCTATCTGGCTTTCTTTAGCGGGAGAAAGATGGATGATAGGAAGTGGGGGCGGGCGAACTCTGAGCCAATGGTCTCGCCCACAACTTAGAGGTGAATTTGTAATGAACTACTGCTGCTCTGCAGAAACTATGTCCTTGAAAATAACAGGTTTTTTTATTTGGGCTAAAATAACGACAATTAAATGACCGCTAGGAAGGCTTTGAAAATAGTTTCAAAGACGATCAGAGTGGGACTTTAAGGACGTTTCTAGCTCCCTCTATTTACTGTGGACCTACAAATGTTTGGAGCAACAAAAATAAAAATCCCTAATGATCCGTTTTAACCATTTTTACTGTTACTCACAATAAAAATCTGTTTCCTGTAAGATTGGGCACAGACGCTGTCACAGATTGTAAACACAATCCTCAAACTGGGCAATTAGGCTCAGTTTAACCGGCAGGGGACAGACAAAGTGTGGTGTGTGGCTGAGGGAGCAGGACAGTAAATGTGGACGGTGAGCTATGAACAAGCCAGCAAAGCAATGACACAGAGAAAGAACAACAACAAAAAAGACCTTCTTCTAATCATTTCATGGTGGTTAAATTTTACAGGATATATAACAATGCCTGCACCTCCTCACACCCTTTTGGCAGATTCTGTGTGACACATTTCAGTGTTGGGCACAGCAGAAAAATCGAATCTGCCATCTGTAAATTAGGGTGAGACCTTATATACACACGTTTACCACTGCATTACATCATCCTTGCTTTTAACTACTTTAACCAACTAGCTGCTGAAGACACTGATTAGTGTAGTTTTGTCATTTTGGAATTTATCGGCTCAACAGATTGTGATCATCTGCAGGTAGGGCAGTCGACAACACACACACTTTGTCCGAAAAGCCCCGATGTTGTGCAGAATATCGTTTGGCTTTTCTAAAACCTCAAAATAATAAGAAAATTTAAGAATCAAATGACTATCGCAACCATCAATTTCCTACTCTGATGTTTGCATCAGTGGTGCGCTTACGCTTTATCCTTGTACTGAGCAGTAATGTTCAAATACATTTAGCAAAATATCTAACGTCAGGCATCAGGAGAAGCTCATTACATAACTGATAACATCAATCAAAGGTACTTTTCTGACAACTTAAGAAAAGTGAGTGGGTCAAAAGCATGAAATAAAGCGCTTAAATATAGCAATACACACAAAAAAGACCAGACTGAGTCAAGTGAGATCATAGGAGCACTATTTCATGGTCAAATAAGGAAGCAAATACGTGTTAAAGTGGAGCTAAAAATACGCTGCCCCCCTTTTCCCGCTTGTAGCTCCGCACCTGGTTAAGATTATTTTTTTCCAATGAAAATAAAATAAAATAAATAAAAAATAAAAAAATAATAAATTTTAGATTTTCATGACTGGTGGCAAGTGCATTTTTGGTAAATCTTTAAACCCTATACAGTTTAGGGAAAATAAGAAAAATGTGAATCAAAATTGTATGAGTATATTTTATTACTTTATTATTTTAGTTATTTAAAAAAAGAACAATTTGCCAAAAATATTTCACACTTTGATCAAAATGTTTTTAAACAATAAAAACATAAAATAACAGCAGTTGGGACAATAATATTGGATAAAATATCATTTTTACAGCACTAAGATTTTGCACAGTAAGCAGCTCTGACCACAAACTTGAACTCTGGTGCTCGGATCTTATCCTGAATGAACTCACACTTGAAATATGACTGCAGCCAAGCTTTAGAGACCTTTTCAACATATTTGCAAAAACAATATGAATCACAGGAAATATTGGAGACCTCTGTACTTTTATTTATTTTTTACTATTTCAGAACTATCATCTGACAAATGCAGATAAATTGCTTTTTTAGTCAGTTTTTTAACTCTGGACTTCATACCCCGGGTAATCTGGATCTGAATCAAACTTCACAGCAGAATTTAGATTTAGATCCCCAAAGCCTAACATAGAGTCTAATTTAGATCAGGTGAAGTAATAAAATAACTGAGGGCAGGTGTGGGTGGCAGACAAATGAAAGCAGAACCTACAGGTTTCTCCCCATAAAAAAATGTTGCAGGGGTGCAATTACAAGAGGGTCACATTGTTTAAAAATGTAAATTTAAAAATAGTTTAAAGTTTAAACATTGTTTGACATTTAAATGTACTCATTTGTGCACTTATATATAACGGCGTATAAGGGCCACCATTAAAAAAAAAAAAACATTAAATCAACGAAAATAAAATTATGAGAAAAAAGTCATTGACTCTTTTACTCATAATTCAGTGAGTGTATTCTTGTAAAACAACACCTTTTTCATAAATTTAAGACTGTATAATTACGATTTTTATCTCATCATAATACAACTTTATTCTTTTAATTTTTAGAATTTTACTCTCGTAAAACTAAAACCATTTTCTCATACATTTATGAATTTAATATAGTATAATTAAGATTTTATTCCTCATTATTTTGAATTTTGCTTCTTGAATTTTTTTTAAATTTAATTCAGGTAAGTTCAGGTAATTTTTACAACTTTATTTTTGAATATGAATTTATTTTTACTTTTTATTTTGCAAATTATTGCATTCATTTTGGCGGGGGGGGGGTAATATAGTGGTATCATAGTGTATGCATTTCAAACAGAGATAACTAAACTGATGGGCAGATCATCACTTGCTGAAACGCATTTCAGTAAGATTTTCAAAAATATGAGTTGATCCTGAATCTGGCCTTTGTTCAGAAGATGAGAAGCATGTAAACAGCCACTCACAGAGCGCTCTACTCCACAAAGGGCGTCGGTTTTTGCTTTTTAGTGAGGGTTTAGCTCATGAACTCCTAAAATGCTGTTTTCAGTATTTTGCTGAAAGTCCGGTTGACATTAAAAAAAAAAAAAAATCAATGAATTTCCACTATCCAGCTTTTTTTTTCTCCTGACATCCAAAGTCAACCGATTCACTTGATCCCAAAGTTATTGGTCATGGCATTTGTTCGACTGGAAAGTTTTTCCTTTTGAACTCTTTTCTTATTTTTTCTTCTTAATTCACACGTCTATGAACGTATGTTTTCTAAATGAATTCAGAAAATAACTGAACTCTTCTCTCCCCTCCCTGCCAGACACCCACACACTCCCCGGTTGTAACCTTTCTGTGTCCTGTGCCGCAGTGCTCCAACAGTCCTCTTTGAAATTCTAATTCCTCTACAATTTCCCTTTTAAATTTGCTCCACAGTAAGCACAAATTAATTAGCTAACCTGCATGGTAGACTGGCAGCACATAATACTCCTCTCCTCAAAGAGGCCGACCCAATAGGCGTAGCTGCACGGCTCAAAGAGGGTGAGCGTGGAAAAGAACCGCAGAGGTGCAGATTCTGACTGGAACTGACCGCAAACAGGATTCCACACAAATGAGGGGGAACACACATGTGATGTTTGGGTGTCGCTGCATGCACATTTAGGTTTGGCACCTTGCTGTCCTTGGCAGCTCTTCTTTTTTTGCTTTTTCTATTTTTTTTCCTAAATCAGACTCACTCGTGTCAAACACAGCCCACATACCCATAAACCCATAGAAATTCACTCAGTCATTTGTCTGCTTCATTCCACTGTCCTTTATTCTTTTTCTTGTGGGAAAAAGTTTGTCTTTCTTTTATTTTCCTTTTTTCTGCTCCATCTTTCTGGGGTTTTTTTTTGTGTTTTTGTTGTTGTTTTTTCCCCTCCGCTCGGAGGAGATTAACGCAATCTCTCCTCCGCGTGAGAAAACAAACACAGATAATCCTGGGCGAGCTGCTGGCGTGTGACCGAGGATTAGCCAGCCGTTTTTAAGTGAAAGCATATGGAAATAATAATGGCAAACTGACACATGCATGAGTTCGCTCGTCCCCCAGGTGAGAGGAGTAAAAAGGCTCACAAATAGCAGGCTTACACAGCTCACAGCACCCCATAACACACCTCAAAACACCCACTGATTCGTGTTAATTCATGTTGTGAGATTCAGTGGTGAGCCAGGTGATCTCTCTTTGTCAAAAAAATGCTACTGAGTACAGTACAAGCGTGTAATGAGGTGTTTAGCAGAAAACAGCATAAAATATGTGTATTTAAAGATCCAATCCAATCATCTATTCTGGTATTTTAATGATAATAATCATTATTGTAATAATAATAATATTTTTTTTCTGCGCTTTTCCAAACGTTCAAATGTGTATCCATATTTGGTGATGGGAAGCTGCTGAGGTAGCCACAGCTGCCCTGGGGCAGACTGACAGAGGCATGGCTGCCAGTACGCGCCTATGGCCCCTCTGACCATCACCGGGACATTCTCACACCGGTGGAGCCGCACTGGAGGCAGGGTGGGGGATATGTCTTGTCCAAGGATACAACAACAGTTGCAATTGCGATTAAGCCGTTTTTAACCAAAATCAAAAGGCCTGAGTTGTTATTCAGGACATAGTTTCTGCAGATTGGCTCATTAATAATTCACCTCTGAGTTCTGGGCAGGACTGTTGCGCAGAATGACCCCCGCACCCTCTTCATCTCCCCGAAGCTGAGAGCTCTCTGTTAACTCGCTCTCCCACTAGCAAACAGCCCCTCACACCCCCAATGGGCGTTCCAGCGACCACTTGCAATGAAAAGTCTATCTAAACCACGTATAAAACTCTCACATTTAGGCATTGCCATGCAACTTTTCACGACCATTTTGGGCTCTACAAAACACGCATTCATTGAACACGTGTTGAAAGTGTAACCAGGTCACTTTGACCGATCAGCGACTCAGATTTGGTAGTGACATATGGATGGTGTCCTTTTCAATTCCCAGAAGAGCCATCAATTTGATCAGATTGATCTTAAAGGAGATTTTAATAATTGTAGTTTGAGCTCGGCTAGAATTTTACAAAATCAAGTCTTTCATTAATTTATCTTTTTAATCATTTTATCCCTTTCGGGGTCAGGGGGCTGCTGGAGCCTATCCCTGCCACTTGCAGGCGAAGGCAGGGGGCACCCTGGACAGATCGCCACTCAGTCACAGGGGTCACAATAACACACCCATGCACTCTAACATTCACACCTATTAACCAATTTTGAGTGACCAATGAACCTATGAAGCATGTTTTTGGACGGTGAGAGGAAGCTGGAGTCCCCGGAGAAAACCCACGCATGCACGGGGAGAACACACAAACTCCACACAGGAAGGTCCCCCATTGATGTTCTGGTTCAGGTCCCCCAGCCGGGACTTGAACCGAGTACCTTCTTGCTGTGAGGCAAGAGCGCTAACCACCGATTTGAGAGATTTAGATCGCTTTGGCATATCACACCAAGCCTCTTCCAACTGTAGGTGGCGGACATGCACTAGTAGAGAAGAAGAAGCCCCTCCCTCCTATTCCAGTGTGAACACCATGGGCTGAAAGTGTTTAGTGCCTTCTTAAATGGGCGTCGCGTAAGGACCCACTAAAAAGAAAAAAAAATCCATTAGCTGCAAGTAAATTAAACGCAGGCACTAGTTAAGTTTAAATGTAGATCAATGTGTATTTTTATGCTGTCATGGACAGTTGAGGGGTGAGGAGGACTTTTTTCTTCTCTTCTGTTGCCCCTCCCACTCCCAGCTGAGACACAGACCCCCCTCGCATTTGTAGTTGGCAGGCAGAGAAAGAGTAATGACATGAAGAGAGACAGCGTGAAGATGAGAGGAGGAAGAGGAGAAGGGCAGCAGTGCAGATTGTAGAAGATGAAACATGGTTTTCTTGCTGGAGGTCTCTGTGAGTCTGACAGGAAAATGCTGTCAAAAGTTACAGGCGACACTCGGGTTATGGATCAGCTCCAGTTGGGCGTCACTGCTTAACTCTCAGTCATCCATGGCGATGGCACGCAGCTTCCTCGCCTTCTCCTAGCAACGCCCTCCATCTTCAGTTTGCTTTCGTCTTCTCCATTTTGTCCTTTTTTTTCTCCTTTTTTTTTCTAGATATCACCAGAACTCCTCCAAAAGCCTCCTTACAGCTGTCTCTGTTTCTTCCTAAGCTGCTGGTTACCCTCCTGCAGCTCTCGCCCACCTCCCATGTGACACATCTGAGGTACAAGAAGAACTTCACTTTCCTTTCCATCCTCCAAAAAAAAAAAAAAAAGAGAAAAAGTGCCACATCCCCCTTTCATTCCCTGCACTTTATGGAGACGGAGCAGCAAGGTCAAGTATGTCACATCGATTTGTGTATATCTCTCTGTGGTGTATTGTTGACTGTGGAGGTGCGCCTCCGTGCTCGTGGCGTGCCTCTGTCTGTGTGTGCCTCCTGCAGATCAGCAGTTAAACAGATCCGGCCCACAGCGGCGAGATGGCCATCGAGGTCAAGGCCGACTGTCGGGCCACACAAATCGTTCTGCTCGGAAATCTTTCCCTCTCTGGAGGCGCGCGGATCATCTCTGTCCGCTATTTACAATCTTCGCGCTGGGAAAACTAACAGACTTCTGAAAAAAAAGAAAAAAAAAAAGAAGGAGAATATTGCAGTGTGTGTGAGTTTGACCCAAAAATAAAACGCTACTCTTGTAGAGTGCAAATCAGCTTTTTGCTAATTTAGTGCAAATTTTACGCTTTTCTTTGAAGGTCCACTCCAATGAAAATCTTGTTTTTGGTGTTTTTAACATGTTATTTTGGCATTTTTCTGATGATGGACGACATAAATAAAGATAATTAGGCTCAATATTGTATTTCTGAGTATTTTTTCAATGAAATTGTTGTGAATCAGGAGCAGATGGAAAAAAATACAGTTTATTATTAGTTTATTATTTCTATATTCCATTTACGACATTCGGCTGACGAAATGGTCCCTGCTCCACTCAAACCGATCACAGCCGATCCACAGTAAGTCTGGTTCCACTGGAGGTTTCCATCTAATCTTTTAGATAAAGGTACTTTTCCTCTCACCTTTTGTCACCCTTAGCTTGCTCAGTGTGTTAATTACACCAGAAAACCTTTAATCTGTTAGTCACTTAAAGAGAACATTACAACACAGTCCAGATTATCTGGACTGGATAATTATCTGGACTGGAATACATGGCAAGAATGGTAAATAATTTTGTAAAAAAAATGTAAGAAATAAACTAAACTGTGGTAAAATGTCAGGACTGAAATCCTTTTTTATTCACTTTGTCTTCACTATTTTCTATAAATGAAAGCTAACCTATGCTACACCATGATGTACAATATTTAAAATAGGTGCAAATAGAGAAAAAGGTGTTTTTAAACATCTTCTTGTGGAATTTTCTGATGATGATGGAGGACATATATAAAGAAAATTAAGATTAAAACTGCGTTTCTGAGTATTTCTTTGTTCAATTTGCTGTGAAGAAGCAGTAGACAAAAAAATGCAGTTGGAAAAACGCTTGATTATGAGGTAGAAAATATGCTCCTCGCTTTGCTCCATCCTCATAAATCCACTTGTAGACCACAAGATCCATGTAGGTCGTCATCTTTCTTTGTCTGAGCTGGTATCTGGTTCATAACTGTACGGCTGGATAATAATAATCCGATATTACTCGCCATTTTTTGTTGCACTAGTAACGTTAGTTTGGGAGTGTGAGGGGCTGTAAGCTAGCCGGAGAGTGTGCAAAACAGATGGATAATGGGAAGTGGGTGTGGGCTTCCTCCACACCAACAATCCCACCCAAAAATTCTGAATGAACTTCTGCTGCTCTCCAGAAACTATGTCCTATAGAAAATATGTTTTTTTATTTTAATCAAAAACAACATGATAATAATTAAAAGAGCACTGGGAGATCAAACGACAATCGGAGTGGGACTTTAACTTTGTTAGACATTCAAACGTTATTTTGTGTGCGGACTCTATTTTAGTTTTATTTATTTTTTTTATTCTCTTTGTAATCGTCACCCTTTTTCTTTTCATTTGAAAACAGAGCGTTTAAAATTCTCTGCAGCTGATCAAATTGATGCCTCACTTCGTCTGAATACATCTCATATATTCCACATTCCAAACTTACAGCCTCCCCCCTCATGAAACCTGAATATTACCCCCCCCCCAAACAGTAGCCTCCTGGCAGCAGTCAAATTTACGTTACTGCCTCTTTTGGTGCCTTTGTGGAGGGATTAAAGCTGCACAAAGCAGCATGAGGGAGGCCATGTTGAAATACTAATATTGTGTGTTTTGTTTTGTGTGTGTCGGATGAATCCAGTGGGAGGAATTTGGTGGGTGGGATACGTGTCCTGTGTTTATTTACTGTATGTGTCATTTTTCCTTTCGTTTCTCGTCTACCACCCTCCTCCAATCGCCTTGAAACGCTAAAATTTTTTGCAACGGCATCTCTGAACTCCCAGCTTGTACGGGTCTCCCCGTTGAATTAATTTTACCCCTTTTTTTTTTATTATTCTCCTTTTTAATATGGATTTACTTAACTGTATGAAGGAATATTTCTAAACTCCCTTGTGCTTTTCAGTCTCCAGCTGTACTATTTCTCTGTGAGGCTGTCACCGATATTGCAGCTCTTGCCGTCTCCGTATTTCCCTCCTCGTCTGTTCCCACATCTCTCGCTCTTTCCGCCTTACTTTTATTCCCTTGTTACGCTGCACTCTGTGCTGTCATTGCCTCGCAGGACCTCATTTAAACACTCCTCCCTCGGCGGCCCTTCTCTCCTTCATCAGGTCCTCTCTCTTTCCCCTACTTCCTCCTTTCCTCCCGCTTCACACCCTCTTCCCACTTTTCTGCTTCTCTTCAGAAAAGCTCTTAAAGGACCTTGAAATCCAGCTCTGCATGCTTCCTCAAGGTGTGGATTGTTTTTATTTCACGTTAGAAAAAAAAAAAAAATAACGAAAAAAAACCAAGGCTGAGAACTGACACTCTCACACACATTCTTGCATCTCCTGCTCATATTAGAGAGCAAATAACTGCATGTTTACAAAAGCACCCAATGTCCTTCTCAGAAAGATGAATGCACTCAGGTACTAACCAGGAAAAATGCATTGAGAAGTACATTTATAAGCACAAACATGTTAGTTCTCAAAATATGGCAAAAATGCTTTTAATAAAAAAAAAGTAGGTACAGTAATATGCATCTTTATACCCTGTCTCTGATAAAATGTTCATGAGTAGAATCCAGGTCTTAAAGGGTTTTGCTTCATGCCGTAGGACACCCGTCCACACACACTATGCGCTGATTGTCTAGTATCGTCGTTTCTAACAGTCAGGCTGCATGGAAGTAGCGCGCAACATGTGCGCACTCTGCAAGGCGGGTAAGTGTTCCCTTCAACATGTCACCCCCGCAGAAATAAAAATATGAATAAAAATAGAAATAAAAGTGTGCCTGAACATTTTTTGCTCAACTGGCTCACTGTCTGGTCTACAATCCTAGGATTTTGTGTGAGCCTCCTGTGTGCCCCCTAGAGATGTACCCATTTTCCCCCTGCAGTTGTGACTACAGCGGCGTTCACACCGAATGCCAAACGGCGTCGAATTTTAACGCTAGGTCAATGCACAAACGTTTCGAGTGTCCCAAGTGGCGGTCTGGCAGAAACGCATTTTAAGTGTCTCGGCGCATCCACATTTCAAATATATGAACTTTGGCAAAGAAGACGAGTCGGATCAACCAATTAGGAACGCAACTTTGGCCCACAATGTGTTGGTGACGTGGTCAGGTGGTGGAGTCCAAAACCAACATGGACGACAATCTGATTCTTCCACTTCTATACCCTAAGATATTTTTCTTATTTTCATTGAGACAATAATTAAAGTTCCTCTAATTTTATCATTACTTTATTTTTTTCTTTCCTCGTACTAATGCAGGACAGGAAGTTGTCAAAACGGGTCACAGAGGGACAGACGTATCGCTGAAAGCCTCCATCAGTCAGATGCAGCTCCTACAGTAGGTGGTGACCCTCTGAAGGATCTCATGAACCCAGACGTGAAGAGCTCTTCAAAATAAAAAAAACCTGATCTCTCAACATCTGTGTCTTCCATGCATTGGAAACAAGATATACAGCCAATGCTTCAATGCAGAGATGAGGATAAACATTTGACAGAAGCTCCTCCCACACATGGCGAGAGCGTCTTGTTTATGAGGACATTGTTGGACAAACATTGAGCATCAAATGTGGTGGGTGTCGAAAAATGCGGCACGCGGGAATATGAAGCATGAATCACAATCGGTGCGAATTCAGAATTCAGTCATTTCCAGAATCGATTCGATTTGATTCACCAGAGTCTAGATTGATTCGATTCTTGATTTTTTTCTATTCTTTCGATCTACTCAATTAAACGCAATTCATTTTAATTTTGAATTGACACGGTTAACACATGTTGGTATAGACATACTTTAATAATCTATGTATGTTTCGAATATATTCATATTAATCTGACACAGTTACATACTGTAAATTGGGAAATCTAAAGCGAAATAATAAACGAATGAGATTGTTAACACCATACAATGTTACATAGTTTCTCAAACGTGGAAGGTCCTACAAAAATTTGCAGATTATTAACATTGTAAAGGCTCTAAACGGTGCTTTAGACCACAAATGGTTTCTTTAAAAAAAAGTTCTTTAAAAGAGTTTTGAAATTTCAACCAAGCATTAACATTAGCGGTCCTATGAGAAATTCCATTATATGTTAACATCAGGCTACCGGACTTTGGACTACTGCTGGTATAGCTAAAGTGACAATGTAGATCAGGGGTGCTCATTACGTCGATTTCGGTCGACCGGTCGATCTTCAAGGACAAGAGGGTAGATCGCAGGCCAGCAAAGATCAATATAACCAAAAAAATAAAAAATAAATTTCAAAAAAATCCACCAGCCAATCAAAATCCTCACCGAGAAGTACGGGACTTGATTGACACGCAGAACGGCCAATCAAACATCCTCTGATACATACGTCACTGCACATGCCTGTTTAAATACAATGAGCGCAAATTCTGTCTGTCATCAGAAAGTCGTTTTTCCCCGGTAGAAAACCACTCCGGCCAACTGACGTGTTTATTGAGGATTGCCCCGCAAGTCTCCTGCGGCCGATGGATCCCAGCCCATTAAGGAAGCCGTGTTTTCCGTGGCACGTGCTTCCCACGGAGCCAGCGGCGCTTTTCAAATGCCATGCTCCCCCAATACACGGTTTACAGCAGAGCAGGCAATACGATAGTTGCTGTTGTCACCTAAACATCTAATCCTTTAATACTAAGTATCTCCACAATATTAAACATTATTTTAGTCTCAAAATGCTATATATATATATATATATATATATATATATATATATATATATATATATATATATATGTATGTATATTTATTTTTTTATATTTATATTTATAGGTAGATCTTTAAGACATTGTCGTCTCAAAAGTAGCTCACATGCCAAAAAAGTGTGAGCACCCCTGCTGCGCCTGAACAATTTTTGTATTTTTTTTACTAAACCATCAATGTTTTATCTTCAGAAGACAGAGGAGTGGTCACATTGTTTATTCAGTTGGAGTAACTGAAATTGTCCAAAATTCTGCCTTTTCTCTGCAGTTGTGTCGTCGCACGTCACTGAGGTGTGTTTATAATTCAGGAAAATAATTGGTAGAATAAGCAAAGATGTCTAACTGGTGACTCCAACATTGTTATTTTTTAATGAAATTGGGCTTGCACTCATAAAGAACCGGAGTGCATGTAGGACAAGATACATAACAAGGACGTAATCACACAGTCCACAGATCAGAGAAATGTCTGACATTAAAAGGACACACACATACACACACAGATATATATATATATATATATATATATATATATATATATATATATATATATATATATATATTTTGTCGCACCACAGAGACATCTAAAGAGTTCATTTGAAATGAAAGTGTCACATCTCCATAAGGTTCACCCAAGTGGTGCCTTCCTTTGTTGTACACGTGTATCATGTGAGCACACAGCAGGGCCGCTACCCTCGTATGGACACAAGCGCACTTCAGCGGCCGGTTATACCACACTGACAGCACTTATTACCCCCCCCTAGTACTCAGACATCTTCATGGGAAAGTGATTACTAGGAATGACAGACACTTTAAGGAATGCCTGTTTGATACTGAAACAATCCAACATTACACTAAAGATGGATCCATTAGCCAGCTGCACTCGCTGATCCTTCGGCACACTCTGTTCATGTAAGCTTTTTACTGAGCACCAGCAGTCAAAACGCCTCAAGGGGTGGTCAAAACACTTTTTTTCCCGGTAATTTGCTCGAATAATCCACAGGAAAACATTTGCATTTGGATGCTGTGATTGATTTTCAGACAGATGTTACATTACATTTGCTGAAAACAGATGGCAATGTATTTTTTTTGTTGCTGCTTCCTAACAAGTATAAAGAGAAATTTTATTAAAAGTAATCAAATCATGTACCTAATACAAGACAGAGAAAAGGTTGGTTGAATCCTCATTAACTAGATTAAAATCCTCTCTAAAATGGCTAAGGCTTAGCCACAACATTTCCATGTAATTCCAGCTCAATGGGCTCAGACAACATGTTTTTAGCTGTGCTTAGATGCAAAACATCTCTGGAATCATCATCATCTTGTTCCTCCTCGCCTTGACAGCCTCTGAACGTCCTCTCCATGTTCCTTTTTTTTTTTTTTCTTTTTACAAATCTCATATCCATTCATCCATCTGTCTGTCCTCATCTCACCTTGTTGAGGATAATGACTGCCTCATGGTTGAGTCCGGTGATGTTGAAAGTATCCCCAGACTCCCCCTCCAAGATGGCGTACTCCATCCTGGCATTCTCAAAGAGGTCGGCGTCACTCGCGGAGATGCGTCCTATCTCTGCCCCCGGGATGGCCAGCTCGGAGACGGAGAATGACCAGATACCTAAAAACAGCAACAAACAATAGCAACTGTCACTTTATTCACTCTAGCTCTGGCCTTTGTACTATTTATGAATATATCCATCCCGCCAAAACCAGTTTTTACAACATTTCGGATGGAGCATCATTCAGTTTAACTGCATTGAGAGAATGGGCTGGGATGCATTTGAGTGCCAAAATTTTGTTATTAAAAGCTTTAAGGACGGCAGCAGAGAAAATGGCTAAAAAAATGTAAATTAGATGAGACAAATAAAAAAGCAGAACAGATAAGGTTAAACAGGAATATGCCATAGCCAGCAAAAGTACAAACAACAGACTGTTTCATGTGTGCTGCCATCAAGATTAAAACATGCTGGCGCTATTTCACTGCAGCACCATAGAAGTCCTGCAGCCGACCTTACACTTCACAACAATGCTCTATGAACCATACCACCCTGAGCAGGGTGCGTTAAAGTGGCCATTTCCAATGAAAAGTCTATGTAAACACGAGTACACTGCCTGTGTGTATTCAAAATTTTGTTCATGCGTAGCTACATACATTTTTAAGACCGTTTTCAGGGTACAAAACATGCTGCCATGGAACGCACACTGAAAATGAAACCAATTAAAATTTGACCATTTCACTTCACGGAAGTGCAAACCATTTAAAAATTGAACATGGGGGAGTAATTCATAATTCCGGTTTGTGCCTAACTGGAATTATATAACACAAAGTCTATCATATTGGAATAGAGCTGTGAAAGAAAAAGTCTGGAGCTAGAACATTTTATATGGAGGGGTGGCAGGGGAACAGAAGACTTTGGAAGGGTGGCAAAACTCCACAGTGGAAGGTCATTACGAATGAAAAATCAATAACAGGTCATTTTAACACCTGTTTTCTGATAAGGCTTCGCCCCTGGTCTGGAGCAAGATTTGCAAGATTTTCACCGCTTTCACATTTTCTCACTGTCTTTTCCAACTGTAGGTGGTGGACATCCACTAGTAAACAGTAGAAAAAGAAGGAGAAGTCTCTCCTCGCAAATCCCATATCTGGTGTGAACATAGCATAAGGCTAGAAATATATATTGAAGGTGCCAGATAACCTGTTTAATAAAGAACTACAATCCTGACTTCTTATTTTAACAAACATGTCTGACAAAGATGAGAGGAAGTCCAATTGGGTATTTGGGGGGAAAAAGTAGAAGGGCAAGGCAAAATGTCGGTATTTGGCTCACATACAGCCAATAGACCAGCTGACTCAAACAGAGCTGTTATCTGCTCAGCTAAAGCTAAGGGGATCAGATAGACCTGTAAACATGAGAGAACAGCATCACACAAACCCAATGGGTTGACAGAATAAAAGATAGTCAACCTTCAACAGGGCTGCATGAGTGTGAACAGAAGCAGATAGATTCTGCGAGCAAAATGTGAGGTTATGCTGCAGTTTGACATCAAAGTATTCTAAAGTCCATCCCTCAAGGTCGTCTCTTGCTATTTCAAGTTTGTTGGTGTTGAATCAGCAATAGAAGCCTCGCTTTTCATAATTGCTAACATGAAAAATATATTTTTTTGCTGTTTTTTTTTTTTTGTTGTGTTTGAAAAGACAGTGTTTTTCTTTCTCTCCTTTATTAAATCTATATTTTCGGCACTATAAGGCACACTTAAATTATGATCCTGAGTGTCTTATGGAATAATTCCAAAAAAGTTTGTTTGGGTCTACGCTAACACGGCTAGCATGTAGCACTGTATATTTTTATTTTCATTTTTCTGTATAACAAAAACATTTGCGGGTTAGCGTAGTCACAGTAGTCAAGCTAATGCTTGTAAATCTCTCTTTTTTTTTTTTTACATGTTCCACACTATGTTTGGAGTTACAGGTATTGGGAATATGATAGCACAGCTTAGAAACTAGCATTGTTGACCAGTTCATTCTTTATGTGTTGCTAACAAGGTTGGTTATTAGTGTAATCGTTGTAACATTTGTTTTAGAGGTGGTGTATCAGTCTGATTTTTTGTTTGTTTGTTGATAGGCTTAGCTGTTTGTTATTGTAAATAAGGCTCACAAGAACCAGTGTCGGACTGTTTCTTTTTTACATGTTGCAAACAAGGTTAGGATTTACAGCCATTGTGAATATGCTAATGTAGCACTGCTGGACTGTTTATTTGTTATTGCTATGTGTTTCTAACAAAGTCAGGAGTAAGCTAGCTGACTTGATACCGCTAAAACGAAAGTAGTAACGGTTCCTGTCGTTGCTGTGACTACTTTCGTTTTAGCAGTATCAGGTCAGTCTGTTTTTCTACATGTTGCAAACAGTGGTGGGAGTAATAGGTATTATTCTAACGCAGTTAGCATGTAAGGTGTCTGACTATTTTTTTTTTTTTACTTGTTACCAACAAGTTGGTAGTTAGCATAGTCATAAGCAATGTCAGAATTCCCGCCCTAAGGCCTATATAGTGCATTATTTCGTGCGAACGCCATTTTGTAATGCTGTCCGAATCTACAATTCCTAAATTGAGTGCCCTGGAAATTTCCCTGAAGTGTCTGCGAAAAACCAGTGTGTATCGATGCTTACTAGATCAGTGAATATAGACCACAATGCATAGCGCCTCAACAATTTTTGCCAAAAATGTTTTTCAAAGTATTTTTTTATCAAACCATCAACGTTTTTATCTTCAGAAGACAGTGGACTTATAAACAATCATTGCAAAATGGTCATATTAATTAGATTTTAACTTCTTGAAATCGATGCCATCTAAAAACAAAACAAAAAAACAGTAGTGAGCATGATGTCCAAATTGCTTTTAAAATTCAGGGCACTATATAGTGCCGGACTATATAGTTTTTTAGTAGTTAGGGGTAGTAGTGACATTTCTTTTCGGAATGCAAGTCTGTTTTTGTAACGAGTTACATTTGTGAATATGCTAATTTGGCGAACATGTCACAAACAAGTTCTAGAATCACTGTGAATGCTGCTAATAAAGTTTGATTGACTGACAGACTTATAGTGTCTCATAGTTAGGTGCGCCTTATATATTACAAACGTTTAAAAATAGACCATTTATGCGCGGACCACCTTAAAACCTTATGTGCCCTATATGGAAAAGATGCTATGTTGCGCATGAGCATGATCTGCTATTGCAGCCAGTCCTTTTTTATGTTTTGGAGGGTTAATACTTTTACTGTATGTATTTGCTATCACTTATTTATGCAGCTGACTGCATTTTCTGTGATTTCAGCTCTCTGGTAAGCTACATCGGAAAAGTGATATCACTTTGCCCCACAGCCAAAATAGTCTTGTTTGCATCTCAGCATGGGCTTCTCTGGGTCATTCCGACATCTACACCAAGCCATTTTAGGTGTACTAATGGTTCTAAATAGTCCCCGGGGGTAGGGTGGATGCTTTTTGTCATGTTTATCTTCCAATGGCCTCATGATGGACAGGCAGTCTGTCCAGGGTGCACCCTGTCTCTCAATACCATAAAAGCTGGGATAAGCTGCAGCCTCTGTGACCCCAAAAAGGATGATTGATGCACAGAAAATAGGAGAATAGATGGCATTAATGTATGAATGACATGTCAAAGTCATCTACGCTTAAATCTTGTAGAAAATGTTTTTTAATCCAACACCTATGATTTTGAAATCTTTGCCCATTTGGGTGGCTGTGTTGATGATATGTGGAGTTTTATTCAAAAATGATTATTCTGGCTAAAAAGAGTGCCACCTGATTGCCATGTGATCTTGGATGCAATTCTTCAATGGCACACATTTTATATATAGCGAACCTTGTGCTCATTTTTTCCGCATTTACGACGACAGCACAAGTGAACCATTCTGTTGCTCAGCCCTTGCGGCTATTCGATGAAAAAAGAAAGATGTGTCATTTCTCTTCAAGTTCCTTGGCACCAAATCCTTAAAACCTCTCTCTGTTCATGAAAAAAAGAATGTTTTCGTGTAAATACCTCAGAGAATTAAAATAACCTATGTGTAACATTAACCCAAGGATGTGCAGATTTGAATACCCAAGTAATTAGTCTCAACTTTAATCTTGTTCACTTGCCTGCAGCTTGACTGGACTTGTTCAGAAGCTCTGCTTCAACCCTCCAAGGCTGCACTGTTGCAGTTATTTCTTCCTTTATTTTTACAGTTCTGTCCATTGGTTGATTTGGCTGAAAGTTTGCCTAATATCCTATATTGTTAGAGGAATTTTGCATGAGCGAGTTAATTCAACAACCAAATTCACATAAACTCTAAAATAACTGGAATAAATTGACATGAGTAGGGTAGTGAAGAAAATAAATTAATCTCAATAACTAGTAGTGTACAATATTTTTTGAGAGTATATGCACATTTCATCCTGTACAATCCCACAGACACCTAGGTAAGCAGCTCACCAAAACCTCGAAAGAGTGGCAGCAGCAGCAGATACAACAGCCACCCACACAATAAAGCAGAGGATTTGCCAAAAACCCACATGACATAAAAGTGGAACAAATTGGTTTTTATAATTTAGCTTCACTGTACATCAGCCCAGTTAGCTACTATCAATGCTCTGCCCTAGACATTATAGCTTAGATAGATTGATTAAATGCAGTGAAAAAATCCAGAAAATCACACTGTCTGATTTTTTAAAGAAGTTATTTGTGAATTATGATGGAAAACAAGAATTGAATCAATAACAAAAGTTATTAAGTACTCAACACTTTGTTATATACCGTTGGTTGGCAATGACATCAGTCAATTGTTTTCTGTAAGTCTTCAAAAGGTTTTCACAAACTGTTGCTGTATTTTTGGCCCATTTCTCCATGCAGATCTCCTCTAGAGCAGATTTGTTTTGGAACTGTCTCTGGACAACACAGATTTTCAACTCCCTCCAAAGATTTTTTATGGGGCTGAGAAGCCACTCCTTAGCTACCCGGGCAGTGTGTTTGGGATTGTTGTCATGCTGAAAGACCCAGACATGTTTAAACTTTAATGCCCTTGCTGATGGAAGGAGGTTTTCACTCAAAATCTGACGATACATGGCCCCATTCATTCTTTCCTTTACACGGATCAGTCATCCTGTCCCTTAGCTGAAAAAACAGCCCCAAAGCATGATGTTTCCACACCAATTATTTACATTAGGTATGGTGTACTTTGGTTTATATATATTTATATATATATATATTATTTATATTTTTATTATTTATATTTTTATTTATATATATATTTATTAATTTGGTTTATATATATATATATATATATATTTATAAAAAATGAATGGCAGCTGAATCATATTTTCCCACTTCTGCAGTGACTAGGTTTCTGTATAAAAAATCAACATGAAAAATCACAACTTTATTTCATTTTGGGGAAAACTAATTGCCAACATCACGTAAAGACTGAAACAACACATGCTTTTTCATTAAACTAAATGGTAATATTTGAATTTAGTTAAATAAAACACACAAAAATGTAATAATTTATTTACAAAGACTGAACACTGGAATGTTTAACAGACAAATTATGTCCTCTCATGGACTTTTTTCACTCATATCCGCCGATAATAGCTTCTTGTACGTAAATATTTTGCACATTAAGTTATTAACGTTTCACTAATGTGCATTATGCAGTCACTCAGGCAAATCAGATTTCATGGTTATAGTTTGATGTGACTAAACCAAGTGTGACAAATTTGGTTTTCAGCTCAGTGGTCCTTCTGTGCATAAGGCCAGGTCCATAAAGTTGACTTTGAGGAAAAAAAAAAAAAAATTAAAAAAAATAAACTTTCCTGTGTCCACAGAGTGAAGACCTCAGTGTAGTTGTTCACCTATATAAGGAATTAAAGTTTGACTACCCATACTAAACAATCATATATTTTAATATACTATATAACAATATATTTCAAAAGGATTTATATGTATATATATGTAGCAATTTACCATTATACAGTCATTTTTTTATGTACACCTGTCCATCAGCTGCGGATCAAACCGAGCATCAGAATGGAGAAGAAAGGGAATGGAAGTGACTTGGTACGTGGCATAGTTGTTGGTGCCAGACAGGGTCTAAGTATTTCAGAAACTGCTGATCTGCTGGGATGTTCACCCACAACCATCACTAGAGTTTATAGAGAACGATCCAAAAAATAGAAAATATCCAGTGAGCAGCAGCTCTGTGGATGGAAATATCTTGTTGATGCCAGAGGTCAGAGGAGAATGACCAGACAGGTTCCTGTCTGGTCATTCTCAAATAACCACTGGTTCCAAGCGAGGTCTGCAGAAGAGCATCTCTGAATGCACAACACGTCCAACAGGCAGATGGGCTTCAGCAGCAAAAGACCACACCGATTGCCACTCCTGTCAGCTAAGAACAGGAAACTGAGGTAACAATTCAAACAGGCTCATCAACACATTGTCTGGCCTGATGAGTCTCCATTTCTACTGCTAGATACGGATAATAGGGTCAGAATTTGGCGTCAACAACATAAACACATCGATCCATAGTGTCTAGTGTTGGCGCAATGGTGTGGGGAATATTTTCTTGTCAGACTTTGGGTCCCTTAGTACAGATTGAGCATGGTACCAACAACAGCCTACCTGAGTATTGTTGCTGACCATGTCCATCCCTTATGACTACAGTGTATCGTGTTCTGATGTCTACTTCCAGCAGGATAAGGCACCATGTCCTAAAGCTGAAATAATCTCAGACTGTTTTTTTGTAGATGATAATGTCCCCCCACAGTCAGAAGATCTCAACCCAATAGATCAACTTTTGTATGTGATGGAACAAGAGATTGGCATCATGGATGTTCAGCCGACAAATCTGCAGCAACTACGCGATGCAATATGGACCAAACTCTCTGAGGAATATGTCCAGCACCTTGTTGAATATATGCCACGAAGGATTAAGGCAGTTCTAAAGGCAAAAGGGGGTCCAAACAGGTACTAACTTTTATGTATCCAGTGCTTGATCTCCCCTGTTGCGTTTGAGACTAAATTATGTAACACCCATTGTTTAGAAATGTCTTTTGAACAATCAAACTCTGCCTAAGTAATATTTTCCCATCATCACATGCTATAAACATGAATTTCAAAGAATTTTGAAGCTTTTGAAAGCAGCACAAATCTCATAAACATCTCATCAGAGAGTGCAGAGGAGCTCCCATGACCCAACAAGACTCAGCCGAACAAGAAAGGGACAAAAAGTGCCAATAAATCAATGCTTAACGCCAGTTTATGTGGCGTGACTACCCAGCCTACCATCTGGGACTGACACAACACCAGACGGCGGCGGCTCGAACACAAACAGGCCTGTTGCTAATGAGACAGCAAATTAGCAAAGTTATTTACAAGTCAGACGGCAGTTTCTATTGATCTAGATGATTGTGTGGTGAAGTGGGGGCGCAGCGATGCCTGTTGCAGGTATTCTCGCTGACAACAGAAGACAGTCTCCTCCTTTAGCTCTGTCTAATACACACTTGTCACATACTGGGAGACCTT
This sequence comes from Oryzias curvinotus, assembly GCA_023969325.1. NCBI lineage: Eukaryota > Metazoa > Chordata > Actinopteri > Beloniformes > Adrianichthyidae > Oryzias > Oryzias curvinotus. The sequence continues at coordinate 24,294,786 of CM043722.1, read as the reverse complement.
AAGTGACAAGAAGAGGTGTGATGTTGGTATAAGAAAGAAAAAGAAAAGGCTAGCCTTAGTCATTATCAACTTTCTGCTCCCACAGGAGAGCAGCTGGCAACACTAGTCGTGCATCATTTCTACCTGTGATGGACTCAGGGAGGAGAGATGGATCCAGCAAGGGATACCAGGGGGAGAGGAAAGTAAAAGGTGAATGGCAGGGTCACCAATTGCTCACATCAGGAAGCTCAAAAACAGCAGCAAGAACTGGATCAGATAAAAACACAGAATGTGTCGAGATAATGCATGGATGGTCTGTCCCCACAGTTTGCAGGGTAACGGCATTAGCAAGATCTTTGATTCTTAAAGTCTCCATCCGATTATGTATCTTAAAAGTGTTCCTGGTGGTCTTTTTAACTATGATCATTCCAAAATCTAAAAATCTGGGTCATTTTCTACAACATGGTTTCTGCAATTTCATTACGATTTGGGCGGGACTGTTGGTGCTGAGTAAGCCCACCTCTACTTCCCATCATCCATCTGTTTACATTTTCTCCTGCTAGCTTACAGACCCTCACAACCCCCACCTAACATCACTGGTGCAACAGAAATGGCGAGCAATATCTGAGCTATCCAGCTGTACACTTTTGAGCCAGTTATCAGCTCGGACCAGGAAAACAAAGACATACGTGAATCTAGTAGTCTACAAATGTAGCTTCTACTGGCACACCTAGTACAAGCCTTTTCCAAATGCATTTTTTTCATCGGCTCCTGATTACAAGGATTTCACGTAAGAAATACTTAGAAATGCAATTTTAAGCTTAATTTTCTTTATATAAGTCCTCCATTAGGGATGGGTACCGAGCCCCAGTATTGAACGAGCCCTGGGGCAACATTCTTCAAGACCGCAGTATCGTTAAGATCTGTTCCGTTCATTATTGATGATATTAATTTTGCTATTCTCGCTGAAGAGGACAGGTCTGTCTGGCTATTTGTGTGCACGGGAGGGCGGGGCTGTTGTTCAGACAGCACGCGGCGCTTCAGGTAGAGCAAGCGGGCAGGAGGAAGACAGCAGGGTGAACGCGCGGAGGGGGCGTGTCTGCAGCTGTGAACGGCGACCAGAGTCTGTTACGGGATGGAACGTTTTTCTAAAAAGACAGTCAGTGGCGATCTCATAGGGGACACGTGAGCGCCCCCCAAAAAATCATTTTATCCCCCTAGACTAAGACCACCCATTTCCGCGTAAAATTCATTAAATTTGCGTCAGGGCGCCCCTACCATCCTGTCACCTTGCTGCTATGATGACCATATGTTGCGTTGTCTGTGTAGAACACGCTGGAGGGGGGGAGTGTGTGTGTGTGTGTGTGTGGGGGGGGGGGGTTAAAAACAACGAACAGGTAGAGAGGCGGGCCGGGGCTTAGACTCGCCGCTTATGATTCCAGACCCGCAACAGACTAACAGCTGCTTCCTAATAAAAATAGCTTTCATCCATAAAATTAATATTATTTATTGGGTTCACTGGATTAAAAAAAAAAAAATAGAAAGGAGTCTGCATCAAAGTCAATTTGTTTCCATCATCTTCATCATCTTAATTCTGGTGTTTGACAGACAGAAAAGTCTATTCAAGGTTGTGTAAAATGGACAAAAGATCAAAGGAAACATCACGCTCATAAATGTTCAAAATAATATAAGTTAATACATACACTGACAGCATTTTGAATCAATGCAAGTTTTGCCAAATGAACTATCGCGATATATCTGCAAAAACATTTTTTAACGCACCTAGTATTGCGGCTCCCTGTGCTTTCATCTCAGTGGGAAACTGATCCAAATGGATCTTTGAGAGGTTCAGGTTCAGACTCCTGGTCTAGCACATCCACATGCAGTCCAGGTTTGTATTCCAACATTATCATGTATAAAGTAACATTTTTTCTTAAAAAAACAATGTTGTTCCATAATGAGGAAATAAAACACTTTGTGTTCTTAATTTGTTATTTATTTATTTTTCGTCCTCAAAAAGTATCAATAAAAGTATTGATAAAATACAGGATCGATAAGCAGTATCAGTAAGAGTAGTAGTACTGTTAAAACCTTAACGATACTCATCCCTATCCTCCATCATCAGAGAAATGCCACGTTAAAATGATAAAGCCGTGTCAAACATCCTCTACGTACATTCTGCTCATACTGCGTGGATGAAAATGGCTCATGCGTGAATATACATGGAAAAAGTGAGAAAAGTTGTGGTCTTTACGTGAAATCTGTACAAATGTTTCACGAATGAACCACGTTAAAACCACAGAAGAAGTAGGAAGAAACCACGCAAAGAACCCAAAAAATCAATGTAGAACATGATTTGTGTGTGATTTTTGCACTGTTTATATACAATTCTTTTGGGATTTGTGTGTCAATTACGTAGTTTTAATGTGATATGTGTGCTATATGCACGATATAAGAGTTTTACATTGGTGGTACATGCGTGAAAAAACCGTTAAAGATTTGTCGAACGGACGTGGAAACCCTTGAATTTGCGTGTACATCTTGCAAAAATCATGCGCAATTGCGCAAGATTTACATAATGATTGTGTGTAAACTGCGTAAAATACGCATAAACTGCATAATTTTCAACCGAGCAAAACTATTGGAACACTCCAAACAGAATCCACTTAAAGCAGTGTTTTTCAACCTTTTCTGAGCCACGGCACACTTTAACCTTAAAAAAAATCCCGCGGCACACCAGGATCCAAAAATTAAAAAAACACACACACACAAAAAAACGGAGAAACTCATAGTCTGTCTTGATCTACAGTCCCTCCACAATCTCACATGCATTTTTGAGATAATTGTTGCAGAAAAAGCTGGAAACTGCAGCTGTTTTTTTTTTCTAAAAGATACAATAAAAGTTAAGTTAGAAGATTTGAAAACAGTTTGATGTGTGTTCGTTGGTTTCAAGACGTTTAACAACAGATCTTGTGCGCGGTCACTCTCACAACCCAATGCATAATGGGAGATGTAGTGCATAAAACGGCCGGTGGAGATCGCGTCTCTGAGCTTCATGGTTTTGTTCTCTTGTTCCACGGTCTGATACCGGATTCTGTGGAAAGCTACACCGCTAAAGACGAGCTTTAGCTGGTATTTTTGTTAGAACTGAGCGATTTTACGAGCTAAATCGGGACAAGGAAGTGAAGACTTTAACCACTTCTGATTGGTCAGACTGATGACATGTGATTAAGCCTTCAAGAATGATTGGTGGAGACAATTAAAGGGGCGGGACTTTTACAAAATACAACCGGAGCTGCAGCTGAATCGCGGTACGTCATTCTTATCAAAATGTCTTTAACTAAGAACCGTAGGCCCAAACCCTCGACGGACATCTGCGCACATCGAAGCATGAGGAACACAAGAAACAATCATGAAGTATATCACACATATATTACTAAAGACTACAATGCCATGGAAAATGTGCAAAATGTACATAGTGGCTGTGTGACATGGCCTTTAAAACACCAAAAACTTCTTTTTCACAAGAGTTTTTGCATAAGTGCTCCTCAATGAGCTGCTTGTAATTTACCAAACAGATAAAGGAAAAAACTTATCTTTAATGCATACGTCTTAACAAGTGTCTCAAAGGTTGCACAGATTAGCTGGATCTGCTGTCAAACTGTGGCTCGGCGGAGGGACTTTACCGGCTGGGGACTGCCAAGTTTTTGCAGGTGATAGGATGATTTGGGGGTCACGCCGCCAAGGGGATTAATTGGGAATTTAGCAGAATGACAGGTGCTGTGTGTTAATTAGGGAGACCACGGTTTGATACAGGTTTTCAAAGTGCAGAAGAAGGGCTTAAATTAGCAAACAGTTGTATAGAGATTGTGGAGGAAGATGGAGGGGGGCTGCAAAAGCACAAATAAATGAACAGAAATGTGGAAAAACCAGCAAGGGGGGGAATAAAAAAAAACTTTTTGAAGAGAAGTAAAGGACTGGGGTCAGTGCTTTGAAAGCTGAGAAAAGATGCAACTCTTTTACATCTTATCTGATGTAGGGGAGAGGTTTCTTGGGGTGTTGCAAAGCTTTGAGTCGGAGGAGTTATTAAAAAATATGTCTCGCTGGCATGCGTGCATGCAGCGGTTGTGAAAATAGCCTGAATAAAATCTGCATCCATTTAGAGTGGAGTCCATCACCAAAGCACTTATGCACAAGAGGGCTTAAGGGAAAAGGCCAGGAAGATGGGAGGCTGGATCAAGGCAAGCACAGTGCAATTTAAGGGTCATGAAGAGACAATGAGAGGGGTTGATGTTTAAAACGGGAAATGAAAATGCTCCAATCGCCATTTAATGGAGATTTATTTTTTTATGCTTTAAGAAATGAATTAAACAGAAGGGAGAAAAAAGTGAAAGCAGAGCCTTGTATCTCTGTACTTAAGGGGTTAATAATGAAATAGAGTCGATCTCTTTCTTTGCAAGCTCCAGGGCAAGTGGCATAAAGCGCCACATGCTGCTGTTTAACTTGCCGTGTACGGAGAGGTAGGCCATTAGCCATTACTGAGGTGCCGGTGCCATGCAGAGGAGGAAAATGCTGGGTGTGCCTGAGCGGACGTGTGCCGTCCATTAATCCATTAGAGGTGAATGGCTGCACATTCATCCTGCCGCGGGTTCACCGAGGCACCTAAATACGGCCAAATGAAATCAAAATTCGACTCAACCCTGGATCAATTTGAAAGTAATGCAGTATACATGACGGAGCTTTATGCCAGGCCCCCCTTTTTTTTTTTTTTTATCACATGCGGCATGGCCATCTTTAATGTATTCCAGCTGTATTACAGTGCAAATTTTGAGCTTGAGCTCATAAAAGCTGGTTTGAATGTTTTAAAAGTCCCACTCCGATCATCATTTGATCTATTTTGAAAGTGTTCCTAGTGTTTTTTTTTTTATTTTTTTTATTATGATTATGCAATTTTTAGCCAAAATCAAAAAACTTGTGTCGTTTTCTAGGACAGTTTCTGCAGAGCGGCAGGAGTTCATTAAAAATATGCCTCTATGTTGTAGGCGGGACTGTTAGCACTGAATAAGCCCGCCTCCACTTCCCATCACCCCTTGGTGTACATGATCTCCCTCTTGCTTACAGCCCCTTACAACCCCAAGCGGGGCAACAAAAATTGAACTTTGGCATTTCTTTGATAAGGTAGATGTACCTCCCTTCCGGGTAAGCTGGGTTCTTGCCTCCCTCACTTCAGACGCCACTCATCAAATAAGCCTTTACTTTAAACCAATAGCTAAATTCCCTGCCTTTATTTCTTAGCCAATCACAATCATATTTCTGCTTTTAAATTTATGGACGTTTATATTTTCACATTCTAGACGGGGGGTGGGCAAACCTTTCCACTCGTGGACCAAAAAGGCTTCTAAATTTTGACAGAAATGCCGGACCAGGAGCAGATGCTCGAAGCTTTTGAGTGATCCATCTCATTGGTGACAGGAATAACATGGAATTCAAACAAGAACATGCTTTAATATGAATAAAAAACTAACAGAAAATTTTGGAGTTTCAATTTCAAAACTGTGGCTTTTGTTCTCATTCATTGCCAATTACACCAATGGGTTTACGTCCATCAGGGAAAACGCAAATTTAGAAAAATGCTGCATTCATGTGGTGTTGGAATGATTGGAATGATTACTGTTTGACTCGGAAAACACACATGAACGTCAGAAAAACAACACACCTTCCAACACCACATGAACACAGAATCATTTTTCCACCTTCTATAGGTTTACACCAGAATTACAGGGAAACTAAAACATTAATAAGCATTATCAGTGTCATCTGTTCCACTTTGGCCGGCCAGATTAAACAGTTTGATCTTCTTTGTCATAGTTTGCTCACCCCTGTTCTATGCGGTTTAGCCAAAACTTCTCCACCCCATTCCACCTGGACCATTACTAAGTTCCAGGTGGATCGTCTGTGCTCCTGTCCTCCGGCTCGTCACGTCCCCAGCTGTCCCCCAGCTCCATCTGGATGAAGCCCATCTGCTACACTATTCAAACATGTAGTTGTAGAGTTAGATAAGCTAATTCTTCTTTAACAGTCCTGGTACATTGCCTGTCTGTCCTGGGAGAGGATCCCTGCTTCATGTGGACACCCCTGAGGTTTCTTTATTTTTTATTTTTTCCCCTATAATCTGGTTATTTATGTGAGATTTTTCACACCAAGAAGGAGGGCCTAAGGACAGGGATGTCCAGGGTCTGTTACATATTGTTCATATTTTATGACTGATTCTATGTTTTTGTATTGGTGTGAAGCCCATTGAGACAACTGTGTAGTGAGATTGGGCTATATAAGATTGCATTAAATGAAGTCATGGATTGGACCTAAACCACCATTAGCATCTAGGCTGTGGGCTTTATCCATCTACGGATTGAGCTTCTCCTTCCAGAATAAAGATGCCATCCACCCATAGCCTAGCACTATAAGACCATTTCATGCACATTTATGTCATGTATCACAAAAAAATCTTTATTATTCCCATCCCCAATATCATTGAATCAGAGCTATCCAGCCGTACACTTTTGAGCTACATGCTCAAGGAAAACAAAGACGTCTACAAGCGGAAGCATCAGGATGAAGTGCAGAAGTGAGCTTGTGGCTTGCCGTAGTAGCTTCAACGTCACACCTATACTAGCTTTTTCCAACGGCCTATTTTTGTCTCCTCCTGATCGACAACGATTTGAATAAAGAAATATCCAGGCATGCAATTTTAAGCTTAATTTTCTTTATTCATTGCGAGAGAAAAAAAATGCCACTAGAATGTGTTAGAAACACCATCGGAGTGGGTCTTTGAATAGACTGCCACAGAAGCTGACAAAATGATACAATGACAAGGTGGTGGGCAGACCGGCTACCTGCCTGGCAGAGTGACTGACTGATGTGGAAGAGAGTTTCTAAGTGTTTAAAACCAGTTAGAGTCCCTGCTGACATTTGCCTTCACCTGCCAGGTATTGAGAGGGACGACAGCAACCAGACAAATGTCTGGACGAGCTAAAGGGAACCAAGAAAAAATCTATAATAAATGCAACTGAGAGAAGCAGAAAGGGGGGAAAAAAACAGAAAAAAATAGAGATGTGACCCAGAGCAATGTTTCCAGCAGTGATTTTATTGTCTACCGAAGCAGAAACGACTGAACTTTAGATGAAATATTAATATGGAGCGAGGGAAACACGGACAGAGGGAGGAAAAAAAGAATAAAAAGGATTGCGAATATTGGTCACCTTTAATTAGCTTCTTCCTTTATTTAATTTGCTGCCTTTACTGTTTGGGCTTTCCTGATGTAAAACCTAATTAGAAAGAAAACAATTATTGAAAATGATTATCTATTAGCTAATTGTTTGTGTTATCATAGTAATCATTATTACTTTTCGCAAATAAACAACAGAGCATTCCCGCTAAATGAAATTAGTCAGCGTGTGCAATTATGTTCTCTCAGACTGGGAAAAGGCTAAAACAGGAGTTTGTTCACTCCAATGAAGGGAAGAAATAAACGGCACAAGAGAAGAAATGTAAACTTTGAGACCTATATATAAGGCTATTCAGAAACAGAAAGATCAATGATGGTTCTTGGTGATGTAGGATGCAGGATATGTGGCTTCTGAGCAGGAACCAGACTTTGTTAAATAAGCTTTAACCGAATAAAAAGCAAAAGAAAAATCAGGAAAATTGTAAAAAAAAAAGGTAAAGGTATCAGGGAGAAAGTTCGGCAGTACACTGAGGATGAGTAACTATAGTTGATTGAAACAAGGGAAGCAGAAAACCTGGAACCAAACCTGAACTAAAGGAAAAAGGATAACAATTTCATTAAACCCCTTAACATCTCCAATTTTTTTCCAGCTATGAAAAAAATCTCCTCCCCCTTAATTCATTTAGTTTTTGCTCACAAATAGATGGTAAATTAAGGCGCCAACGTACTTTGATGCATAATTACACTAATATATATTTTTATTGTGGAAACTAAACTAATCTAGAGACCTTAATTTGGAAATAGCTGTGAAGCTGCTGCAAATGATAAGTAAGGGTTATGGTACGTTCACACCGGGAACCAACTGAACGCCAGTTCTTGAACATGCATTTAGCCCATGGTGTTCAAACTGGACTGTCGCTACCTCATACTAGAAGAGGATTGGTGCGAAATGTCAAAGCAAATCTCTCCATTCTTAATCCAGGTTATTTCATAGAATCCTGGCCGTGTACAGTTCGCAATTATTCATTTTCTCCTTTATGATCAGTTTTCCAACGGTTTGCACTACCGTGAATGAAAAAGGGACCCCATCCATACATACCTACCAAATCCAAGTTCCTGATTGGTCAAAGTTCAACTTGACTTTTAACGTGCGTCCAATTGCTGCATCTTGTAAGTAGAGCCTGAAAACACTTGAAGCGTGGAAGCCCGAAAGACAAATTTACGCAGACTTTTCATTGGAGTGGTCACTTAAACGTGCGTTACTGAGGCCTGTGTGCAATAAACTGTTTAAGCTTTTAGCTGGGATTCTGAATAATTGGCATTCTAGCAAATGTATCAACATCTAAGATTTTTTAAGTAAAATTCCTTAAAAAAAAAAAAATAAGGCTGAGATGAAAGGTTTTGTTTGAGTGGACATGATACTAATAGTCACAGTTCTGCAATCAGCAGTTGGAACTGAATATCCACAAAAGAGTTCATCTTTGTAAGCAGGCTCTTATCTTCATTTTAAACACTTTAAATATCCAAGTTTTACAAAACTATATCAATTTGGATTTAAACTGTGCTGCTTTTTGGAGGATTCGTTTGTCAGGCCGTGGCTATAGCACACGATCCACCTAAACGATAAAACAGATGAGAAAAAAACATGAAAACATAAAAAACAATCTCTTCTTTTATCTAAAATGAGTCATAATAACAATTGGCAGTGTGCAATGCTGTCATTTGGTTTGTTTTATCTATTTGTTGTTCATTCATGATTTCGTATAGACTTATTTGTTATTTAAGTTAAGAAATATATTTTTTAAGAAAAGGTATTGATCAGGCATTTTTTCCATCAAAAATTTAATTACCACAACAAGAAGTAAACTTTTTTTTTTTTTTTAAGGAAAAAACAAATGTTTTGAAACTTTTTTTAATATGCAGCTTAAAAAAATCACGCATTAAAAGAAAGCTTATGTAAAAACAGTAAAATTCTAATAGTTTCAGTTTCATCAGAAATAGGAGACTGCAGGCTAATTGGTTTTCTTTACTCAATGTTAGGGCTTGGAAGAGGAAAGATTTACATAATTTATATATTTAATTATGGAGATTAAAATATATATATATATATATTTGAAACAAATGCATGAAATCCCACAGACATGGCAACATTTAGTAGCTCAAATTACCAAACATTCTAACTACACAGAGATTTTTGTCTGCCTTGTTTTATACTTCCAATTCAACCCTGCCAAAAAGATTAAACAGATTTGGTGTGATTGTAGAATTTCAAAATTAACTACTCTCCATGAATCATAGGTTAGAAAGGAACCAAATTCCAATGTATTTGCAATCACATAGCGGGGAAAAAAAATGCTAGACTCCAGTTGGAGCTGCACAGTCGACTGCATCTGCGTTGACAAGAGGGCATTGGCACAAGGTGGCAATTTATGTGAAAGGTATGAAGAGAATATTAGACATTTGCTTTGCACAAGGTTATATCTTTCCCCGGGAGGGCGGTGGATGCGTCTACAGGACACCTTCACTGACTGCCTGAAAACCTGTTGTTGGAAAGGTTTATAAAGGGGAGAATCAGGAAGCACTGGGCAGCAGGTACTTGGTATGCAGCAGGAACTGTCACACATTCCTCATATTGAGCTGCAACAGCTGGTAGCATCTGCTCGCAAAGAGAAAAAAAATTATAAAATGTGTTCATGGCAAAGTGAGGTAACATTATTAACAATTGAGTCTAAGCTTTTTCATGTGTTCCTTATGTCAACAGTTGATTTCTTATGTTTTTTTTTAAGCAAAGAAGACAGACATTTATTGTGTTGTCATTGTTTGTGGGCAGAGTTGCAATTCATACTCCTGATACTGAAACTCGAATAATTTACTTTTTTTTGTCATCATCAAGTTTTATGCAGCTTTTAGAATAGAATGTTTTGGAGTATAAGTCACACTGTTTTTTTGCATAGTTTGGCAGAAGGTGCGACTTATATGTGATTTTTTTATATAAATCGCAACAACCCCTAGAGGGGGCTGTAGGTGTGTAGATTATTCTTTGCCACAGACATCAATGCAAAAGAAGAAGCAGCGCTCAGTCGCCAGGCTTAGCAGATTTGCTCAGAAGCGACACAGAGGAGGAAGAACTATGAAGCTAGATTTTTTTGCCAAAGTATTGTCAGTCCGTAAAATATGTTTGTACCTATAACATGAAATTTGTACATCTGTAAAACTGTAAAAAAATTGTTACAAGTACAATTACTTTGCTTCTCAATAAATCAACCAATCAGCAGCCTTTCACTGCCACCCAATCGGTGTGCTGCTTGGACCTAGCCAATCAGATACATGATATCCATAACAGGGACAAAGAAACAAAACTGTCAGAATTTCCTGAACAAAAATAATAATAATCAACACATATTTTTTTTCTATTTGCAATGCTGTAGTGAAATACATTAATTACATTTTTTGTTTCTTTCCTTCTTGCTTTTTTTATGTTGCCTGGCTTGGAAACCTTGCATCTGATTGGCTGGAGCAAGCATCATTCTGATTGGGTGGCAGTAAAAGGCTGTTGGTTGGTTGATTCAGAAGTGTGCTTGTATCTTTGGTTTTGTGGATGTAGATCAATGTACACGCTGGACGTTTTGGATACAGATGATGCATTTTTACAGCTGGACAGGTTTTTTTCTACAGTTTTGAAACAGTTTTAAGACGCATAAATGTCTTATTACAGGTACAATTTGTTGTCTACAGCAAAAAAACCTTTTTCCAGTTGGAAAATAATTCTGCAAAGAATTTTACTTCATAAAGAATTCACCAGATTTAAGGATTTGAAGTGATATAAACAGTTTAGTTGACTTGTTAGCATGCTCTATATGCTATGGTAATCTAAGTAATTGTTCATATGTTACACTCATATACTAACTCCTCCAATGTTTCATAAAGCTAAAAATGGTTACAGTAGTGAGATATGCAGATATTCTGTATATTATTATCTATTTTCTTGTTTTGATTCCCCGTTCAAAAGAAAATGTCCGTTCTTGTTCCCATATTTATACAATTCTCAAAAAACTGAGACTTATACTCCAGTGCGACTTATAGGCCGAAAAATCCGGTAAACGTGGAAATACAGTAATGCTTTTAATACGGTAAACTTAGAAGCATATTTGTTTCCATAAATGAAATAATAAAATATCTTCGCATGCCTCACAATACTTTCACATGACAAATCATGAATGAAATAAATGACAATAGCTTGCTTTCAGGTAACTAATTATGTGAGTGATGTTTTTCAAAAATGTTAATGTTGTTTTTGTGTTTATTGCTGATGTTCACGTTCAGTGTGTGTGTGTGTGTGTGTGTGTAATGGATTAGATTTTGAACCAGCCCTCCCCTCCTCGCTGTTTACTGTGTTTTATGCAAAGCACTTTTCTCTGCTTACATGCCGTGTAGCAAAATGAGCCTGGAGAGAACTGAACTCATAATTGCAAGTGCAACAGTTCCAACGAGCCAAACCACACAGGAGCCGCGTCTTGCATTTCTGGAAAAACAATAATCGTACAGGTGCGCCATCGGACGGAACAATATCTTCATTTGAAAAACTTTTTGTTTTTTTGTTTTATCTTTAACAGTGACAGGTGATGTTTGGGAGATTTTTTTTGACTTTTTTAGCAGTGGCAGTTTTTGCATTCCCTTCATGCAACCAGCAGCTCCTGTTTGGCTCATTGTAAACAGCTGGAAGCTACAGATCCCCCCCCCCCTCCTCCTCCTACTCCTCCCGAGGCCCTGCAGGGTCCATCTTAGCGTCATGTCAACCCCTCCAGATCCCCCATCTGCTTTATTTCTGAATCCTTTTCTCCTCATCTGACTGTTTTAGTCGATTCCTGACAAAAGTTTAGCCTGGAACACTGAAAGGATAATAGTTTACCTACAACTGCTTTTTTCGAACAGAGACAGTACGGTGGATGGATTTCTAAGGGAAGATGACGCAATGGCCCATTTCCGACTGCATTTTAAGAAGCCCTGGGACAAGAGTTAGGAGCACGGGGAGGTCAGGGGAGGCGGAGGAAGAGCTGACTGCTCCTCACATCATTCTAAATACTCAGGAACCAGCAAAAAATATGTAAAAAAAAAAAAAGTACCTTGTCACCAAAACATCCTAATGGAAGAATTTGACACATTTACATCTCAAGAGGCAGGCTTACCGCAAATGTACAAAAAAAAAACACACTTCTTAACACACAATGATGAGAGGCTTGCCACATCTTGTTAAAAATGTGCTGCTCAGTCCGGCAATTCCATTCATCAGGCTTGACAGAAAGGACGGCAGAGTGGGAGAGGAGAGGAAGAAAGAAGTAAACAGAGGCTGGAGAGCCAAAAGACAGAAGCAGAAAGGCAAAATCCTCGGGGACAACAAGCGGTAAAGAAAGGTACAAAGCAGAAAGGAACAGAAAAAAGCAACGGTGAAGGGAAAAAGGAAGGAAAGAAAGGTTTAGTTGCTGCTGGGAAGACTCCCATTAACATGGAAATCACTTCCTACGGCTCTCTATGGCTCACTGATGTCTCGGCAAAAAGAGAATGGCTTTAGTTCCTATTATTCTGCGTGAGGGGGCACACTGCCAGGTCAGAGGCAAAGAAAAAATAAAAAAAGATAATCAAAGCAGTCTCTTTGGAGCCCCGTCGACCTGTGATTTTTTTGTTTTTGTTTTTTGTGTGCGTGTTTTCTGCAAGCCAGGGGGCTTGGCTTTGCAAAGAAAAAGGTGATGGATTTACTTAATTTCCAAAGTATAACCTGAGCTGATACAAAGGTAAACAAAAAGAAAAAAAACCCACAACAATAAACAAGGGCAGAAGGGTTTGTTCAAAGCCCATCACTTCACGTTTATTCTTGCTGGTTGCAGCAAAGGTTTGCACCATAAAAATTCTCTAAATGCAAAGAATATCAAACCCTTTATAGTGCTTGGGGTGAAGTGTTAGTGCTGGGCAGAATATTCCTATTTTTTCGTCTGATAAAACTTCACATTCGCTTTCCCCACATGAGCTGCCAGTTTGATCAGGTTGTGATGTCAGTGGAAAGCTACAGATGAAAAAGTACTGTACACGAGAAAAGTGCAAGAGGCTGATGTGAAGGAAAGGCCAGCTAAGGTGACTGACCCCGCCTTTTTGACCGCTGAGCGCTCTGGACATAAAACGGAGCTGCTGGAGCTCGTGGGCTGCTCATCTTTCATAAGCAGGCAGAGTGAGAACCCTGCAGAACCTATCCAAGCAGAGATTTGACCTGTGCCTGCTGGGCAGTGCAACAGCAAGCCTAATTGCACGCTGTTTTATGAGCCAGGGAAGTAAAATAAAAAAAAACATTTGATGCTATTCCATATCCTCCGGATTTTGCAAATGTAGAAATATGCCAAATCAATGTGTGCATAAGGGATTCCTATGGAATAACATGTTTATGTCATTTTTCATATGATAGATACATAAATAAATAAAATTTAGCTTAAAATTGCATTTCTGAGTAATTTTTTAAGCATTGTAAATCAGACGTAGATGCAAAAGAAGCTACCACGGCAAGCCATGAAGCTCTCTGCTACACTCCATTCTGATGCATCTACTTGTAGATGACTAGATGCATGGGCCGTCTTCATGTTCCTCTTTTCATCTGGCTGAATAGCTCCTATGTTGCATTTCTGTTGCACTGATAATGTTAGATTGGGGGTTGTGAGGGGCTGTAAGCTAGCAAGGAAAGTGTAAACAGATGGATGATGGGAAAGTGAGGAAGGCTTACTGTGCACCAACAATCCCACCCACAACTCAGAAAGGATTATTTAAGGAACTTCCTGCTGCCCTGAAGAAACTATGTCCTACAAAGTGAAAGATTTTTAGACCTTGGCTACAAACAGCACAATCATAATTAAAAGACCACTGAGAACGCTTTTACAATAGTTCTTAATAAGATGATCGGATTGGGACTTTAAGTTACCAACATCTGGTGTTAAAAACATGCACAGCAGCCCTTCATGTAAGGAGATGCACCCAAGGAGAAGCGGAGCCATCTTTCCACATTATAGCTTCTAAACACAACACTGAGAACCTGCTTCTTCCCATTTTCCAGCATGCCATCAGCCCTGTGTGAGATGAAGTGATTTTTAGTTAGCCCGATTATCACTGTTGCCGTAAAGCCATTAGCTTTACTCTCCCTTTTCTCGTCTTTCCCTCCCTCTATCATGTCACCTCTCTCCTCCCTCCTTCACGCTTTGGTGAACTTGCCCCCAGGACTTGCTTCCCTGCATTCTAAAGAGTTTGTCGTCTGGCGTGCTGGTCCAAACAATGGCAGACAAGAGGATGTGGGTGGTGATCATTGGCCGGAATGAAAGGTCGTGGGCGGCCTTGTTGGACCCGATTGGCTTGCGTTTGCGTCCTTTAACTCCAACAAGCCCATTACCAGATCACAGATGCACATTAGTCATGGCCTTTAACTAAATTCATTATCGATGCCTTATTGAAAAGGACACAAGCTCTTTTCGATATGAATTAGACGGTGCTGAATGTGATGGGAGAGCAAAAGAGGGTGAAACAGGAAGGGTAGCAGTCGGAACTGACTGAGTGACTGCTATCACGGTAAAGAATTAAACAAAAAACAGAAAATTTTTCCCCTTTTTTGTTCAAGGGTCGTTGTCAACAGTACCATATCTTTTGAAGTATAAGGTGTCTTTTTGCATGTTTCATCAGAATTGCAACTTATACGATTTAAATGTGATTTCTAAAAAAAACATAACCGCATAGATTCGTTGTTTTCCAAAGAACAACCACTAGAGGACACTGTAGAGGTGTATCAGCATTTGCTACTGACAGCGAAACAAAAAAAAGAAGCGCCGTCCAAAACAAACATGAAGGAGAGTCTGATCGTTCTCCTTTATGATAGTTTTTTATTTGCCATAAGATATACTTTGTTTTTGTTTTTTCTTTTCTTAAACTAATGCGGGACAGCAAGTCATCAAACTGTTAGAGATGGAAAAACAGCAAATAGACACAGGTCCTTCGGTTATAGAAGTTATAACGACCACCGTAAGATAAAAAAAGACTGAAAGATTTCATGAATCCAAACACGGAGACATGATTACCAATGTTTCTGTAGAACTCTTCACAATAAATGAGACATACATCATAAGACATGACACATACAGTCTATGCTTCCAAGGAGCGATAAGGCTAAAACCTTGACGATAGCTTCTCCCACTAATGGAGCATATTTTTGGACAAGCTCTGAGCATCAAATTTGATAGAGCAAATATGATGCACATCGAAAAAAAGACAACAGATACAAACTTTGACGCTTGAATCACGTTCGGTGTGAACGCAGCATTATGATCAGATTTGATCAGAAGCATTGCCCTTTTCTTCCTAAAGTGCGACTTATACTCTGGAGCGACTTATATATGTCTTCTTCTTCTTTATTCTGCCTCTTTTATGGCTCCAGCGACATGTACTCTGGGAAATACGGTATTTGAAAAGACACAAAAATCAATATTGAACATCAGCATTAAACTTTTTGTTCCCTTGTGGGAGGAAACGTAAATGTCCATTAACAACAGCTACACTAGTTCCTGACACCAAAGTGAAAGTGGGTGGCTTGACAAGTGGGATTTTTTAGCAAAGACACTCTCTGCCACAGCGACTAAAATGATGGTGCACTGAGGGTGCTTTAAAACAAGAACAGATGGAGGGGGTGCGATAAGGCACACAAGGATAGCGAGTGTGTGAAGAGCACACACAGTGAGAGTCAGGACTGTTTGAGTGCCTGTGGGCCTGACAGGAGATGACAGATCCTGTCAGTGCTCAGTGTCCCCATCTCCTCACCTCTGACAGATTGTGTGCACAAATGTGCGCACATATCAAAGTGCAAGTGTAGATTTCTCAACCATGAATATGAAGATAGGAATATGAAGGGAAACTTCCACAGCTTGGTGCAAAAGAAGAACAAAAAGGGAGTTGTGTTATTCTTTGTGTACATTTTCCAGCTCACCCACTCCAACCAGCTTGATGTTGTACGCCTCTTCACCTTTTATTTCTTCATTCTAGCTGAAAGGCATAATACTCTCTTTATCCCTCTTTATTTTCTTCCCATTCTTTCTTGTGCATTTGTCTCCTCTTCCCCTGCGCCTCTCTGAAGCTTCCGAACGATTTCCTGAACCGCTCCTCACCCACTTCCCTTTTTGTTTTCATCCATTGACGACTTTATCATCGGTGCAAGTCAAATAAACAAGAAACCATGCGTGTTTGCTTAAATACTCCTCCTTGCGATCCTTCTACCCATTCTCACCCTGTTTCAGTCTCTTTAGGGGAATTAGTGAGTTATATTTATGATGAAACTATTCAAGCTACTCCCTCCATCAGTCCCCCTCTCTCTGTCTCATTTCCCCGGTGCATAAAGTGACACTGATCTTATCGACGCTACCTGTGTAGTCATCTGTCAGGCCATCTATCTTTCTATCCATCAAATCACCGGAAGAAGGATGGCTTCCTTAGAGCTTTTATGTGGTACTGTTGGCAAGCCAAGGTTGTTCGGGAAGCGCATAAAAACAGAAAGCGGCACCTGCGCCTCTGTCTGTGGACTTGTCACCGAGCAGAGTTGTAGCATTTCAAATGGCTTCTCGCACGCAGAACGGCGGAGTCAAAAGTTTTCCAGTACAGTTTACGAGTCTCTGGGCACATCTGGGGAATTTCTTTTGTGTGTGGAAACTGCTGCGCTCCCCCTGACAGGCGATGAATCAACATCCCGCTCTTTGGCAGGTGAGAAATTTATTGGAGAAGGAAGAGCTCTTTGGTGGCTGACGGTCATGTGTCCCCGATAAAAGAACACTTTTAGAGAATTGCCATTTTATGGGTGAGTGATTAGTTTTTGGAAACAGATTTTTGGAAGGGACTGTAAATCCATCAAGGGTTAAAGTCCCACTCCGATCATCTTTTCATTTAATTTAATTATGATTATACTGTTTTTAGCCAAAATCAAAAATCTTGTGTCGTTCTCCAAGACGTAGTTTCTGCAGAGGTTCAGTAGAAATTCACCTTTGAGTTGTGGGCAGAACTGTTAGAGCGGAGTAAGCCCACCCCCACTTCCCATCTTTTCTCTGTTTACATGCATTTCCATTTGTTTACAGCCTCTTACAACCCCGGCATATGTTTGTCTGCAAGTGGATTTAACGGAATGGAGCGGATTAGGGAGCTTAGGGCCGTCCATTGTAGCACCTACGTCATAGCTAGAAGCTTTTTCCAACGGCATTTTTTTTTATCTACTCCTGATTAGCAATTTTTAAATAATAAAATACTCAAAAATGTAATTATAAGCCTAATTTCATAGATAGATAGATAGATAGATAGATAGATAGATAGATAGATAGATAGATAGATAGATAGATAGATAGATAGATAGATAGATAGATAGATAGATAGATAGATAGATAGATAGATAGATAGATAGATAGATACTCTTTCTCTCTCTCTCTCTTTATATATATATCCTCCTTCATGAGCAAAAGCGACAAGACAATGTTAAAAAAAAACACCAAAAAACATTTTTTCATTGGAGTAGATGTGTAATAACTATGATTTTGGTAAAAAAGCAAGAATATCAGTATTTTTACTTATATCTATCTAATAGCCACATCAACGCTTTTACAATAATATGTTGTTTTTTGTCACATTATAATTACAGTAGATGGGAGCGATGAGGACTTCAACCAATGTCATAATGTGGTTTTACATTTCTGCAGTTTAGGCTGTGACAAGAATACATTTAAATGATGTGAAATAAGCTGTTACTATTGCTGAATGTGGGATATCAGGACAAAATAGCACATGAATGTATTTCACTAAAAAGGTGAACTACATAAAATGATTAAACAACACCTTTCAGGGAGCAAGGAAAGTCCTGGCTGTCTTAATCACTTAATACTTACATTTAATGTAAATAATGTCATTTTAACCCTCTACCAGAAGGGAATAGATTAAACTTTATTGATCCTACAAAAGGGAAATTACCCTTTTACCATAGCTCTGTACAAACAGTATATAGATGATAAAGAACACTTAAAATACACTTTAAAAAAGGGGCAGTGAACGTTAAAACCTGCAAAAGAGTCAAAGACTCAAAAAACTGTACCCTAAAACAAGGGGCAAGCTGACAACTTCCTGTTTCCGATCAATGTAATGTAAAACAGGCCAACTTCACAACAGATAGCATCCAATGAGAGTCTGAGACAAAAATCTTTCTTTCAGTGCTTTGTAGATAACTGCCAATTGTAACCGTGGAACAAATCTGCAGTAACAAACCGACAGTACGGCATTTTATAATGTTATTTTCTCATTTTTGATCCATGCACACCTCTCAAATCAATCACTTGTATCAGCTTGCTCACCCAACCCCCCATCGTCTTCATCCAACCCTGATGCAGTGCTGCGCATCTCAACAATCACTATCAGCAAGCAGGATCACAAAATACACCAACGCACAACACAACACAAAATTCTTTTAATATAGCAGGTTGTCACTTCACAGTCTGCTTCCAGAAGCTTTTTTTTTTTTATGACTCTGTGGGTGGATTCATGATGCGTTATACCGATGCAGAAAAAAACATTTTAATGAACATACGTTTTTTATTTGACCTGACTGTTAAACCTGCCGTATTTCTCAAAGTTAGGGGGTTAAAGATGACTCATCAAGTCACCAAAATAATGAAAATAATGCTGACCACATGCTAAAAATAATTTGAGAACAAAAGTGTCAGAATGAAGGTTTTCTGTGCTTGTTAATAAAGAACCATTTAAGTGTTGTATTTTCCGTACTGTAGGCTGGAAAATGAATTCAATGAATTCAAACTTATTTCATAGAAAACGCACCAAAACATAAGGTGCATTAGCCGGACAAAAGCGTAAGAGATAAGTGTGCATGTCACCCTTTTAATTGCGTCCAGAGTAACTCTAGAACTTGTTTGGAACACGCTACACGTTAGCTATGTTAGAAGCATTAGCATATTACTTAAACAAATTTTACTGTAACTATGATAACTCCCAACATTGTTAGCAACACATACAGCGACACGTTAGCCCCATTAGTGTATTCACAATAACACCCAACCTTTTTCGCAAATTGAAAAAAAAAAAACGCTGATCCTGCTAAAACAAATGTTTCTGTGACTATGCTAACTCCTAACCTTGTAAGTAACATGCAAACAAATACAGTCCGACACCATTACATCTTAGTTGAGTTAGCATATTCACAGAAACCCCCAATCCCAGTTGTAACTTAAATTTAAAAAAAAAAAAGTATAAATAGGCTACAACAAGTTAGGTTGATATTCAAGTTATAATCATTCATTTTCTAGGGTTGCCATTTTTAACGTGTCTCTTAATTTCTTGCTACTCACTAGCCATTGTGTTCAACAGAGAAAAAAAACACACAATATACAATACACAATAGAAGAAAACTTGTTCTAATGATTAGACTCTGGAGTGGAGATGACCACACATCCAGGGTCAAACATTTCCATGTGACTTTTTAAATATAACTAAATAGAAAAAAGCAACTACAGGACTTCTTGTGGAACATCTTCCACAAAAGGTGAATGCTTTGAAATGATCAGTCAAATCTTCTTCCTGAGCAAATGTGATCAGGTTTAGCTGTGGTATACATGAACAAAAGCCACTTGAAAGCAAAGGTATAAGACTTCAAATTGGCCTCGTCAAACAGCCGAAGAAGTGCGGTGTATGTAGCTGAGGATGCGATCTTAATTTCCCCACGGATTAACAAAGCAGAACAAAGTAATCTGCTGCACCTATCCTGAGGGTTTGTAACAGAAAACATTTGAGATGTAATTTGATACCCAACACTCTTGTTTACTCTAAGACAGCTAGTCATCCATGTATTGTAGACTGCACTACAATAATTAAGAGCTTTATCAGGAAATGAGTTCATCTGAGATTGCTACAAAAACTCCCCTAAAGCACATTTCAAACATCCGGATGGCTTGTTAACAGAACACCACCGGAAAATGTCAGAAATCGCCGACATTTGGGGGGGGGGGGAGGCTTTAAATGCGTTTTTGGACTGTGCAGAAATATTTGAAAAATATAAAAAGCTGTGAAAGGCCAAGCTTTAGTATGTTTTATTTATGCTTATATCCTTTCAGAGCCAATCATAATGCATTATCTGACTAATTTCAAACCCATATTCCATTTAGGAAAGTCTGTTAATATAAAACATTAAACAATGGTGTTAGCTCTCATCAGCAAATTACATAACTGCTGATTAGAGCTGCGTTTTGAGTTTCTAACAGATCCAGCTTGATTTGACTCTGAAACTGGGAATGGAGGTTGTACCGTTTACACAGTTACACAGTTTGGTATAAATCTATATTCATGTTGTTTTAGGTTTAGAACTATTATTGACTTGACATCCCAAACTTTGTCCCCCCAAAACCACAAAAAAAACACATTTCTTGTAACTGAAGTGATTCCTATACTATTTTTTAAAAATTATACTCAACTAAGAGTAGCCAAAATACTCAAGCAAAAGTCAAATGTATTCATCCACGTTGAAAAGTAATTGGCAAAATAACTCCTCAAGTGTAAGTCTGAACTTATCTAACTAAATGACCATATCTTCCACACTATAATTCACACTTAAAAGCCTTACAGTTTTTACAAATAGGACAGAACACTTTATAATACAGAGCATCTTTTCTATGGATTAATTCTGGTTATGCTGGTTATTCTGACGTCAATGCAATTTAATTGGTGCATGGCGCTCTGTAAAAATGTTTAGATGCATGTTGTTCTGAATACACTAACTTGTAGTAATGTCAGACTGTTCTTTTTAATGTCCCATTGGGTAAATGGGACAGTGACTGCAAAGCACCTTGTCACTTTATGAAGCTAGACAAGTATGTAGGTTACTGTAGGCCCCTAAATAGAAGTTATATGAAAAAACTGAAGCTGAATACGATTTTTTTTTGTTTGCTAAAGAGCACGGTACTGTAAAATTCCTCAACAATGTTTAAAAACCCACTTAAATGAAAATTGTGTTTTTAACATGTTCTTGTAGTATTTTTCTGATTTTTCTAAGGACATATGTTAAAATAGGCAGAAAATTGCATCTATGAAGATTATTTCATTCAAGTCGTGAAGAAAGAGCAGACGAAAATAATGGCTCAAAATGACATAATCATAACAAAAAAAAACTGCTTCCAATGTGCTTTAAATAGATAAAAAGATGAATTGGAGTGTATCTTCATACTGTACTTTTAAAAATGACCATAGAAGGGTGTGGATAAAATGTTCTGTTTTCGTAAGGATCTGAAAATACCCCACATGCCCAAAAAAAAAACAAAAAAACAAAAAAACTGCAGTAGCCTACTTTCCTTCAGCTATATTACCTCCTCAGGGTATAAGAAATCCCCTTACAATGTTCTGTACTGTGCACATGAGAAATCCACTTAAGTTCCTAAAATCCTGCTTTGGATAGAGAGACATTCTGGAGCAGTGTATAAAGACAAAATCTCAAAGGGGGGGCCTGCCTTTTTTTAGGGCCATCGTGTTCAGCCAATACCTAGTATGTGTGTTATCATGTAATCCTTTTCCACTGCTAAATGCCACACAAAAAAAAGCAACGATGACCTCGGAAGACGAAGGGGACCCGGATTTGAGGATGTCCTTTTAAAAAGCCTGAATGTGTAATTGAGTGAAGCAGCAGGATAGCTGGCTTTGATGGTGTCTTTGCAAGGTAGTGTGTGAGAGGAGCAGCAGATGCGGGAGGGAAAAAGGGTAAAACGAGAATAAAGGACAAGTACGTGGGTATAAGTCCACAATCTGTGTTGCGTTCAATAAATTCCATCCACCTCAGAGGGACCAGACGAGCAACAGTGAGGAAAATGTACATCGTGTGGTTTCAAAGCTACCACCTGAAGAGTCTTCATCACTCAAATTGATCAGGATGAGCTTAGATTTCCTCTAAGAAGCCCTCAGGTGGCTGGATTGAGTGGAGTAACTTGATCCAAAACATCATGTTGGATATGAAATTAATTTGACCAACACAACTTCCACCTGAAGACGGATTATTTTCATTTCCGAATGCTGAAGCTAGTGTTCTCCATTCAACCAGCCTATGGCACTTCTCTCCATCTGCCCTCCTCCAGGAATGTTTTTTTGCTTTGGTTTTTGCTTTTTTCAAACTTTTACCTGCTTCCAAAGCATTTCTTTTTAAGCAGAGATGGTGAAAACGTCACAATGTCTTCTAAATCAGGAAAACCAAACTCCTTCCTCAGCATGTTAAGCTTTCATTCACATTTAATAGAAATTACAGTTTTTCTCTCTTCAAAAACATGGCTTTTGATAGTGTAGTCATAGCTACAAAGGACGAGAGGTCTGGTCTCTGGTGGAAAGGTTGTGCACTCTGCATGCCCACTCCCCACCTCGTCCATTTTATGCTGCTTCTCAAAGGGTTCATAAAATCTGTACTTCATTCAATCAAAGACAAACAAAACATGAAAAATAAAAGAAAGTCATTACCTCTGGAACCAAACAGAGAAAATCCATTTGGACCTCTTTGAAAAAAATTTTTTTAGTTTCTGCTGGATTGTAATTTTTACCAATGACTAATGCTGTGTCCAAAAAATTACATTACACTAACCCTATTTTTTAAAATTATACTTTAAAAAATAAAAAATGCACAGTTGCTTCCATTGAAAATACATTGTTTGATGATACATTTGATGTTTTCATCAGACAAAATTTAAGTAGCCAAACTCTTCACTGTCTATAGTATTCCCAAAATTATCTCGATTACTTTTATCACCATCTTTATGCACATGGAAAAGCTAAAGACACATCTCCTAAAGTCCCTATCCGATCATCTTTAGATCTATTGTAAAAGCGTTCTCAGTCGTGTTTTTGTTATCAATTATTATCAAAAAAGGACAGAGTGGCAGTATTTCATTAGAAATTCCCTTCTGTTGGTGCAGGGTAAGCCTGCCCCCACTTCCTATTATCTGTTTACTCACTCTCCTGCTGGCTTATACCCCCTCATACCCCCAACCTAACCGGTGCAACAAAAATGACGATCAATACTGAGGAAAAAAAGACGTACTGGTACATGGATCTAGTCGTCTACACGTGGATGTTGATTTTAGTCTTAATTTTATTTATTTATGTCCTTCATTCTGAGAATAATGCTACAAGAACATGGTAAAATCACAATAAAAACACATCTGGGTGGGTCTTTAAGAGGAGGACAATTGAAGAGGTTGGACTACTATGCTTGTTCCCACTCAACATTATAGACCATATATGGTCACCAATATGGAAGAAACCAAATTCCAAACCAGCTTCCAGCTTCCTTCTTCCTAAGTGATTCGCTGAATATCATCTCAACCTTTCCAATGAAGCAGCTTTTATTTGAAACAAACCAACGTAATTATTTCTACAGAAACACCTTAATGAATACATTTATAGCTCTGCGATCAGCATTATTAAAACACCAAATCCACTTTAATTGTACAAAAGCTATATCCAAACCTCCGCACCCCCTCACTTTTCGACGGAGAGAAGGTTGGCTGCTGAATTGGAGCAGACAGAGCTTGTTCAGATGACAAATGGCAGAAACGATGACATTAAGTGGGGGATGACGAGAGCTCTGGGTATCGAGCCATTTGGTTCCCTTGATCCTTCACAGGACAAGTAAGTGGCGTGCCCTTCTGAAGGTAATAAAGGGCCCCACCTTATTCAATTGTTTGGTCGTATAATAATACAGATTGAATTAATAACCGCCTTGGTCTAACAACAGAGGCAAAGACAGTGAAGTGTGGAGTGCTGCATGAGGAGTTCTATAAGTACATCCACCTCCTCGCTAATGAAGACTGATTAACAGTATATTGTCTAACCAGGAAAATAATAATGCTAGGCCACTGCAGGAAGGTCGGATTTAATTTCATTTACCAACAAAATAAGAACAGCAGTCACAAAGGAGACAGACACCCTGCATCTGTCTTCTGCCGTGCAGAACATAAGGAATCAGAAATGGTTAAATTACATTAAAGGTAATCAAAGAGTTGTGAGGTTTGAGCCCCGTCGGATAATAGGATATAATCTGACAATACAGCAGAAGTTGGAAATGCTAGCAGATCTATCAGTGCGGAGGCGAGTTAAATCCATACATTTTTGATGAGACGCTTTGCAGCCCTGCAGGAGTCTCCTCCGCCTGGCTGCTGCTGCTGCTGCTGAAACCCTGATAGGACCCGCGAGTCAAAAAAGGTCTGACAACTGCTTTGCCCTCTGGTGCAAAACAAACACAGCGCTTATGCTGTTAGCGGATCTGCGTCTGCTTTTCCCATCGCATTTCCTGATAATGAGAGCTGAAAGTTACAAAGTTTTCCGAAAAGGTTTTTTTCTGCTTTGCAGTGACAAACAGCCCCCTGCATTCGACTTTAGTCTAGTGAGGTGATACCATGAAAACTTAGGGCTTCATTTATGAATTTAGCGTTGAACATTGGATACCCCCATGATTTTAAATGTAAGAAAGTATTCAGACTTATTAGCACTATCCTGCTCTCTTCCCACACTCCGCCTTCGTGCATCCATAGAGAGAAATCAATATTCAAAATATATTTTTAGAAGATTGGGTCAAACAATCCACAATGCTTTAATGAGAGGTCAGCAAATTAAAATATATATATATATATATATATATATATTCCGTAGAGGTCAAAGAAAGGAAAAAGCAGAGGTCCTCAACCTTCAACATTTAATGAGCCATTCGAGGTGATTTCTCACCCAATAGGAGCCACAAAGTCTGACTATATCTTTTAGAAAAATAAAACACTGATATGTATTTATGGCATTATGATAAATATAAATGAATTATTGTCTTTTACCATAAATAAAACATAAACATAACAAGAAAAAATATGAAATAGTTTATAACTTTTGACTTCCTTTCAAAATAAACGACACCCTGTACTCCAAGATCATCTCAATGCAGCAAATGTAATTGTAGGTAGTATAAAACAAGCAATTATTAAAAAAAACAAAAAACAAAAAAACAACAACAAAAAAAACAGTTTATTTTACTATTTATCCATCTCTGCCAGGAATGTGTAAATCTAACTGACCAAAATAAATCAGAGCTAATTAAGTGATCCTTACTGTATTTTTTAAACCATAAGGGTCCTGTCCGACAATAATAAATCCTTCCTAAATTGAGCACAACACATGTTTGACACTTTCAATGTAAACATACTGGTACACAGATGCAACAATTCACTTTCCCCACGATTTGGCTCAATGGTGTTACATTCAGATCCGTTTTAAACATGAATTGCGGCATCCCTAGTTGTACTATAAGTAATAAGTTACTTTAGAAAAAGAAAATACAAAGAATTGAACAGTAGTCTCCACTTTTGGGATTCAGCATCCTTCAGAACTGTGGTGATAATGAAGGGGGCCCCCTCTTCAGCTTGAGAAGCAAAGCGTCAGTGCTGTGTTTTCACTCTGCATGGGTGAATTGTACATACATATTTTGTCCACCACTGTATATACTCATACAGTACAGACCAAAAGGTTGGACATACCTTCTCATTCAAATGAAGGGGAAGGTGTGTCCAGAATGGGAAGGTCTGTCCTGTATGAGTATATACAGTGGTGGACAAAATTGTTGGTACGCCTCAGTTAAAGAAAGAAAGTCCACAATGCTCACTGAAATGACTTGAAACGTTCAAAAGTAACAATAAATTAAAATTTATTGAAAATGAAATAATCAAAATCAGCCACTACTTTTGACAAACAAATGAAACAGGGCTGGACAAAAATGATGGTACCCATAACTTCATATTTTGTTGCACAACCTTTTGAGGCAATCACTGCAATGAAACGGTTTCTGTATTTGTCAATGAGCCTTCTGCACCTGTCCACAGGTATTTTGGCCCACTCCTCATGAGCAAACTGCTCCAGTTATCTCAGGTTTGATGGTGTCTTCTCTCCAAATGGCATGTTTCAGCTCCTTCCACAGATGTTCAATGGGATTCAGATCTGGGCTCATAGAAGGCCACTTCAGAATAGTCCAACGCTTTTCTCTTAGCCATTCTTGGGGGTTTTTGGCTGTGTGTTTTGGATCATTGTCCTGGTAGAAGACCCATGACCTGCCACTGAGACCAAGCTTTCTGACTTAAGGCAGCACATTTCTATCCGTAGTAGGGACAGTGTTCTTTTCGTTGTATGCTTCATTTTTGAGTCTACCAACATAGAGCTGATGTGCCTTACCAAAAAGCTCCAGTTTTGTCTCATCTGTCCAAAGGACATTTTCCCAGAAGCTTTGTGGCTTGTCAACATGCATTTTTGCAAATTCCAGTCTGGCTTTTTTATGATTTCCTTTCAACAGTGGTGTCCTCCTTGGTCGTCTCCCATGAAGTCCACTCTGGCTCAAACAACGACGAATGGTCTGATCTGACACTGATGTACCTTGATCTAGAAGTTCACCTTTAATTTATCTGGAGGTTGTTCTGAGCTCTTTGGATACAGTTCCAACTATCCGTCTCCTTAATTTGTCATCAATTTTCCTCTTCCGACCACGTCCAGGGAGGTTGGCTACTGTCCCGTGGGCCTTAAACTTCTGAATAATATGTGCCACTGTCGTCACAGGAACTTCAAGCTGCTTAGAGATGTTTTTATAGCCTTTACCTTTACAATTGTCTATAATTTTGTTTCTAGTGTCCTTGGACAATTCTCTCCTTCGCTTACTGTTGTCCATATTCAGTGTGGTACACACCTTTTCACCAAACAGCAATGTGACTATTTGTCTCCCTTTAAATAGACAGACTGACTGATTATGGGTTTAAAAACAGCAATGATGTCAATTAAAAGACATACCTGAGTTTATCATGACCCCTCAAAAGGTTGTGCAACAAAATATGAAGTTATGGGTACCATCATTTTTGTCCAGCCCTATTTCATTTTTTTTTTTTTTTTTTTTTTAATAATTCTGTTAATCAACAACTCAAAAGTAATGGCTGATTTTGATTATTTCATTTTCAATAAATTTTAATTTATTGTTACTTTTGAACGTTTCAAGTCATTTCAGTGAGTATTGTGAACTTTCTTTCTTTAACTGAGGGGTACCAACAATTTTCTCCACCACTGTATATAAATAGAGAGAGAGCAAGTGTGTCTTCATTAATTCACATGCAGCCTTGATCTTTACTGCGCCTCCTCTAAAACAGTGTGACGCCTTCATTAGATTTATAGCTCTAAGCCTTTTCAATTGATTTCAATATAATGCATAACGATTATACCATGCTCACCCAAAGAAAATGTCTGGAGTCATTCTAGTTCTGTCATATTAATGAATAACTTACTAAGTGGGGACAAAAATGAATACATCAGAGAACAAATGTGTTGTCGTGTCTGTCTCTGTGACATTTTGCAATAATCTGTCTCTAAGTCTCCTTTGAAAAAAAACATGGGTTGTTGTACTCAAGGCTGACATTTGAATCCAAATGACTCCATCATTTTTCTCACTTTTTTGTGAGAAGAACTTTTTCACATTTTTTGATACACATCTGCCTTTTGAATATGGTTCTCTTGGCTGTAATAAACTGTATGTGTAGAATACTAGTATTGGTGTGCAGGCATGAAAGTGAAGAATTCCTACTCACTTTGGGTAAAGCGGGGAGGGTTGTCATTGACATCAGTGAGCTGGACAGTAACCGTAGTCGTTCCAGATAATCCTCCCAGCTGGCCCCCCATGTCTTTGGCCTGAAGAATCACCAGGTACTGGTCCTGGGTCTCCCTGTCCATGTCAGGTACAGCTGTGCGTAAAATGCCTGAAAAAATGCATACAATGAGGGTCAAATAACAGTTCTATAAGAAAGATTTGACTATTTTTGAATCAGGAAACTGGTTCCATGGGTAGGAAATGTCAAAAAATGTTCACACTTATTTTGATTAACCCTTGTGCTATCCTATGACCCCACCCTTACATTGACGTGTTCTCCCTACCATGACAAAGGTGGATAAAGGTGAAGAGGATTTCATGTAATCCATGGACACCAGTAAAGATCACAAATCATTGAAGAAAAAAGGTTCAGTACACTGTCTAGTGGGTCTAGATGACGCAACTCCCAATGATAAAGTGCCTTGGATAGCACAAGGGTTAATGCCACTCGTGAAGCTACGTACACACCGGGCATGTATAGCGCTTTTGAGAACGAGCTGAACGTGGGTTTTTGAATATGCTTTTACCATGTGGTGTTGACTTTCTGTCACTACCAAAACTAGTGCATGTACTCACAGTTGGAAAAGGCTTGGTGTGAAGTGTCAAGGCGGTGTAAATCTCGTAAATCTTGCTCCTGACTTTTTCTTTCACAGTTTTATTCCAATATATAAAAGACTTGGTGCTGTATAATTCTGGCCAGGCACAAACCACACTTATTCATTTCTCCTTCTTGATTGTTACTCAACTGGTTGGTACTTCTGTGATTTGACCAAATACAAGTCCCAGATTGGTCAAAGTTTAATTGGTCTCAAATTTAGTGTGAGTTCAAGTGTTTGCGTGTCTAGTACAGAGAGCCCACAAACAGCATAAAACTTGCAACACGTGAATGGGGAAGTTTTAAATACATATGCCCGAAACTTGTTTTTGCACGTTTACAAAGAGTTTTCATCGAAAACGGTTCAATAAGTCACTAAGTTTTAGCAACACTGCCTAAAACAACCTTTAACCATAAAGGGAGAAGACAACTCGCCTAGACCTCTAACTAGGTACAGGTACCAAAACTCTGTGCCAAGCTGGTACCGGTACAAATGTAAAACGGTATTTCCAGTACCGCATAAGAACACAGATGTTGGTGCTTTATTTCAAGGCTTAGATTCAGACATGCCATCACTTGTACTTTTTTAAGTAGTCTTGTACAATTGTAGACACTAATTTGAACCTATCAATCGATTGTGGGCGGGGTCATACACAAGGTGGGGGGGGGGGTGTAAAATGCAGTTAAAATGCTGAAAACGAAGCGAGTAGAAGTTTGGATGAACTTTACAGCCACAGCGTTGCAGTGGAGACTGTCAGAAAAAATGAAATAAAGCATCTTAGGCACATTGACTTCAATTCATTCAATCATTCCTTCATTCCTTCCATTCATTCATTGTTTCCTTCATTTATTCATTTATTCATTCATTTATTCATTCATATAATTTCGGAGAAGGGTTTGGAAGCACCATTTTGAGCACCGTTGAGGCACCCAAACTGTTTCAACCCTACTGACTCTGCACCAGAAAAATCTAGACAGTATTGTGGATAATATTCCTCTAACTGTCACACATCAACCCTACTTTTCCTGTCTTTTCTTAATTTGAGCCATGTGAAAATGAAGGTGTCAGTTTTTCTTTATTACAACTTATTGTTCTTACCCCAGCTAAAAAGTCCATCTATGGTCCCACTATTGTAAATTCGTCACCAAGGTTCACTTGCAAGTGAAAAATAAATCGATTAATTCCAAGCAGATCACACTTCAGAGTTTGGTCCTGAACCAGAATTGAGATTTCACAAACTTCAATTTAGATCAGACCTTTAAAGAGCAAATGTGCTTTTAGTAATAAAACAAAAATAGTATTGATAATATTTATGTGGCAGGCTAAAAGGATTTTGCAACCAATAATTCTATTTTCTTGGAAGTAAAACTTTTTGCTTTTGAAATATATATTTACTCTTCTCTCTGGGATCTCATCCAGGGTTATTCACATTCTTTAACGACAAGATAACCTGTAAACACAAAGCGTTCTTCTCACAAATTATGCACCAAGAGAGTAATACAGGTAAATTATCATACTAATGGTTCGCCATCACTCGCTTAGCTTCTGTGGATCAGCAACATGCCATTACAAGCAATATTAGCTGTGTTATGATCAGGCTTGACGGATTACCCAGAATGTGACGAGCATGGGTTAATGAGTGTGGCAGGGGAAGCAAAAATTGTGGGCCAACAGTTAGGAAATGAAGCTATCTTTAACACATTTCCTGGAAAAAAAATTCACAGATGCTGCGATCTTTTATTGATTACTTATTAACATTTATACCAGCACATTTAACGGCCCATTATGGAGTGAGAAAGTCGTGCCCCTTTATTTAAGACTTTATTAACACTGCGGTTACACGTGTTACAAAGTCATTAATAAAATGTGCATTCCTTGATTTCTAAGCCATTTAGCCTGCAGCCATAAATGTTAATAATGGTTTTAATGGGGTTTAGTCCGGATGCTCTGCAGCTCTTTCCCATAAACTTTGGTAACTGCTGCACCCAGAGGAGATGCATTAAACCTATAAGACATATCAATTAACAAATAAATCAGTTAGGCTAATAAACTAATATGAAGTCATTTTTATAAAGGACAGTGATCATTCAAAGCTAAGCTTTTATCCACCATTTCATAACCGAATAAGTCAAACACACTCTTAATATTGGCTTAATAAAACCCTAAAAGACACAAGTTTATTCAATCGAGAATAAACCAAAACACACCCAGGCTAGTTTATGCAGTAATAACTTGGCTTATTGATTTTGTAATTAGTCCCTGACATGGACGTGGAGGAGGTTGGACCTACTCTGTAGCAATGTGACTGACTGAGGTTTGCAGGGTATCATTAAAGAGTTCTTCAAAGCATTTAAATCATGATAAGTGTTACTTTTTTTTTTTCTTCAGATGCTCTCTTTTAAAGTTATCGGTGTGTTTTGGGATGACTGTGGAGTTGCTATAGTTTCAGGCGATGATTGTACACAAGTCACACTGTCTCTCACTCTCACTTGGGATTCTCACTTTGTATTTTACAACAAAGCTTTTGTTTGTTCACAAGTACATGGGGGTGACAAACTACAATGAATATATTAAGCTTAATTATCAACCTTCCACCACTGTGCTTTGACAAGAGTTGTAATAATTTTCTTACATTTGCAAAAGCTATTTGATTTTTTGTAAATTCTATAGGGAGCTTTTTTGTTTTTACATTTATTGGTCTGCCTCTCCATCGTTTTGGCTGTGCATATCGTCCTTCTGCACCTGAATGTTTCATATATCACCATCTCTTTTTCCCACCAATGTCACTTACTTACAAATCAATATACGATATATGATCAGAAAATCTTAAGACCAGTTAAGAAAGAATTTGTATTTTGCCTGGCTACATTTGAACAAGGGTCTAAGAAGAGCTTCAAATTGTAAAAAAAAAAAGACATGGGAACAAGAGGCCAAACATCTTGAGCAAGTGTTTTGCTTAAAACCGATATTTATGTGATCATTTGATGAAGGGCAGTTCATCAGCAGATCCAAAGTTTAATAATAATAAAAATGATGCATTTTATTCAAAACCACCTTTAAGGACTCTCAAGGCCACTGTACAAATAAAACAGGTAAAACACAATAAACAACACATGGGAGAGACAGAAATGGTAAGGAGGTGGTAAAAATATGATTTCCTGAACAGATGTGTTTTGAGTTTGTATTTGAATTCAATTCAATTCAATTTTATTTGTATAGCCCAAATTCACAAAAACAGTCTCTATATGCTTCATATTGGTAATTGAAAAAGAAAACATAAATTCAAAAGGATCATGAATACATAGAATTCAATAGGAAAATACTAAATTGAGCTAACAAACTGACTAAACTAAACTGGACATCCCTGCCCTTAGACCCTCCTTCGCGGTAAGGAAAAACTCCTAAAAAAAAAAACGGATTCCGGAAAAAACGAAGAAATTTCAGGGGTGCCCACATGAAGGAGGGATCCTCCCCCAGGACGGAATTGAAGAGGAACAGAGTTTTTTAAATCCGGTTAAAGAATTTGGGTTGTTGTGTTCTGGTGCTAAGGTGGGGTCAGGGAGCAGTCAAGTGAAGGGAGGATGAAGACCTCTGGGAACGGGAAGGCGTGACGACTTGGATGAGAGCAGACAGGTAGGAAGGGGAGAGATTGTGAATGGCCTTAAAGGAGTACAGATAGATTATGTAATCAAATCTTGATTGAGCTGGAAGCCAGTGGAGCTGCTGTAGGATTGGAATGATGTAGTGGGGAAGGGGAGTTCTGATGATGATCTGGGCAGAAGTGTTCTGGACCAGCTGGAGTTAGTGGACAGACTTGTTGGGGAGACCAGAAGAAGAGTATTGCGATATTGAGGACAAGGCTGTGGACCAAAACGGAAGCAGTTTAGAGAGTAAGAAAAGGACGGACAGGGCTGATGGTATTGAGTGTCCATCACAACACCCAAACTTTAGGACCATAGTACAAAAAAACCCCTGTTACATCCTTAAAACAAAAGCGAAAACGTCCAAACAAAACACCATTCTTGTTGAGCACCTCAAAAATCTGATTTGGCATGCTTGATGCAAGAGCTTCTAAAAGGCTTTTTAGGAAGGTTGGTGAAGATGGCTTCAGAAAGGCCATCCACTGTCTGGAACTGATGTTCATTTTCGTAAACTTCCCTTACTATCCATCCCCAAATGAATAGGTTAGTTCAAAAAGGGCCCAAGTCCACAATTTTTCAAAATAGAGTTATTATAAGCTCTATGGTCTTCAAGGGTAAAGCTATCTGATTATGCGCAAAAAAAGTCCCAGGTCCGTTGTAATGTATTGACTATGCTTGACATTTAAAATGCATCAAGTGCAAAATTCCTGGACTTGAGTCTCTCTTGCATGGATTTTGCTTTATCCCATAGATGGCAGCACTAGTAATCCAATATGGCAGCACCCCTGTTTAATTCAAGAAGGGCCCAAGTCCAGAGACTTTAGTTTGCTAGTCCTCTGAAACTATAAAAGTGAGTTACATCATATTATAGCATTTGTAAGCTATGAACTGGTGCTAAATCTGGGTAAAGTAGTAATCATTTGGTGTAGCCTCCCTTCAAGCTATGCAATTAAAATCATTTCCTGGAAAAACAAATCTCTTGGACTTGGGCCCCTTTTGAACTAACCGATTCAAATGTTTTCATTTGGATTTGAATCCGAAGAACATCCATGATGGTCCAATAAAATGAGGTTATTCTCCTAAAAAACAAAGTCAGGTGGTCATTATGAACTGCTGCAATGTCCCGTTGAAAAACCCAGTCATCACCACATAGACAACTGTTATCAGTCATGAGGGATGCCCCCTAAGACATCTCCACAAAGCCAGCTGTAGTTTGACCTTCGCCCATGTTAAACTGAAGGAAAACCCAGACCATGATGGCTCCTCCTCAACTGTTCCCTGTAGAAAACATGTCAGATGGGATCTCTTTGTCAGGATTTAACCCATCAGGACCATCAAGGTTGCATTTATTCTTATCACAGAAGAGACCTTTCTTCCACTTTTGAATGTCCCATGGTTGGTGTTCCCTTGAAAAAGTTACATTTTGGCAATTTTGTGGCGTCTATGGCAACGTGGCCTTAGAAGACGCTTCTTGTTTTTGAAGCCCTTGTCTTGTAGATGCTGTCTGATCGTTGCTGGGTTACAATCAGCACCAGACAGCCCTTTGGATCCTTCGATTCAGAGCCGGTAAAATATTTTTGGGTCTGCCACTTGACATTTTGGTTCGGTAGCCCTCAGGATCTTAAAAAAAAAAAAGTAAACTCCCGTTTTACTGTGTCCAACTTCATCAGAGATGGTACACTGTCAGAGGCTTTCCTTAAGCAGCTCCACAGTTCTGCCAGGTTCAAAGAAATTGAGGTGTTTTTTTTGCCTTTGCCATCAAGAAACCTTGACACAATGAACACATTTAAGCCCAAATTATGTCCTTTAAACTTTTCATCACTCCTTTATATTCAAATTGTTATTTTTATTAAATCAGCAGCAAAATATTTGTTCTCTTGCTCCTCTTTCCTGTTTTTGCATTTTGAAGGTCTTTTTAGAACCATGTTAAGGTCCAGCTGCAATAAATACCAACTCTTGTATTTTCTTAACTTGGCTTAAGATTTAAATAAGGAGTGTATAACTAAAACTCAAAATCAGGGAGTCAGAATTTTACTGTTCTTCTAGATTGCCTAACAAGAAAAAAGATTTAAAAAAAAATGTACAATTTTGCAAAGAATATTTGCTTACTTTTAAGTCAAATTAGCTATTTTCTTTTCAATATATGGACATGTCAGTTGTAAATAAATTGAATAAAAACAAAAAACTACAAAAGTCACGATGTATGGCTTCAAAACAAATTATTCTATCAGTTAAGATACTGAGTCTTACATAAAGTTAATTTGTACTCAAACCCTAACTTAACTTTTCTTTCCCAGCAAAGACAGTGAAAAAATATTTGTTGAGAAATGTCACTTTGGAATTGTCCTCATGTAAACTTTACACAACCAACAGTCTTTGCTGATGGATTCCAGCAGAGTAAAGACAAAGGAGGAAAATCCATTTAAGAAAGCTTATTTCCAGCCTAACTCAAAATGTCTACCACCTGCTGGTCTCTGTGTTGACAAACTACAAGACTGTGCATGAAACAAGGAATGGCGGTTTGTGGCAGACAAAGAAAAGAGCACCAAAAGAAACAAAAAAAAACGCTCTTTAGTTTGCCATAAATTGTGTCATTTGTATAATGTGATAATTAACATTAGTTAGGGTTTATGGAGTGTATATTGTGTCCAAATTAACATTTGCAAAAGAAGCAAAACTTCTAGACGAGAGAAATTAGTGAGGAAGTTCAGCTTTCGCAACATGCTTTATTTCGGCTGTAAAATAAATAAATAAAGGCAAACATTTGAGCCGTATCTTATTTACTATTTAGCCACAAATAGGCACCGGCATTTCATTAAGGCTTTTTTCAAAGTATTCTAAAGTTTATGGCTTTATATCAAAATACTTGTCATCGGGCTGGCGACGAGTCAGCACTGCCTGACATTTTGACAGTCTCTCCGACATTTTTTGACACACTCAGTTCCCATCTGAAAGCAATAGAGTCTAACCTAATATCCTGCTGGAGGCCCTCAGAAACACACACAAACACAAAGGCACAGTAAGCACAGATATATATGGAACGAGATGAATCAGCACATAAAAACAAGTAGTCATCCAGAGAGCTGCATACAATCTTGTTCTTGCGTCTCAACCCCCACCCCACCCCACCCCCAAATAAAAAAATAAAAATAAACATGTAAATCACCTTTCTCTGCAACATGTTTTATTGTGCATCACACATTAGCTGTTTGAAGCCTGTGGAGAACTGTTTTAGACAAAAAAAAAACCCTCAAGTTTTAGCATTTGGTAAAGACATTTAGGGTGCTATCATGTAATTAATCTTACTTTATTCTAACTTAATAATTGCTCTGAAAACTTGCATTTAAATTAATAAAATTGGGAAGAATGGGACACAGCGGCAGAGAAAGAAAGAAGAGAATATAGAGGCCTTGTCTCACAGCCACATACGTATGTTTTGTGCATATTGGTCATACTTGAAAAAAGTGACAAAAGTTGTGGTCTACGTGAAGTTTTCACAAATGTGTCATGAATGAACCACGTTAAAACCATAAATGTACAAATAAACCACTCAAAGAACACGTAAATCATCATAGAAGATGAACCGTGCGTGGTTTTGCTGTTTCTAAGCAATTCAATGTGTACTTGTAACGTGATATGTGCGCTGTTTACACGAAATAAAAGGTATACATCAGTGGTTCATGCGTAAAATGTCCGTTAGACATATGTGAATACATGTGGAACGGTTGTGTAAAGCCACACATTTTGCATCTCGCAAAAATCACGCACATTTGCGTTAGATTCACAAAATAACTGTGTATAAATGACATAAAATGCATATAAACTGCGTAATTCTCCACCAACCAAAAATTACAACCAGCTCAAAATCGTATTTACAAAAAGACCCGTCGGCCAAAACACTAAATGGCACATCGAGTAATGAGGAACACAAGAAACCCTAATAAATTACGTATCACAAAAGACCAGAATTTCTTACGCCGAAAATGCACAAAATGAATGTAGTGGCTGTGTGACCAGGCCTTAGGAAGGAGATGAAACACACAAGGAGATGACACCGGAGGAATTGAACCACTTAGACTTTGTTTCATTATTGTGAAGAGACGAAAACAAACAGGAAAAAATGCTTTGTTTCACCCACGATGGTTAGCATATAAACCACTTCTCGGTGCAAGCTACGTACACGTCACACTGCTATCAAATAGTCCATTTAAAAAAAAAAAATCTAAACAATAGGATGAAGTACCAATAATTGATTTAGATTTATTTCTTAGGTAAGTGACTGAGATTTCAGCGGAACGATGCCATTCATTTCTGATAATGGCATTGATTGAAAATGATAATAATTTGCAGAAGTAACTGTTTGACGTCGTCAGGCCCTTTGCGACATCATCATTTCTGTTAACAGAAACATCAATGGGCATTATCCATTGCATATTAGAAGACAGTTGTAGATTAAAAATGATATTAAAGAAGTAATGCAAACATTTTGCTGTCATAAATTAATCACAATAATTTAACATCCCTAGAAATAAGATTAAGATTAAAAGAAAGAAGTAAGAAGCTTTTTTTTTAATGCTAACAAAGCTGTAGCATTTGCATGGTGTGGAATAATGATTACATTTTGCAATTAGCTTTTTTAAAAACATACCGTGACTTACGCATGCCAAGGCAGCCAATTGCTAAATGAGGCTTCAAATAGGCAGAAGTGTTGGCCTCTTCTAACCCGTGTGGGTAACATGAACACACGTTCTGGTTTTATTTTTATGCATGCTGTCTGTCAAAAGAATTATACAGCAAGACTTCCATATCTGAGTCAAATGAGCCCCAAGATATACAGCAAAGAAAAAAAAAAGCAATCATCATAAAAAAGCAAAAATAAAGGACCCCTCCTGCCTCACTGAACAATAAAACTATTTACCTTTGGGTGGTTTTAAACAGAGACAGATGCTAACATGCGACTGAATCTTCTGAGTTCCTAGTAATCTCCTCAGCATAAAAGTTTAAAATCTGGCATCGCATTTGCCTTTGAATGTGTCATTTGTCAGCTGAGTGCCAGAATCCAAAAGTTCTTCAGAATTCTTCTCCCTACCCCTACGGCTTCTCCCTACTCCTACATTTAGCCCTCCAAATGAGCAGTTATGGAAAAGTAGTGTCCTTGAATTTGGACATTACTCCCACATTTGATGACGTCATCAATAGTCGCCAGTCAGCTGAAGCGCAAAGATGCGTGCGCCGGAAATACATAAAAAAACTAACATTTAAATGTAAACTTATGTGTTTCAGAGCACACCAATGCGAAGAAAAGCGCTTCCCCCTCCGCAGCACAGCATGACATGGAACACCCTCACGGCACGAGGGATGCTTAACCCTTGTGCTATCTTGTGGGGTCAAAATGACCCCACCCTTAGGTATGTTTGTTTTTTGGGTGTCCCACCTGCTCCTGCTGCCTCAATCTTATTTGTGAAAAAATCACCAGATTCTACCGCGGTATGCAAATGATATGCAAAAGTAATGCGCTTTCCGTATTTGAGCCCTGCCCCTCAGACTCCGCCCCTTTCCACATTGTAATAGTGCCATATCTTTGGCATTGAAAGTAAAAGAACTGAGAAAACACAGACATAGTCAAACTAAAATAACGCCAAAAAATCAAATCAAATCAAATAAAAATGCAAAGAAAAGTTTGACTTAACCCTTCTGCTATCTTGTGGGGTCCAGATGCCCCCACCCGTACATTGACATGTTCTCCCTACCATGACAAAGGTGGATAAAGGTGGAGAGGATTTCATGTAATCCATGGACACCAGTGAAGACCACAAATCATTGAAGAAAAAAGGTTCTTGTGGGGTCTAGATGACCCCACTCCCACCGTTAAAGTGTCTTGGGTAGCACAAGGGTTAAAAAAAACTATTTTGGACAACCTTTTCCCTCCAAATGCCCCTTGGAGCGGTAGGGAGAAGGCCTGGGGGTAGGGAATGAATTCCGATTTGGCCTTCGTCCGCTGTGTTTTTGAGAAGGCGGATCCAAAACCAGCCAGCCAGCTTACACAGGAGGGGGAGTATGATTGCTCATGGAGAGAGCCAAAATGTGTGGGGGGGCTCCCTGTTTGAGCAGAAGGTGTTTGAAGGGGGCACAGGAGGGAAAAGGGAAGTAGGAAAGATTGATGACTGCGAGACTCAGTGACGCACCGGTGGGAAAAGTGTGTGAGCGCGTGCGCGAGCAAGCGGCAAACTCTACACGTTCCCCCTTTGATTGAACGCTCATGCACACCTGCTGGTGTCCCTTTGCCCCCTTTTCTAGCCACACACATGTGCACACCCATCCTGACAGGCGGTTGAACTTGTTTGCTCTTCGAGAGTATATTTGCAGTTCCACAGGGTCTGTGCGAACGCACAACTTTCCAACATCTGCCTAGGTTTTTGCATTGCTCTGCCTGTGCGTGTTGTGATGAGAACGCCCACACTCACCTGTCTGGGGATCAACAGAGAAGTACGGCTGGCCCTGCACCAGTGTGTACACTAGCTTGGCACTGTTCCCGTACGTCGGGTCATCAGCATCTGTTGCTGTCACCTGGATTATAGACGTGCCTGCAGGGAGGACAGACAAGGAGGGACAGAGGAGAGGAAGGGAAAGGCAAATTGAGACAAGTCAAGAACAAAGCAAATAAATAAGGTGGAGGAAAGAGGGGAAAAAAGAGAAATGAAACAAGGCAAAGTTGTTTTTCTGGCCGAGAGACAACGACAGGGCGAGTGAATGCTTTATCCAACCTCCACTGTTCTCTCTGCTACTTTTTTTTTCTCCCTCAATCGTTTTTTTTTCCTGCAGAAGTGTGACAAATTCTTCATTTGCAGCACGCCCCCACAAATACTCCACCCCACTCTCCTCTATCCTGCCACTCACCTTCCTCCTCCCCAACACTCCCCTGATTCTCTCTGTCTCACTTCATTTCTCTTCATCTCCGTCTCCAATTCCCTCTTGCTCCTGCTCTCAATCAAGCCGTCTGTCTCTTCAACAGCCTCCCTCTCATTCCCGTAAATCTTCTTTTTACGGATCACGGGCCGTCAATTTGGGAGGACCGGCTATATATGTATATATATATATTATATATATATATATATATGTTTTTTTTTTTTTTTGTGGTAAAAGTAAGAATACATGACCACATGATTGAAAGTAAACACGTCTTATTTGTTCTGTATTTGTAAAGCCTGTTTGTACATACGTTAAGACAAAAAACGACTATTCCCTGGGGAATCGCAGGTGGATGAGAAGGAAGGTAGCAGCTGGTAGCCTGTTTGTGATCAAAGCCCAAACAGAGTCACAAGGGGGCGAAGAGAAGTCTGTGTGCATTTCTATGTGTGAAGGAACGTGCAATCTGGGGCATTACATCCACTGATTGCAGTACTGATCCATTACAGGTAGAGGTGTTGCACACAGATGGCAAACAGAAGGTGTGTGAAGACGGCACCACAGAGAGTTCTGCATTGGTTTAAACTACCGCCTCCGAAACATTCCTGACAGGTGTCGATGGAAAGAACTGAATGAAAGGTTTAGCTGGTTCAGTTTAAAGAGATTTAGCCGACAAATTATACATATGTGATTCCTACAAACAGCATCCAATTTATCCTGGTCACCAAACTGAACAAAACTTTGGGGTCCTTCCACAATCATCTGTCGTCCCTACAGACAGGCTTTTCTCCGGTGTCAATATGAAATTTGGAGATTGTTGCATTTCAACACGCCTCACTTCCTCTGAAGGGTATGATACGGTCCAATCCGGTATTTAGAGCGTTTCCTGTTACAAAGTGGACCCATATAAGCCGGCCCGAATCGTACCCGTTGGCTGTAGGTTAACCGAACCGGTTAGGGCTGAGCTTAAACCTGTTGGTTGATTGAAGATCATTACCACAAAAGAAAGCAGCTGCATTTCTCTTCACCGCTTGCAATCTTCTCTCAAATAACATTAAATGCTTTGTTTAAACAAAGTACTAAAAGGCAAGTTAAAGAAAATGAACTGCTGCATTGTTGTTGTTCACCCTGCATGAGCTGTAACGGTCCAACTTTGAGTGGAAAGGTTCACTTGAATTGCCTGAACCTTTCTAGGTTCAGGCAATCAAGGGTTTGGTTTAGCTTTTTTGTTGTAGCTGGAACTAGTGTAACATGAAACAGATGTAACATCATCTTTAGAAAAAAGAGGCTTGAATTTATTAAACTTTTGAGTCTCGTTCCTTTTTTTATATTA
Organism: Oryzias curvinotus; assembly: GCA_023969325.1. Lineage (NCBI taxonomy): Eukaryota > Metazoa > Chordata > Actinopteri > Beloniformes > Adrianichthyidae > Oryzias > Oryzias curvinotus. Next base: position 24,254,372 of record CM043722.1, on the reverse strand, counting down.
TAGAGTGAACAAATAATGACTATGAATTGATCAACGTCTAGGCAAACCACAGTACAAAGTAGAATGCTAATAAGTGAGCTGTCTACTTTCTAAGCGAGCACACTGAGCATTGACTACCACATTGTTGAGAGCCGAATGAATATCCTACATCATAGGTGTCAAACTCCAGCCCTTAAGGGCCAGCTTGTTTTCCTGTTATCTGTGGCCTACCTGCTTCTGAATATCTGGATCAGATCTGTTCTGCTAAAAAAGAAGCTGCGAAGGCAGAGATAGAGGAGGAGCAGAACACAAGTCCTTGAGGACTGGAGGTGTATTCATCTGGCCTACAAACCATCAATTTAAGAAGCTTGTTTTGATTTTTTTTTTTTTTTTTTTGCTTTTGTTTTTGTCTTTAAATGATTCTGCTGAGCGGAGATACAATAGCAGTATCTGATTTCCCTGATTTATGGTGTGCTAGTCAACATCAACAATTGGACAGGAGTTTCAAGGGATCATTTTTGTATTTAAGAAGGCAAAAACATTGGAAAAAGGTCAGGACTTTGATCAATGCATTCATCAAGATGAATGATATTGGATTAACATCAGAACTCTCACTCTCATAGTCTCCCATAGTTGGTCCGTTTTTTAGTACTTTGGTTTTGCTGGGAAACTGAGTCAAGTTAATGATATGTATTGGACATTCACTTGACAGTGTAAGTTGACGGGGAACTAGTTGCGTACTCACAGTTTAATAGACATATGTTTGATTTAAGGACATCTAGAAATAAAACAGCTTTCAGTTCGGCATTTGTTTATTGCTCTCTTTTCATCAAAGTTTTTTTTTTCCTCTATTACATCCAGAGGACATAAATAGATAAGTAGGCAGAAATATTTTCCTCTCACAGCAATAAAAAAAAACCTTAATGTGACATTGGCAGTATGGCTAAGAATGATGCAACAAGTGCAAGGCAGACAGACTTATTGGTATGCTTTCTTTCAACCGTGCCACGCATCCAGTCACAGCCTACCAGGATCAACGGCTCACGCTGCCAATCATCGCGCTGGAACGCTCTTACGACGAGATTCATGTCCTTGGAAGGAAACAAGAATTTGAAATTCCTTGCCGATGAATATGTGTGGTTGTGCTGTGTTTTAATGTTGGCAAGTGAGTGTAAAATTAAGATGTGAATCGTTTTCCCATTTCAGTGCGGAAACACATGTGATGGATGTTTACACCCAATCGAGTGTAACCCACAAAAAACACTTGACAGACACTTGTTTGGAAGGGGGGAACTGGCTCACTTCCAGAGCTCTTTGCCCCTGAGTCTCTCTGTCACAAGAGAAGCAAACGCCACAATCCCAACCCCGAACCTCGCCCTTGAATGTCTCGCGTAACGAGTCTTTGATGGGATCCTCACCGCAGCAATATCTCCTCAGCCATGCATGCTGCAAAAACATTTTAGTAAATATTAAATTATCGAGTAAATATTGAATCCTTGATTGACTTACCATCTCAATCTCAAGATTGAGCTGCCGTGAGGAGCAGACGCTCACGAGGAAGATGATAGGATTACTAAATACTGCTCGCCTCCCTTACTTGCTCCCTTCGGACTCTTCCCCGGCAGGGTGCTGGCAGGGTTATTATTCTAATCTGAATTAAACAATTCGACACAACAGGGACCTGGTTGTTTGGAGAGAAAGCCTTTCGGAGGCAGATGGCAAGGACCTCAGGCCAAATCTGTTGAACTTTTCTGAACTAACTCGTTTAAGGGCTGAATAATGCTCTCTCTTTAGGCAAATTTAAAAGTTTGCTTTAAAAGTGTTAGGAGGAAAAAGTTGTCTTTGAAGAACTCATTTCACGAAGCTGTGGTGGAGTTTAAGGGAAGATTACTTTTTGAAAATGCAAACTGTTTCCTACAGCTTTGAGCTGAATCACAAACCTAAATTGTTATTGTCATGTTAACATCTCACTGCAACATGGGAGGAAAAAAAACAACACAATTTTTTATCTTTCCTCATTCCTTTTGCAATGATTGCTAACACATTACACACACTTTGCTGCAGTGACAGAAACACTATCATGTCACTGTGACTGTAACAAGCATTGGCGTGTCTTCAAAAAAAAGGTGGATGTCATAATTTTGTATTTTATCATTTACAATTGCTCAAATTTTGCATTCAGTGTCAAAACTTTACTAACTTCCTATATTTTCCGCATTAAAAGACGTATTTGAAAGGTTTAATTATTTTTTTTTTAAAAAAAGACAGGTCGCCTTATAATCCAGAGTGAGTTACATTATTCTGATTGTGTTTACTGAGGTACATGGCGCTTCGTCTAAATGTTTGGTTGTTTGTTATTGAGAACACGGTAACACAGCTAACATATATAGGGGTTGGATCGTTTTTTGTTTACTTGTTACTTACAATTTTGGGACTTACAGATATTGTGAATGCGCTAACATAGCTAACACTTTCAACGTGGTTAATGTACAGCGTGTTAAAACACATTTTAGAGTTACCGTGGATGTAACAAATGTTTTGTCTTGAGTGGGTTACTTCCACCAAATGTATTATAACTAGTTACTGTGTACCTGTATGTTTGTCAGTCTGTCTGATGGTACTTAAACTTACCACATCCACGCAACGATGAGCGTGCACGCAGACTGCTGTGGCCCATGGGGTTAAATTTCATGTCAAAATGAAGAAAAGAGCCATTGACATCAACCCAGAGTTGTCTTTGGTAAACCCCAGAACACAACAGGGAAGGTGACCCAACTACATATCGTTGTGTACCTTTCGGCATATCCCCTCAGGGGTCACCACAGCAAATCAGCTTTCACTGATTTGCACAAGTGGTTTGGCAGAGATTTTTACCACCTTACCAGACACAACCCTGTATGGGGACGCACACAGGGAGACCTAGACTTGAGCCCCCTTGTGGCTACATGGTTAGGCCACACTGCTCATCACTGTAAATAAAGTCTGACTGACTGATGGACTCTGACTCTTTTGCCTCACAAAATGTGTCATATAATAAAAGCGCCTTATAAGACATAGACCATTCATTGACAGTGTACCTTAACACACGGTAAACCAGGGTTTGTTTTCCAAGGAGCGCGATGAGCTTCATCCAGTGTGGGTCCTTGGACAACCCTTCACGCTACAGCCTAACTGTGTAGCCTCGAGGCTATTCAAATCTGGGTCCCCCTGTGCCGGTCCCCAAAATACAGGGTTGTGCCAGAAAGGGCATTGGGGCCTTCTTGACCAACCATTCAGAAATTCTGGGCCACAGAAAATAAAGCCTTCTGTCAAAAAATTAAAATGTTCCTGTGGGACATTTTCTGTAGTTGGAGGTTTCAGTTAGTCCCATAACTTTCATCCCATCCCAAAAGAATGTTCTAGAATAATACAGACTGCGAGATATTGTAGTCCAAAAGCAGCAGTGCGGTCTTTGGTTGATAAATATGAACAGACAGCGTCTCTAAAATGCAGATTATGCCCTTTGTATGGTGCTTTGTACTATATTTGTACTTTCTTTTTTGTTTTGTTGCTTAAGTGATTAAGTCGATTGTTTTTCAGTTGGTAAAGTCCTTATAGTTTGCTTTCAAAGCACAAGCACAAATGTCGAAATGAGAACAATGGCCTCCTAAAACCATTAAGATGATTACATAACGTAGGAGCTTCCCATAATAATAAAAATCATATTATCATTACTGTAACCCACACTGTTTGACATGTGCATAATCACAAGCTGCACATCTTTTGAATTAGCTGCTGCAAACAGATTGCATGTATCGTAATGTTCCTACTGATGTAAAATGGCCACTGGTTTTTAATCAACATAAAAGGAGGGCTTCATACATCCTAAAAGCAGCATTGATGACAGTGTTATTAAAAGTCAGCCATTAATCTGACTTATTACAGATTCTGCCAGCACTGGATTTAAATTAGATTCCCATTTGCATTTGGTTTTGGGGGGCTTTAACTGAGATCTTAAGATCTGCAAGTGCGCATTCACTAACTCCAACAAGATGTCTGACCTTGTATGAGTGACTAGAAGAAAAAAACAAAACAAAAAACACCCTTGATGGCAGGCGTTTGAGGTCATCAGAACTCAATTCTAACTGACTCCAACATGACAGACAGAGAGTCTAGATTCCTCCAAAACCTTTTCAAAAATCTTTAAAAATGACCAAAAGTTTTCTTTTGACTGAAACAAGAACGGAGGGGATCTGTTCTCAACCATCCTTTTTGCATCAGCCTTTTAGTCAGGCTATTTCAGATCACAAGGACGCTCAGGTTTGGGTAATCCAATCACAACTTAGAGAGTTTTAAGTTACTCAAGAGCCTTAAAAAGACTACAACAGCAAAAAACAAAAAAACATGGTGGTTCAGGTAAGCTGTGTACTTGATGCATTATTGACATGCTGTTGTGCAGCATTTTTATACTTTTCAAATACAAATCATGGGATATGAAAATGTAAAGAGTTCTTTTTCTGTTTATTAATTAGTGGGTAGCAGTTTGGATGCCACAATTCTTGGTTTTAATCTGAACCCTAAGTTCCATCATTGAACGAAATCATAGCAAAAGTAAATCCTTGCATCCCTACTGCATACTAGTGTGTTTACATTAAAAAAGAGTCTATTTAAATGCATTTATATGCCCGCTTCAGCCTTTCGGGTTCAAAACTCTTGAGTCACTAGTTTTTTAGTCAGTTTTCTATGTACAAAATGTACAGCAATAGAGCACACGTGAAACGTTAAACTAGTTGAGCTTTGACCAATCAGAAAATCTGTTTTGGTAATGACTTATGGTTAGCTTCGTTTTCAAAACACAGATGTGCCAGCCGCTTGAAAATTGATCATGAAGGAGAAAACAGTAATTTTGTTGCAAATTAATTAGGTTGTATATTCATCGGAATAGAGGTGTGAAAGAAAAAGCCTGGAGCAAGATTCATGGGATTTGCACTGCTTTAACAGTTCCCACTAACTGTGAGTACATGTGCCAGAATAGTGACAGCCCAGTGTGAACTCCGTATATGCATTCAAAAACCCATCCCCAGCATGTTCTTGAACGTGCCACACATGCGCGGTATTTACGTAGCATAAGAAGGATTTCTTAGCTATTGACTTATAACATTACAACAGGTTTTAGTTTATTGCTACTTGTTTATAACCAAATAAAAGAAAGATTTTTTGTAGATTTTTTTTTTGTTTTATTGGCGTTTTGTAAAACACAAGTCAAATAACAACCAAAATAGAACAGTAACCCAGAAAACGAGCTTTAAACCAAATCATGGGGACATTGAACTGCTGCATCTAAACTACATGCAACCTAAACTGCATTTATCATCAACCAAGGCCAAATGGTTGTCATTCTGAATGAGTCTGAATGTATACTTGGACATTTGATTATATCATGGTTTTCTTCTATCGCTCATTTGTATCACTAACTGTACTTAACTTCTCCCTACATTGTTTATAATTATTTTATGGAATACAATACCTTCGTTATTGCACCGCTACGTTTACTCTATATTTGGTGTGAATGTTTCATATATCCTGTAAATTTTCCCACCCTATCTTTTATTTCACCTTAAACCTCATGGCATTCAGAGAAAACAGCAAAGCATCGGATTGTACAGGGAAACCCGTTTCCTTGCTGTACTTATGACAATAAACTCCTTTGAATCCTTTGACTACTTGAATTAGCTCGACTTCAGATTTAGATTCTTTATTTGTCATTCACGTACCAAATCAGAGATGCAGAACCGAACGAAATGATGTTGCCTCGTCCACAAAAACCTAGTCCTTAGACAGTACAGTGACAGATGGAGCACCTTGGCAGGTCAAGAACGGGTTGTTAAAGTGGTGGATATTAAATAAAAACAATAACTACATCTGTACACGAGATTTTGTGCATAATGGGATTTTGTGCAAAAAGAAAAATCAGTGTGAGTTGACATGTGCTAGGTAAAAAGAACAAGAAAAAAAGAGGTGGACGGTAGTTGAGGTATTTAAGGTAGTTAATGTATAAGGTAGAAAATATTCATCATAGTAGCATCTGTACAGCCAATCATACACTCCTATGTGTGCATATTGTTTTATATTCCAAGATTTGAATTTGTTTATATAAGGAAATGAACTTTCTGGTTGGATGCTAACTGCCATTCATTGCTTTGTACCCATGCAGTAACTGTAAATTTAAATCTTATTTGGTCTAATTTAACCTCCAAGAAGAGTTAGAGAAACAATAACCTTCTAGCTGATGGTCAGCTGATGATCTTTGTTTCTAGTCAGTTTAAATCTCGCATTAGCAGCGAGTACAGCGGAGAATAGCTGGAGAACACGCAGGAATACCTCTTACGCACTAGGATCGGGTAGCTCTACTGCTCTGGTTTCATCCTTCAAGTTCCCTTATTGAGATGTCTTGATTGCTTCTGTTCCCTTTGTTTTTATTGCTTGAAATAAACCAATAAACCAATAAAAATCATGTATGACACAAGAGATTCCTGGATTCTCTGAAATTCGTGCAAATAGATAGTGCACGAATAGTGCTATCTATTTAGAACACTCGCAGTGAATTCCCAAATTCTAAACTAGTCCAGAAATATGAAGTATTCCAATTCCTCAAATGCTCAACAGGCTTCAAAAGGAAGCTATTTTCTGTTGAAAAGTCTTACTTAACCACCTTGTTTTAAAGACTTTTCCAATGGTTTGGTACATTATTTTCTTTCCAAGACAAGTGTTTTCAATTTAATAGAGCACAGATTTGTGCATCATTAGAAGTAGTTTTATTTTGGCGGGTGGAGATCTCTTGAGAGTAAACGCTCTTTTATAAGAACACCTTCTTCTCATTCGCATAACTCCAGCATCTTGTTCCCTTTTTGGATAAGACTGATTACAGTTGCAGGTGAGGCACCTGATTGCTGAAATATCGTGTCTGGACAGTCTAGTTCCTCACCCAGCACCAATTTTCCACAGACAGTAAACTACCAAAGGAGACATATCTGCATCATTCTCAATAGCCTGGTGCTGCACAAACAAGCAAAGAAAGAAAACAGAAAAATATTCATTCCATATTAGGTTTAGCATTACCCAAAATGAAGTGGATTATTCAGACCTTTTAAAGGCTTAATTGGAAAGTGGTCGCATACACAAGTGTTTTCTCTACATTTATTAGGAAATAATAAAGTCCTTCTATACTGGAGAGAAAATGAGTCTTATTTGTGTCACAAAAGGACTCTATTAAGATTCATGTAAATGTGAGCAATAACATCACACAATTTACTGCTATGTTCCTTGGCACTAATTATAGTCCACTGCTTGGAGGGGCGGTCAATCAAACTTAAAGGTTTTATTGTTGTAGTTTGCTGCCTCAAAGGTATTCTGATAGAAGAAATTTTTTTTGGGTAATAAAATGTCTTTCGGTCACAGCTGCTGCCCAGATCTGTTCCTATGAAACTGTTGCATTACTTATTTAGTGCAGATTATTTCATAACATTAAAGCCGGTATTTAAGTGACTCAGTACTCACAGGTTTCTACATTGCTTTAGTGCTGTGTAATCTAGTGGCCATGCAAGCGTATACTCTTCAAAAAGTATTTTCAAAGACACTTGTGTTCACAATATGGTGCTCATTGTTTTTTACCTATGGAATTTATTCCTTATGAACCATATATAAAAAAAAAGACATTTTAGTCCTGTACAGTCCACTCAATCAAAGAATTAAAAGCATTTAGTTTTTTTTTTAATTAGGATACGTTTTTAAACCATTTAATACATTCCACAAAGATGTTTTTATATCAATATGTTTTTTTTTGCAGTATGTCTACTATCACTTATGATATGTTGGTAAGTTGGTTTTTGTTCACAACAATCTTAGTTTAAAATGCAACAATATTGACACGAGTGTTCATGAAAAAAAAGGCCCTTGTAAACTCACTTTCAAAATTGATCCATATGTTTTTAAACTTGGTGTAACTGGATACTAAACAATAAATAATCAACACATTTTCCCATTATTGCAATACAGCAAGTAGTCATTAAAAAAATAAAAAAACAATAAATAAAATTTTAAAAATTAGCAAAACTTTTCTCGCCATAAGTGTCACGGAAGCCGCCATTTTGAAATGAGCAGGAAAAGCACTTATATCGCCCCTAGTGGAAGGATTATGCACTACAGGGCAGGAAATATGGACCAAGTTCTATCCATGCGTTTTTAAGGAAGGTTTGGATCGTGCGGATGAGATAGGGGTCTAAGAAATTCATGTCAAATATGATAAAAATGGATATAAGGGTTTAAGAGTTGTTTAGAGCACAGCTAAAGTAACATAAATTGTAAATATCTGACTTGAGGTAATTTGGGTTTAAATTAATGTCAGTCATTGGGTTCTAACACCATAGAATCTATTTATCGCTGCCAGCAGTTAGCATTAAGTGAAACAGCCATCGTTTTGAATGTTTACACTAATTAGTACTTTAGTTTGATCAGGAGTTAGATTTACATTTATGTTCTGTCTATTTAGAATAATTATTTTGTTATATTTATAGTATCAAGTCATGACATCTTGTCATACAACAAGTCTTATGACAACAAGTAATTTCTTCTTTAACAAGGTAATACGTGCCCTTTGAAAAGACAAATATGAACAAAAAATACATTCTGGGACTTCTTTACCTATATTTGCCATCTCTGGCACGGTGGCGCTGTAGGGGCCTTCGTCAAAGACCGGGGGGTTGTCGTTGATGTCCTGCACCCGAATCAAGAACTGGGATGACGGCTCCAGAGCTCGGTCCGTCTGCCTGTCGATGGCTGTAGCGATGAGGCGGTACTCATCCTTCTCTTCGCGGTCCAGTGGCTTGGTGACATGGATGTTACCTGTTTTCTCGTCGATCACAAAGACGGAGCCGGCCCCCTCGCCTCGCAGGATATACTTAGTGCGGCCATCTTTCCTGTCCATGTCAGTGTGGAGCTGAAAGAGCAGAGAAAGTGGGGATGAGTGGCAGCCAGGAACAAAGAAGGAGCAAAGAAGAAAACATGCACATGAAAAAAATGAAGGGTTTATGACAGAACATGCATATTTAAATATACATTTTAGGGAGGTAAACACTAGTTAAAAACTCAGGTTGTTGTTTTTTTCTATGGAGGCCGTTGGTGAACACAAAACAAGCAGATTATACTCAGTGTGCCTCAAGGATGTTTTGAAATTCAATAGAAGTGAATGAAAGAAATGTGTAAAACAGCTCCATTTCAAAATCCTGCTGTCCACTTTTTGTGCGTCATCTGTAAACACACAAGCATTCATGAACTCTGTTTCTCCTCTCCAGTCCTAAAGCCCTTATCTAGTTCTCAGCAGCTGTGTGCAGTGACAACACACTGAAAGCACTAAATCAAAAAATACCATCAACAGTAGATCAATCATTTATTCCCTGGTTAATAAGTGTGTATAAATACGAGAGAAGGGGCGCGTGGCGGTGGGACATTCGGTATCGATCTCAGCCCTATGTTGCATTTTATTGGATCAGTGCCTCATAGGATGGCAAAGCAGCAGAGCGACCGGCATCCTCTCATGCAGGGAAAGGTAATATCAGCTATCGCTCCACACTGTCCTCTGCCCCATGAGAGATAGACAAGTCAGCGGGATGCAGCAAGCACATCAAAATTCAATCTCATTACCCCTTCACCTGTGTGAATCGAATTGCAACTGTGACCAAAAAAAAATACAGTACTAAATTAAGCAGCTCTCACAAAAAGGTCTGACATCGGGGCTTTTGATGGAGAGAGGACAAAGGGAGAGTCTGCTATGCAGGATAGGAGGTTTTAGCTCATTGATGCATTTGTTGCATGGCAACAACTAAAAAGATTGGCTAAATGAAAAGAAAATGCATGCAGCAAATCGAAAAGTTAATTTTCCATGCGGATCGTTGTACTTTGTTGAAGAAAATAGCATGTTTAGGCAGCGTCCATAAGCACAAAATATGATAAGTGTGTTTTTAGCTGAGAAAGCAGTCAGAGCAAAATGTTGACAAAAAGCAGCGCGGCACAAACTATGAATGTTAAACTTGAATAAAAACTGGTTTGTCCCCTGTCCGCTCAAAAACAAGGGTTTCAGTTTATTTGCAAGTGAAACTTGGTGTGAATCACTACAGTGTGATTAGAGTTGGACTATTTAGTCAGCTATAGGAGCCAAACAAGAAAATGGGTAACCCATTGATGCAAATATGCATCAAATCACATTGGCTCTAAAAAGATTTTTGATAACTGCACAAAAAAACAGGCCCATTAGAAACTGTAAGCCAAAAAAATATTTTTTTCATATGAAAAAATAATGAAAAATGCATGAAAGTATGAAAAAGAATTATAAATTATTATATAGACTATAATTAGATTATTTTTATATGCACTACCAACTCAAATATAACATTGTTTTTTTTTTAAGTAGTTTTCTTCTCAATAATTAGGTTGACCTAACTTAATATTTTTAAATATGACAAAGTCAGTAATATTAGGTTTTACCAACTCAAAATTCCACTTTGTTCATTAAACTACAAAAATTGCTTGGAAAATGCTTCCTTAATTTTTTAAATATGATCAAAGAAGTGCCAGTGCAGCAGTTTTTTTTTTCTTCTTCATGTTTTATCCCGCTTGCAGACTGTCGGGAAAAGAATCAAAAGCTGAATCTCCAGTTGTGCTGTCAAGAAGTCAAGGTCTGTGCTGGTGTGGAAAACAGGAAGGACTTTGATTCTTGAGCGTGCCAGACAGTTACTGATCATTTTAATTTCCCATTTGGACCGAATCTGTGCTGCTGTTAGAATTTGGACTGCAATGAACTGTTGACCTGTTTCCTTTACTCCTAATCTCTACATCCGTCCAAAGAAGAATCTGGGAAAACACCTAAAGTGTTGTACCAGTGTACTACTGAGATTTTATATTTCACATAAATATTGTTTTTTTAAATCAGTGTTTACCCTTTTTGTGAAAAACAAAACCAAAAACTGCATCGAACATTCTTCTGTCAACATGTTCCTCACTTTGAGTCTTCTTTCAGCATTCACTTTATAGAGAAAATACGTTCAATATTTCAGTAACAGTGACAATGACAAGTTTTAATGAGTGGCAATTAATTTAATTACCCTAAAGACTGAAATCAGCCTAAATTATTGGTATTGTTGGATCTGATATATTTTTCTGTCAAAAATATTATTCTTTTGTGCCTTTTGCAGTGTTCCCCTGCCACATCAGGATCATTGACTGTATACGATAACTGGACTGAGTGAGTTTGACGTGACCCATAGAAAAAGGTTTAATTCAGTCGCCTTTGCTTCGAGATATCACCATTTGGAGCCAGGCGATGTCGGTAAGCAGTGATTGGTCCAAAATTGGTCTGAGTCTTTGTTTCTGTGGCAATCTGTCAAAAGTTTGAGGTGGGAACCAGCGGGCACCACACGCTGTTATTGAGGCATCTGATTGGTCAGTTTATAAATTGTATAACTTGCGATAAAAAAAACAAATCATGAAAACATAGGAATATTATGTTCATGTTGAAAAAGGTATCAGAAGAAGAATGTTTATTCTGAATAGAAGTCTATGGGCTTTTGGCTTCTTGGAGAAGTGGCTACTTTCTGTTTGGAACGCCAGGTTGGAGGGAGTCACTCAGTCCAGCTATCATATACAGTCAATGATCCACAAAAAAGATCTAAGATTTTTCTTTCTATTTTTTTTTAAGGAATCACAATAGAAAACCTGTAGAGAACTTAGAAAAAACTTGTTGGTGTATTGTTTTGCTATGTTACACCATTGTCACCGCAAACAAGCTAGGATGAAAATGAAAGCAAAAGAAATGAATTAAAAAGGACAAATTCTTTGTTACTTTGCTTCTATTCACCAAAATGTGCTTAACCCTAAAGATTTCTGAACGATTTTTCATACACATTAAACTCCTTTATGGATGCAAATAAGCAAACTGGTAAAACAATAATGAAATAAAAAATGAATAAAAAGTCTTACATAGAGAAAATTTGCAGAGTGAAGCATCAAAAGAAACAAAAATCCTTCTGAATCATTTATATAAATATTTATCAACTTTTGTCTTTACTTTTTGAGAAAATGAGAATTTCTAAGCAGCTTTTTGCATTTTCTTACTGTTTCCACAACCAGCAACTCACTGAGTTGGAATCCCTGAGTTTAGTGCTGAGAATATTCAAAGACATTTATGTCATAACACAAAACCTGTGTGCATGTTAAATAGCAGAGCTTTGATCCTCCAACCCGAGACACATTCATTTACTATCACAAATAATAATAACAAACATCTACCTTCAACATTTTGACACAACTCTAGGTATTAATATCATAACTCAGGATATTAAAGTTCACATAATCTACACTAGGATCTAGCAGAATTTTGGTGGATGTATCTTCGAGGTAACTCTCTTATGACACAGATGCCATTAAACCCTTTAACAAGAGTTGTCTACATGGGGTAACCTAAAGCCCAAATAAAATCTGTCAAAAAGCTGTTTGTGTGAGGATTGTGCCCTTTCGTTTGGGTGTTTCTTTGCTGTTGTTTTTTTGTTTAAAGTGCTGAATTCAATTAGTCTGTCTTTATTTAAGTCATTATTCCTTTGTTTAGGTGGCTGGTTTTCACAGGGGCGGAGCTAACAATTTTTTTGAAATTTTGAAAGGCCAAAATGGAAAGGACATTGCTAATGAATGGATCAGAAATAAATATTCCTTACAATTTTTTTTTTTTTATTAATAATGTTTTCATTTCAGGTCATCTGCCTTTGTTTCTTCATTTGCTTTCTGAACTTGTTTTTGAGTTTAAATGTTTTTGCCAAAGTTTATTTATTTAGGTAAGGGGGAAAAAAAGTATTTTTTACTTTGTTTTTACAGTATTTTCATGTTAAAGTTTATTTGTCAAACATTGAAGTTCCTGCCAAAAGCCTGATCTCATTCACGACTGGATCATGACAGTTATGGTTCAAACTTAAATCTGGCATTTTTAATCACTTAAACAATAACATTTTGTTATTCATCCATATTAAGACATTAAAACAACTTTTAAAGAAACTTTTTAGTGTTCAAGCAGCTGGTTGATAAGTTTAGTTATAGTTTTTTTTTTCTTTTTTTAATGATTTCAGCACAAATTCATTTTTAAAAGTTAACTATAAATTTCTCTTTTTTGTTTTACAGAATGTGTATTTACTCATTATTATTAGAGCTTTTCCTTATATGTATTCATTCTGATCAGGTGCAGTGCTAAATTTTATTTTTTTTTTTTTACGAGTGAAATAGCAAAAAACCATCATATTCAGGACTGGAGCTCTGACACCAAATAATGAAAACCGTATACCTTCAAAAAGTTCCACTTCTAGTATCATTTAGATTTGCCTTAGCTACTAACTAACAATTGGGAGTTATACAACGCCATTCCCAAAAATATTACTCCTCCATTGATGCATTTTTCCCTTTGAAAACAGGTTTTGCAGACGTCACGCCTGTTAGTGCTCAGCCTGGTAACACAGTGTACAAAGTCAGACTGACACCATCTCTGCAATCATGGAACTATTCTAGTTGTGTTTACTTACCCAGAGTTAGTCAGGGCCTTTGCTATAAGAAAATTATGTTTCATTTTATCACTGTTGAATTGCAAAGACCCTAATCATTCCCTTCCTCATTTGGGTTGATCATTTATTTTGACAAATGTATTAATAGCCTTAAAGATAGTTTGCTTCTTCACATATTCCAAGTCTAGAATCCAATGGAAGCAAATACAGCAACGTAAGCCAAACTGATCATGCATAATGAATCAAAAGGCCTTCGTCAATAACATTCAGGAATGAGAATGCCCCAATTCTCATTGACCAATAGGCATGAGTTTGCGCCATCCCTGGCTTTTTGCATCATTTGTGGTAGTTGGCAATATTTTGTGGATTTTTTTTCCACAAAATTTCACAGAATGAAAAGATTTATAAAGGAAATCCAGCAGACAACCAGTTCATCTACTTTTTGTTTAATTTAAATAGTTAAAATGGCAAAATAAAGTAGTTTAAAGACACACTCCAATAAAAATCTTTTTTGGTGTTTTTTTAAATATATTTTGTGGCAATTTCTGATGATGGAGACCACATTTAAGAAACATTAAGATTAAAATTGCATTTCTGAGTATCACTGTATTCAAATCGTTGTGAATCAGGACCAGATGCAAAAAAGTTTGACGCACATATTAGTCAGTGAGCCACAAGCTCCCTGCTCCATTCCGATGCATCCACTGGCATACAAATAAATCCATGTATGTCTTCATTTTCCTCATCTGAGCTGACATGCACCGCTAATATTAGGTTAGGGGTTGTGAGGGGTTGTAAGCTAATGGGAGAGAGTGTAAACAAAGGAATGATGGGAAATGAGCAGAGGTTTCATCCGCTCTCAACTCAGAGGCGAATTTCTGCTGAACTCCTGCTGCTCTGCATAAACAATGTCCAACAAAACGACTAACTTTTTTATTTTTATTTTGGCGAGAAACGGCATAATCACAATTAAAAGACCACTGGGATCGCTTTAAAAATAGATCAAAAGATGATCGGAGGGAGAAAACGAGGCAAAAATTTCCACTAAAGAAGACAAAATGTGTAAGTGACACGTTTCCACCTTGGTTAAAATGCTCATGTATGTGTTTTGATTCAATAACGTTGATCTTTTTCAGAAAATGCTTTGATTTTTTTTTTTTACCTTGCAGTAAGTTTAGGGCTCTTTTCATTCTCAGAAGAGGCCAACTGGGGCCAATTGACCAAAACATCCAACTGGTCAGGACCACCACAGGAGCCCGGTTCGTCTTTCTCCTAACGAAGAGCCATTAGCAATCAAAGTCTTAACGGCCCCACGGCTTAATGAGGAGACTTAACGAGCTCCTTAATGAAGAACCCGGCCATCATTACCACAGTGAGAGGTGGCAGCGCTGATTGAAAGCACAGCTAAGAGTCATTCTAAAGCAAAAAAAATTAAAAAAAATAAAAAAGTAAAAAAAAGAGAGCCCAGCCTAAGGATATAAAATCCATTTAAGGCTGACCTTTCACCCCTATCTGTTCCTTCAAGATTAATATGAAAAGTACAATAGGGAAATGCAGTTACTCAGGTGTAATAAGTAGGAGTATTTCATGGCTTAGGAAGTGAAACAGCTTGGAAAAATAGCCATCCCAATATTTTACACCTGCTTTTAACACGTCTCAGTTATAAAATCCAAAATTTCAACAGCCTAACAATGTAAAAAATATTGGCGACACAAGTAAATCTATTGATAGGAGTTCTCTGCTTGGAGAATAATTTACTCTGATAAGCCTCCATTTTTGTTTCTGCTGATGTGTATGCAGGAGCCAGCCTCTCCAGCCTCCTAAATCTCCTCAATTATTTATATTATCATAAGGTAATATGCTTATACTCATATACTCAATTTCACATTTTTGCAATAACCATAAATCATGAAATGAGGGAGAAAAGTACTCTCTGCCAACCTCTAAATCACTTAAATAACTAATATCCCATACACACAACTTTGCATTTCTGCCGCACAATCAATCATAAAAACACCAAGAAAATGTTTCTTTTTTCACGGCTATGCATTAGCCTAATGAATGTGGATGTTTTCCCTGCAAATTCAGCATCTGTGTGTGTGTGTGTGTGTGTGTCTGTGCGCGGCTGCCCGAAAAAAGGAGATGAGGTTGCACTAGCTAGAAAAAAAAAGGCGGTGTGAAAAATCAGCGGCTGGCGGCTCACATAAAATGCCAGTGGGCATGCAGAAGCAGCGCAGGGCACCACTGAGCCCCGTGATTGGCAGCGAGGTTCAATTCCCTCAGCACATCAGGGAAAGTTTGCAAGGGAACGCAGGCAGGTGTGAGAATATCTCCCAATCTCTTTGGCAAGCTTGCGCGGGAGGTGGGTGGGGGAGCTTTTCATCTCTCCTTTTGGTGACTTCAAAAGATCCAGAGGCTTATGGGACAACCACAAGCCAAGGATGTAAAGCTGGGGGGACAGGACCGAACCCGCTCTGTTATAACAGTCAAGGGATGTCAAGCAGGGCAGAGGGGAGAGGGGTCAGCTAATCGATTTGGAGCAGGTCCACCAACTCAGAGAGATGTGGAAAGAAAGAGGCCGATCAGGCTGGGAAATTAATTTGGGACAAGGCCCATATGATTCCAGTGAGGCTGTTTGAAATGAAACCGTGCCTGGTGGCCAGCTTACCTCCTGCTATCACATTATGAGTTTTGCTCCAAGGTATGTGTAGCTTTTGCATGTCCACCTGTGTATCCCCAAATGTGTGACAAAATGATATGTAATATCTCCCCAGATCAGCAGGTATGGAGAAAGATTCACTTAAAAAAAAAAACGGCTACCTATTTTTAGCCTCTATGATAATAAAAATAATGTTTTCAAAAAAGAAGATATGGGAATTTTTGCAGTAATTCTTTTTTCACTGACTCATTATTTCCTCAACTCACAATATTATATCGAACTGCAAATTTGGGATTGTAAAGTCTAACTTCTCTTATGCTACGTTCACACCAGGCTCGGAAACTTGGGTCCGAGGGACCACTTCTGATGAAAAGTCTATGACAACGAATGTAAAACCTTTCCAAACTGTCGTTTCGGTACGTATGTCTGTCAGTCTGTTTTCAGGCTCTTGGTACAAAACACACGGCCATTTAGCCCGCATTGAAAGTTTAGCCAGACTTTGACCAATCAGGGTCTCCGATTTGGTTGGGACGTATGGATGTCATCCTTTTCAATACACAGACGTGCCAATTGTTAAAAAAAAAGTGTTCATAGAGAAGCATTAAATACTTGGAATACCTGGAATTATAGCCGGAACCAGAAAGTCTTTGATTGGAACTTGAAGTTCACACCCCCCACCCCCATTTCAGTCAAAATACTATCTTTAATTTAGGTAAGAAATGACTGGTTTAACTGGCGCCCCTGTTATTTTTTTCTGTTTTAAGCTTTAAACCTTTAACACCAAAGATGTCTCTGTCAAAACCTACTATGCCCTTTCACACACCGTGACTCCGTATGCGATCAGCGCGAAGAGGTCTGCAACACATCACTAATGTAAAGTGTTGAATACCAGCGCAAACACTACCATTTTCTCCACGACAAAAAAAACAAAAAAGTGATTCACGTTAATCGCATTAAGGATAATAATAAACATAGAAAGCGGTAAATTAATGAATAGATAAATAAATTCATGTTAATTGCATTAAGGATTGAAAAGTTATGGTAGTCGAAGGAATTTAAACCCTGGAGCTAAAGCTCCGGTCTAAAAGGGTTAACAGCTTTACAAATCTGAGCACCTTTGTACAAAATTAATTTTAATGGAATAAAGCAATGACCATTTTTGTCCTATTTTAAACTCATCTTGCACACTAAACCTTTTATTGACATTAAAAAGTTTTAATATAAGTTGCTAAGATTCTCAAAACTTGTGGAGCTTCCGCTTCTGGTTAATGATGTCTGGGTGTCATATTGTCTGCAGCCAGGTCCCCCTGGAATTTTGGGTAAAATGGGTAGATTTGTGGCAAGAAAAAAGGAGATAGCAACAGTTATCGTTTATTTACATTAAAAAGTTTAAATAAAAGTTCTTAAAATTCTATTAAATTGGTGGAAATTTCACTTCTAGCTAATGATGTCTGGGCACCATCATGTCTGCTGCCAGGCCCCCCTCGAATTTTATGAAACGAAGACGTTCATATATGGGAACAGAGCTGGGGGGAAAAAAGCCTGGAGCAAGTTGCAAAAACTTCGCACCGTTTTGACATTTGACACTAAGCCTCTTTCAACTATGAGTACATGCACTAGAGTCTATCATGACGACCGTATGCCAAAGGAATGTTAAGTGAGTTCTTCAATGCGCATCCCATGCCGGGTGTGCATGTAGCTTTACTCTTTCCTGATTTCCGAGAACATACAAAGTTCTATCCACTCATTTTAATGAGATACAAATATAGTTGATCATTTCTAACTGAATCATTCATTTATTCATCTTCTAACCCGTTTTGTCCCTTTCTAGGTCACAGGGCTGCTGGAGCCTATCCCGGCCACTCGTGGGCGAAGGCAGGGGACATCTAGACAGTCTCTCGCAGGTCGACAATCATTCACCCATGCACACTCACATTCACACCCATGGACAATTTAGAGTAACCAATAAAACATGTTTTTGGACGGTGGGAAGAAGGCCGGAGTCCCCAGAGAAAACCCACACAACCCACTGAATTCTAATTTTACTTTTATCTTCTACTCTCTTTTTTTTTGGTTTTTTAGGAGTTTTTCCTTACCGTGAAGGGAGGTCTAAGGGCAGGGATGCCAGTATAGCTTAGTCAGTTTGTTAGTTTATTTTAGTATTTTCCTATTGACTCTTTGTTTTCATGATCCTTTTGAGTTCATGTTTTACTTCAAAGCCCATCGAGACGACTGTGATTTTGGGCTATACAAATAAAATTGAATTGAATCTTGTGTGCAAAAATAAAAAAACTTTGTGAAAAGCGTATAAACTGCATCAGTTTTCCTCTTTTTCCAGACATGGAATGTGTTAGAATTTGCGAAAAACTGAGCCTAATCTGCCCTTTGAAGAAAGCTGTGTGATGACTCTGAGTTTGACCTGCCACAACCTCCACTTGGCAAGGCGTCAACACCAGAGTGGACAAGGAGCCAACGTGGGACTGAATGTATGTGTGTGTGTGTGTGTGTGTGTGTGTGTAGGTGTGTGTGGGTGTGTGTGTGTGTGTGTGTGTGCTCTGCGTCCCTCGAAGTTCTAGCAGCAGTTGACCTGGAGTGAAAAGAGCAAGCTTGAGAGCAGGCCAGGAAGTGGAGAGAAGGTAATCAGGTTATAAAGTACCAGCTCAGGCCAGCCTTTGCACAGCCACTAATAACCAAAGTCAACACCTCCCTGGGATGGTTGAGATTAGCTCTGACATCAGGTGACTGTGCTCTGACTCTCTCCTGGACCACAGTGATTGCCCATCCAGATCTAAGAGCTTGGAATGCACTGTAAAACACTTTAAAGACCCGCTCTGATGAAAATTGTGTTTTAAACCTGGTATTTTCTGTCTCAAACTTACTCAAACTTTATTTATTTATATAGCGCCTTTCATTTTAGTTGAAAATGTACTATTATGTCGGAGCATGCACGTTATAACCAAGGATTACGGAGTCCGTTGTAGCTGTTCAACTCAAGCTTTATTAACACTCTCTTAGCTTATTACAGGCACTCACTCTCAGTCCCTCCTTTTATATCGTCCCCCTGGATGTCCACCACCATCACATTAGTTCCTACACAAATGCCCTCATTACATCTCCCTCCTTTTAGCTTAGAATCTGTTTCTTCTTAATCTTTTAACTTTAAACCATTCTTAAGATGCATTACTTAACTGTAAACGATTTCTTCAATAAACCATACAGTTCTTTTAACGATGCAACATTATTTCCATTCTTCAACATCATTTCTCCTTTTTTTTTCTTTTCTGAAACGAGTCTGTCTAGAGGTGACAACCTGTGTCCCTCAAAACTGTGCAGGGATTATTGTGCCCTGTGAACCACAGTTTCCTAAACTGAACAGTGTCTATAAATTTAGTCTCTGCGGGGGGCGAACAACCCTCCCCGACCTCGTAACCGTGGAGCCCTCTGGAACCACTCTGATCTGGGATCTGTTTCTCCTGAGACGTCCAGATGGCATGTCGATGTTATAGGAACGTGGGGTGTTGGCTGGGCCGCTGACCGTTCCGGGACTTTTGGTGTTCTTTACCCAGACCTGTTGTCCTGGTCTGAGCTCTTGTTTTGTTTGAACTTTGTGTCTCCTGTTGAACCAGAAAGCTTGTTTCTGTTTCTGGTCCTGGTCTTTGCTCCGGAAAAGTAGAAGGTTAGGCCACTTTGGTTGAAGTTTCTCTTTACTGACAGGCAACGGTGTCCTGATGTTACGACCCATCAGCAGCTGTGCGGGTGAGGAGCCGTGCGCCAAAGGTGTGGCCCTGTATGCCATCAGAGCTTTGTGTGGATCTTCCCCCTTCTTCAGTAGAGCTTTGATGGTCCTCACCGCCCTTTCTGCCTCCCCGTTGCCCTGAGGGTAGTGGGGACTAGAGGTCACATGGCTAAAGTCATAGTCTGTCGCAAATGCTGCAAACTCAGCTGCTGAAAACTGAGGGCCGTTATCTGTAATCAGGATTTCAGGAACCCCGTGCCGCGCAAAAATTGCCTTCAGTTTGTTAATAACTGGGACTGCAGTAGTAGTGGTAAGGCTTGCCACCTCAATGTATCGGGAAAAATAATCCACTACTACCAGATACATAGCACGGTTCCACTGGAACAGATCGGCTGCAACACGCTGCCATGGTCTACTAGGAAGTGGCGTTGTCATGAGAGGCTCTGGAGCAACATGAACCTCCTGCGCGCACACTGTGCAGTTTTCAACTGTCTTTTTGATTTGTTTGGTCAAACCGGGCCACCATATGGACTGTTGTGCTCTGGCGATGCATTTCGTCATGCCCTGGTGACCTTCATGAACTCTTTCAAGCATTTCCTCTTGCATATTGACTGGAATGAAAAGTCTTTCATTTTTCATTAAAAGTCCATCCGCAACAAGCAGGTCTTGGTGGTACTGCCAGTACACTTGAAGCTCAGGCGGAAGGGCTTTTCTGCTTGTAGGCCACCCTGATTGTACTAAATGTCTTAGTTTTTGGCATGTAGAGTCCATTTCCTGTGCCCTTCTGATTTGAGTAAGTTTACTTTCAGATGCTGGCAACTGTTGCAAAATTTGATTGACAGAGACACACACATCTTCTTCCAACTGTTTATCCTGCATTGTGGGTGGAGCTTGGATGGGTGCCCTGGACAGTGCGTCCGCCGTGATCAAATTTTTCCCTGGAACGTGTTCGATTTTGTATGTAAAACGGAGTAGTCGTAACCTAAATCTTAGAATACGAGCTGGCAGGTCATCAAGAGCTCTGCTGCCTAGTAAGGAAATGAGAGGCTTATGATCCGTTTGGATCAAAAAGTCCATTCCTACCAGGTAAGACTGAAATCGCTCACACGCCCATGTCAGTGCGAGTGCCTCTTTTTCGATTTGGGCATATCTGCGCTCTGCATTTGTCATGCTGCGTGAAATGAAGGCCACAGGACGCCATTCACCCGTTGGTTGTTTTTGGGATAAGACTCCTCCTAATCCAAATGAGGATGCATCTGCTGCAACTTTGGTCTCTCTGTTTAGACAGTACTGGGCGAGAACTGTGGGTGAACTCAGTTCCTGGCGTAGCTCATCAAAAGCTGTTCCCCACTCCCAGCTGGAGTCTGCTCTAAGGAGTTCTCTTAATGGCTGTGTGAGTTCAGCGACACGTGGGGAGAACTTTCCAACATAGTTCACCATGCCCACAAATCTTTTCACATCAGCAGCATCTTTGGGTGTCGGCATCTCCTTGATCGCTCGGATTTTCCCCGGGTCTGCTTCAATGCCCTGTGCCGAGACGATGTGACCCAGAAACATGACTTTTTCTACAGCAAAGTGGCACTTGTCATTGTTAAGAGTCAGTCCTTCCTGCTGAAGACGCTCTAACACTTTGTGCAGTCTTTTATCGTGCTGTTCCCTAGTGGACCCAAACACTAATATGTCATCTGCATGACACACGGTTCCATCAAGGCCTGACAGCATTTGGGTTAGTCTCTTTTGAAAGTGTTCCGGTGCAGATGAGATTCCAAACGGCAGTCTTTTATAACAGTACCGGCCAAACGGGGTGATGAATGTAGTTAAAGGAACTGAATCTGGGTGTAAAGGTACTTGCCAAAATCCTGCTGTAGCATCCAGTTTTGTGAATACTGTTGCACCTGCAAACTTGGCCAACGTCTCATCCACAGCCGGCAGTATGTGGCGCTCCCTGCAAACATATTCATTCAGGTGAGTCATGTCTGAGCAGATCCTGACCTTCTCATTGGGCTTGGGGGCTACCACCATCCCAGCGCACCACTCTCTAGGTTCCTCGATGGCCTCAATCACTCCCATCTTCTCCATTCTTTCCAACTCTGTCTTTACTTTGTCATATAAGGGTAAAGGGACTCGTCTGGGTAGCGACAAGGCATAAGGTTTAGCACCTTCTTTGAGTTTTATCTTGTACACCCCCTTTAGGAGGCCCAGCCCTGTGAACACTCTGGGGTACAGTTTTTTCATGTCAGTCTCAAGTTCTTTAACGTTGTCGACGAGGTGCAGCAGGCCCAATGCTGAAATAGCTGGAAAGCTCAGCAGAGGGTTGGACAGTCTCTGTACGACATACACTGGCTGCGTTGTTATCCTGTCTTTGTATTGTAGAACTGCATCAAACTGACCTTTCACTTTCAGGGCTTCGCCACTGGGGCCACACAGGGTTTTGTCTGCCTTGGTGAGCGTGCCATTTAGGTCCTTTGAGTAGGTGGCAGCTGGTATCACCGTCACATCTGCTCCTGTATCCAGTTTGAAAGTTACATTTTTGCCGTTTACCTCTAGTGTTTTTTTCCAGTTATCAGGCTGTGTTCCGGCTGAAACTGCTCCTAGAAACAATGTGTTGTCCTCATCATCAATAACTGCTCCAATTCTGCTCGATCTGCACACTGCTGCAAAATGCCCCTTTTTCTGACATTTCCTGCATGTCGCGTCTCGCGCTGCACAAATGTTTTTGGAGTGTCCAGGTGATCTGCCACAGCGCCCACATTGCTTGTAGTCTTTTTGATGTTCACTCTGACTCTTTGTCTCAAAAGTTTTTCGTGACTTATAGTCTTTGAAAGTCTTTTTCTTAAACTTCAATATGTCCACATTAGCTTCTGTCGTGTCCTTAAGATTTGTTTCTCTCACCACTGGTTGTTGTTTCTTTATCTCTTCATGCTGTCTTATCTGTTGCACTGCCTTTTCCAGTGTTAATCCACTGTCCATCTGCAGTTTTTCTGACAGGCCTTGGTACTGTGTTCCCACCACTAGCCTATCTCTTATCATTTCGTCCTGCAATGGCCCATACTGGCAGTTTTCTGCTAACTTGT
Organism: Oryzias curvinotus; assembly: GCA_023969325.1. NCBI lineage: Eukaryota > Metazoa > Chordata > Actinopteri > Beloniformes > Adrianichthyidae > Oryzias > Oryzias curvinotus. The sequence continues at coordinate 24,231,353 of CM043722.1, read as the reverse complement.
AGACTGCAGTTATGAAAGATTCAGCTGACTCCCCTGGTTCTTGGCTTCTTCTGTTGAAACGTGCTCTCTCATAAATGACATTTTGTTTGCCTATAAAGTGCTTATGAAAGGCTTCTTTCACACACTTGTACGTTTTGAGTTCATCCTCACTCAGCCCGAGTGTGCTCAGAATATCATCTGCTTTATCGCCCATTGCGTACACTAAGGAGCTAACTTGGTACCTTTCTTCTTTGGCATCCAGTCCTGCCGCAACACGAAACCTTTCGAAACGGCGGATCCAATTAGGCCATGATGAGTAGTCACCAAAGTCAAAATTTTCCGGTGGGTTGATTGAGAACAGGGAATCCATCATTTTACTTGGCTGACGTAGCGCGCCGTTAGCTTATTACCTCGTAGTTAGCTTCTCTCGGCTAGCAGCAATAGCGTCTGGATTTCTGCTGCGTCGTCTTCCGATCTCTGCCTGAGACGGGTTTCTTGACTTCTGACACCATGTACTATTATGTCGGAGCATGCACGTTATAACCAAGGATTACGGAGTCCGTTGTAGCTGTTCAACTTGAAGGAATTTATATTTTTGTGATCTTATTTCTTTTAAGGTTTTTATCTTATCATTTTATTTCAGCATAAGATTGTTTTCAGATTAAGTGTGGAAGCTCCCGGACTTTGAATTTCAAAGGGACATCCTGTCTCTTTTAACTGTGAGCTCCAGAACTCCCCCCCCTGCAAGAGACACCTGGATGTTCCTAAGACCAAAGGATTGAGACTGACTCCTGTGGAGAAGGTTCCGGACGGGTGTTGAACTCCTATGGGGACACAGTTGGGGGCCGGACACGTCCGTCTGCCATAGAACCCCCACGGACTGATTTGGCGCCAAAATGGATGCTGGGACCTAATATGGACTGAGGGAGTGACCAGACCGTTCGCCAGCCAATCCAAACATGCAGAAGGAGGAGTGAAGCGGCCATATTCCTTCCTGGAGGAGGGACTCTGAACACATGCTTAAAACAGCCATGCTTTGGAAAAAGCTGTGTCTCCAGAACAAGCTGCATGTAAATTCGGATTGTAACCTCTTGCGTATTGCGGGCTTTGGTTTTGGACACCCAGATCGATCTGTTTTATTTTTGTTTAGAGCTCTTTGTTAGGGAAATAAATTTTTGTTCATCTTTTAAAAGAACGAATCCGTGGTTTACTTGTTTTTTTCACTTTTTGAACACGCAAAGAAAGTATCTACAAAGCGACTAGATATTTTCCTCCTTCAAACTCAAGCTTTATTAACACTCTCTTAGCTTATTACAGGCGCTCACTCTCAGTCCCTCCTTTTATATCGTCCCCCTGGATGTCCACCACCATCACATTAGTTCCTACACAAATGCCCTCATTACAGAAAACACAAAGGGCTTAACATAAAAGCACATAAAATAGTCTTAAAAAAGGAAAATGATTAAAAACAGAAAACACAGGACAATCACACACAGATGGGACCCTTTCCTTTACCAGATTCCTCCCTCCACCCACCCAGTTCCCCCAGTAGAACCCTGAACAAACAAAGAACTGCAGCTAAAAGAAGGTCTAAAAGAAGGTCTGGCTTGGTACGGCTGTGAGGAAATGATGTCATGGGGATCCATTCATTCCAGCCCGACCACGGGGGTCATTACCACAGCGCCCGCCCAGCACACAAAAACCTCTACGGTCTCTGCGGCCCTTAGGTTTTCTGGCAGGATGTTTCGCCAGCTCCATATATAAAGAAATCTAAGCTTAAAATTCCATTTCTGAGGATTTTTTCATTTAAGTCGTTGTCAATCAGGAGCAAACAAAAAAAATGTTATTCGGAAAACATAGTAGGTGTGATGTAGAACCTACAACAGCAGGCCACAAGCTCCCTGCTTCACTCCAGTCTGATGCATCCACTTGTAGACGATTTGATCCCAGTCTTTGTTTTCCTCGTCTGAGCTGACATCTGACCCCAAACTGTACAGCTGCATACCCTCCATATTGCTCGCCATTTCTGTTGCACCGCTAATGTTAGGTTGGAGTTGGGAGTGGCTGCAAGCTAGCAGGAGAACTTGTACACAGATGGGTGACAGGAAGTAGGGGTGGGGTTGCTCCACTGCTCACATTTCACAGGTTCATTTGTAATGAACTACTGCAGAACTACTGCAGAAACTATGTCACAGAAAAGGACATAGTGCTTAAAACAACATAATTATAATTAAAAAAAAAACCTTGAACCCTTTAAAAATAGATCAAAAGATGATCGGAGTGGAACTTTAAACGGACAAATAAAGAGTAGAGACAAAAGAAGCAGGTCTGTCAGATGTACACATAGTTTATGTCGGAATGTCCATTCCAAACAGAAAACAAAACATATCTGGTCATGCCTTTGTGAGAAAACATGAGCTTCATTTTGAGATGTTTTAAACTTTTCTTACCAATAGATCCTTTTTTAGCGCCCTACAGCAATTTATTGCATCCAAAGCTGAAGATTGATGACTCATTTTTTCTACATTTATTCTTTTTGTTCTATTAGTAGATTTGTTGGTAGTTTTAGAATCTTTGTTCTATTATTTAACATCAATTTTCAATTTTTCACAATAGCATGAAGGATTTTCCAGCAGTAATCTCTTAAAAAGACTATTAACTAGACTATTCTTTATAAAAATCTAACTGTGCATACATCCCTTTAAAATGTCTGTTCAGCTCCAAAATTATTTAACTTTGTTAAATGTCAACAGTTTCAAACCAAGGGGTCTTGCATGTATCAAGGTTACACAAATACCATATCACAAATGATGGACATATAGATGAATTACTACAGATTATATTGTGTGTTCATCGGATTAGTTTAGAATGCATGGATGGAATAAGATTATGTTGCACGTCTGCTGTTTGCTGGACTCCCATGTGACCTGATATAATGTTCCCTAAAAATCCCTGATTGTATCAGATAAAAAAATAAACAGCAGATTTTGTCATTAATTTGTTAGAACCCCAGAATATGGAAACACACAATGACAAGGGTAGAGAAAAGGAGGTCAGACAGCCAAGGATGACTTAAAATATTTAAAAATAAATAAATGCAGATTTACAGTATTATTGCACTAATCTATATAAGCTACATCAACCAGAGCTTTTGCTCTGATGGAAGTACTGACACACCCCATAGAAATGCAGCTTGAAGCTAGGTTCACACCTCCCAAGGCAAAACGCGTGTTTAAGTGTCCACTTTTACTGAATGTCTATGTAAACGTGCTCACATGCGTGTTTTGGGCTTCTGCGCTTACGTTTTTATGACAGTTTTTCGGGCTCCGTGTTCAAAACACGTGGCCACTGAGTGCGCAATGCAAGTTAAACCAGATCCAACTCTGACCAATCAGAGACTCAGATTTGGTAGTGACGTATGGATGACGTCCCTTTTTATAAACGGAAGTGTCAACCGTTTGAAAAGTGATCAAGGAGGAGAAAGTCATAATTGTAGTTTGTTAAGTATGTGACGCAAAATCTTTCAAGTGTATCGAAATGAAAAAGCCTGGAGCAAGATTCGTGAGATTTGCACCACTTTGATATTTCTCACTAAACCTCTTCCAACTGTAGGTGGAGGACATCCACTAGAATCGGGTAGCGACAGTCCATTGTTAACACCATGAGCTAAATGCACATTCAAGAATACGCATATTTTTCACCTGCCTGACGTAAACCTAAGATTTAGCTCAGAAATCTACATCAACTGCATGAAACCTTAATATGATCCTAGAACTCTGCAGACGTTTGAAAGCAGCTCTGTTGAATCCATGCCACAAAGAGTTATGGCGGCTCTAAACATCCTAACGGCTCAATTAGCAACATGCAATAAGTAATTTATAAAGCCACCAGTTAAATGTACTTATCTTAAACTTAAAAAAAAAAGAAATTCCACATTGGATCAGTCAGGATGTCTCTTCACCGTGCTCAAAGAAACCGTTTAAAATTGTAAAACTACACCGACCATCAAAAGCTTGTATAGTGTTTCATCCGGGTGTGACTAACACATGCATGCAAATTTGCACGCTCTCATCCGACTGCCCGCTCTTCACTCTAATCACTGAAGACGCACACGAGAAACAAAAAAAAAAACAAAACAAAAAAAACAACACCTTTCAATTTGCAGAGGCACTCAGACATAAAGTCCACACAGAAGCAGAAAACTGCCAGCCTCCGCACAGCGAAGTGACTTCAGAGGAAAGACAGGTTTTAAATTCCGTCTGAACTTTCAATCAAACCCATTCTTGCAGCAACTGTCTGAGTGTGAAGGGGGGAGGGGGGGGGACTCCCTTTCATTCTGTACTCACAGGGAAATGTCAAACAATATTGAAAACAGTCTCTTCTATCCTCCCATCTGTTCGACTTAACACAGCTTAAACACATCAGGAGGATAATTGTTTAGCATTGACCCACCACAGATTCGGCATTGAAGTTTGGTTAGCCTAGATTGCCGTTTAATTCATTTGTGATGTGGACATGTTGGCCTATTCTCATTTGATCTCATTCAGTTTGTCTCTGGGGGAACCCTGTGCGGCCTCCCCATCAACACGCAAACACAGAAAAACGCCCGTCACACTCCCACTTGCACACTTCCTAATAGAGTATTCATTATTCATCATTATTAGACTTTTCCTTTAGCACCATAAGCCGTTCAATGCATCCCACCACTGTTCTCTTCCTCTGCGATACATTATTCAAAACAAAACTGTGCTTTTGGCCTCAGAGTATGCAAATCCCCCTTTTGATTATCATAATCAGCTGATGTACGAGAGGCAATATGTGTGTGTTGAGATTGTTGTGTTTTCTTATTTCGGAGCTGTGCTAATGTACACTTCACATCAGATTTTTTTCTAACTGAGGAGAACTTGCAAAAGGCCACTGGAGGCCTAAATCATTGCTGTGCATTTAAAGGGCAAATTGCCCACATATATGCCAGTGCGTGCCTTTGCCAAGGGGAATGTCTTTTGCCACTAGGAAAAAAAGAAAAAAAAAAGTCTTTAAGCGTGTGGGTAAAATGAAAAGTTTGCCTCAACCTAGGAGAATTTTATGCTTTTAATTATGTCTTTATGACTTTGTTCCTGGTGTTAAATCTCGAGGAAAAGACCTGCTTAAAGAAAGAAAAAGTGAAGCCCACTGAAAGGATGACATTGAATTTAAATTTAACGACGTGAGGGTGTATTCAGACAGGAAAAATCAGTCTGGACCGAGTCCAGACCAACTTGCCATTGGGTCTGTATTTAGACTGCCCTTCGTTCTGACATTTCTGATTTGAACCAAAGCTTGTAAACAAACCCTTTGCAATCCTCGTCGCAATAATTCACTTATTCAGACTTTATATTTCACTGACCAATTTTAAACGCCTGCATCAATGTCCGGTACAACACTTTTTACTCTCTGGTACGGCGGAGGCGTGCAGCAACGCAATTACTGAAGAGACGATGACTAAAAAGGTACACCAGTAAGTAATTATGACATATAGGTTGTCAGGAAAACAGTGTGAGAAGAAATGTGGAACACGTTAAAAGCAATGTCGGGCTTTTAATTTCTTCACGTAAAACAGAAAAACACAAAACTACTGTGAACTTCCTGTTTGAAGACCATGCACCATTCTGTCCCGGTTGGCTTAGTGTAGTTAGCTTGTCTCTTCTTGTGGTCCCTCTTGATATTGAACTTCTTCAAAACAACCATGGTTGCCTCTTGGTATATTAGGCAAACCCAGGCATTTTGTATTTATCTGAATAAATCCTCCAAATCCCACTTGTCCTGAAAGCGGCGGCCCTCAATGTCAACTTCCTTTTTTAAATTTACAGACAATTCTGAAATGAGTGAAAAGGTGTCACAAAAGGGGCTTGTCATAGTGTTGCTTATAACTGAATGTAGCCAATTGCAATCAAGAAATCATACACACAGTTTTTGGAAAGTACTGAGGGTCAAGTATTTTATGACTGGAGTCTGTGGGCGTAACATGCGCCACATTTGATCCACAGGCCAGACTTTGGACATGCCCAATGTTTGTCTTTGTTTTCCTCATCCGAGCTGGCATCTGGCTCCAAACTGTGCAACTGGATAGCTTCGATATTGCTCGCCATATTGGTTGCACCAGTAATATTAGGTTGGGTGTGTGAAGGGCTGTAAGCTTCCGGGAGAGCGTGTAAACAGATGGATGATGGGGAAGGGGGCAGGCTTACTCTGTGCCAACAGTACTGCCCACAAGTCAAAGGCCAATTTCTAATAAACTACTGCCGCTCTGCAGAACCTATGTCCTAGAAAACAAAACAGATTTTTGATTTGGACTAAAAACTACATCATCATAATCAAACGACAACCTGGGAATGCTTTGAAAAAAATAGATCATAAGATGATCTGAGTTTGACTTTAAAAGCTTTTTTTAAATACATTTTATTTTGCATATTTTTGCTAGAAAACATCTTTTTAACTGTAAGGTTTTATATTGTTTAAGACATTATATCATCCAGATCTAGCTACGTTTTCATATTTGGTTAATAAATGCTCCGATGGGAAAACAAAACATTACTCTGTGATTATTTTGCCTAAACTGTTTGTTGAAGGCCCTCTGGCTGCAATAACTTGAAGTAATCATTTTTTTGATGCTATCAGTCCCTCATAAGGAAAAGTGGCTTCATTGAAGTTTTGCAGGCATTTCTTTATACTTCTTTATAACACGGTGATTAAATCTGCCTGCCTCATTGCACCACCTTGATTTTATTCATTTTAATCCCTTCTCTTGCAGACTTATTGGCGTGCCTGTCGTTTGTCATTAAAATGACAGGTATAAGTATCGTTTTAATGGATTCACATCTGATGCTCAACACTTCAGCCTCAAAACCAGTTTAACCCATAAACTAACTCTTACTTTTTTGAGTGCCTTGATGCAATAAACTGAACTGAGTTAGGCTGAATAGTAACCCATTTAGTTGGGCCTACATTAAATTTGCCTGTTCTTCATAGAGCCCTGAAAAGACTGCAGCTACATGAGCAATACTGCCATGTTTTATTTTTTTCTTGGCCTTCCTTCCAAACACGCTATACTTGATCTCTTTTTCAAATCGTACTGCAGAGATTCCCACTCCATGTTATTACTTGGCATGCTGCCCGGAGGTATTAACGGTCACTAAAAGCCTATATTCGGCAACCCACTCACAATGTTTTATTTTCTTTAGATACAAATAGTGGAATGTACCGTTTAGGAGCAGCATGCAGTGGTCTGATGTGCTTTTTGTTGCGTTTTCTCACATTTGCCAGAGGAGGCCCTTTTACCACATGAAAGCACGATCAGATGCAGGTTTCTGTGTTAGCAAAGAGATTGCATGACCTTTAGGCTTTATTTGTAGTCAGCGGTAGTCCTGTGGTTGAGTAAAGGAAAGTCTAAAGCCAAAGCGATGCCAAGTTTGCTTTAAAAGCAGAGACTATATCCATGCAACATTCCCATACAAGACATGGTTTCATACCACCATGACCTTAAAAATCTACCAAATCTGCAATGTAACTCTTGCGTTTTCTGCAGTTTTCATGATCAGAGCTCAGTTTGACCTTGGTGTAACTTTCCTAGAACATGAACACTTGTAAGTGTTTGAAATAGTTTTACAGATTCACCAACAAAATAGACTTTACAACGATAGTTCCAATTGTATTTGACAAACTCTGTTTGATGATCATTATATTTAGTTAAATATTGTGTCAAGTGTGTCCTATATGTGAAAATATGTCAGTATGATTAAGAGCAATTATAATGGCATCATTCACATGCGTCTGCGTATAGATATACGATGTAAAATGGTAAATGGCGCATACTTATACCTTACTACCAATGTGTATATTTTTTTAATAACTTGAAATTAATCAATTGCAAATTACAATTACAATTACCAAGTTTTTATCAAATAAATTAACATGTTTAGATTTTGCAGCTGGTTCTCTTACTTCTGAAGATGCATTTATTGATGCAAGTTGAACCCCTGCACGTTGTGAGTCCCTAATTCACAAAATAGCATTTAATCCAGGACTGCAGTTGTTTTTTAATCACCTTGAAGCTTCTCTCTTCTCTTTTCAATCCTGTCTAACATAAAATGCATTCAAGCATAGTTAGATAATGAAAGTTTAGCATCAAATACAAGAGGGGTTTATGCATTTATATTCCTCTATTCCACTATTGTAGCAGTAAAATCTGTCCAACACAACAATCTTGGACAGGACAGGTTAAAAAAAAAAAAGAAATGAACTTAAATGCAAAAAACACTGAAGAATATATTTTTTTATTTAATTGGAAATCAATTTAGCTATTAAGGGGTTAATTTTTTTTAGACTTTATTATATGGACATTGATATACATTCCATGCATGTCCAGTGAGCATTATTGATTTTTGTTTCATTATAAGTGTTTTTTCTTTGTATTGTAATCATCACAGCATGTGTTTTTTTTTCGAGCAGCTTGTAATATTTAACTTGTGTACCTTTGTGTGTCAGAAACCCACACACACACACTCATGCACACACTCCCTGATGCAACTGCATCTAATTCACATTCATCTTCCTCCTGCAGCGTTGTTATCAGCTCTCCTCTGGAGGTCCCTATGACCGCTTCACTCTCCTCTGGTCTTCTGCTCCCCCCCCTATGGTGCCCATGCTGTCCTCTCCCGATCTGACCCTCAACATGGCCCTCTTTAACTCAGCAGCCAAGACGTTTCACAGTCTTATATCGTCTCAGCAGTAGCCTCACAAATTAATACTGAAAGATAGAAGTGACAGGATTTAAATCATGTAATTTGGTTACTGGATCAAGTCACATTAAATATACAAACTTGTATGACTTGCTATGCACACAAAGTCGTTAAAGGCTTAATAAATAAATCAAATAATGTTATGGATATGCATTACTTTATTTATGTCAACTATGGAGGGCTTTCTCTACATGCAAACCTAATAAAACTGTCATGCGCCTCAGCTGTTATTTGTGGTTAGCATTAATTAAAATCACTTCCCTCTTCAGTCTGTCCTCTTGTCATGTTAAGTGGTTATTTTATACAAGCTGCAAGTAAGCATGGATGTCCCTGCACTAACCCTTATTAGGAACTGGTAATCTGGTGAAATATTGGCATGTTAAAGCTTTTGCTAAACTAATATGGTTCAGCTCTGTGCCTCTGAGGTGTGCTGCACTGTTTCAATTATAATCTGCTGATTTAAAGTGATTATTGCCCACAATTATAGAGCCTTTTGAAGTTTATCTAGGTTCTACAAAACACCTTTCATTTTGTTTTTCATTCACTTGTTTACATAAATTTCTGCACAGCACTTTTTGTGCTCCTTGCAGCAAATGCAGCATTTTTCCCCTCAACAGTTTAACACAGACGAGCAGCTTTAAGAGTCACTATTGTAGTCAAATGTTTACTGGTTGCAAATTAAATGACCAAACTTGTGCTGTGATTATATCATTGACCATAACCAATGCACTGATAGACAAGCCCAACTTTTGCAGCCAGGTATTGTTGTTGTGGAGGGATTTTTGTTAAAAATTGGAAATTGAGACAATATATATAAACAGGATAAAATAGCAAAATATTTTCTTGAAATAAACCATTAGGCAGTTACACGTCCAACTTTAAAAAGAACAATCTATGCGATGGACTGGCGACTTGTCCAGAGTGCACCTTGAGTTTGCCCTTAAGCTTGAATAGACTCCAGCATCCTCCATGACTTTGCACGAGACTCAGCAGGAATAGAAGATGAATGGGCTCAGCTAATAAACAGAAATGACTAAGTGTTTTACAAAACAATGTTGGACACATTTTTAGTAACATTTTTTCACCTAAATGTTTTCTGCTCGGTTAAGATTTTTTTTTTGCTTATTAATTTTTAGTACAGTAATTCGGAAGTGGCAAATAGGTATTAACAAATTATGAAAAGTTAAAACTGGTTTGTTGTGCGCACGAGAAACTAGTGACACAAGAAGTATCTGGTGTGCACAAGAAAGTATGTAATGCTCACGAAAAACTAACTCATGACACAAGAAAGTATCTAATGCTCACGAAAAACTAACTCATGACACAAGAAAGTATCTAATGCTCACGAAAAACTAACTCGTGACACAAGAAAGTATCTGATGCACACTAGTAAATGACTAGTGACATGACAAAGTGTCTGGTGTGCAAAAGAAAGTGTCTGATGCGCACAAAAAACTAACTGGTGACACAAGGAAGTATCTGATGTGCGTGAAAAACTAACTGGTGCACAAGAGGAACTAACTAGTGGCACAACAAAGTTTCTGGTGTGCACAAGAAAGTATCTAGTGACATGAGGGAGTATCTGATGTGCACGAGAAACTACCTTGTGACACGATAAACTCACTTGTCCACACAAGAAACAAATGGTCATTTGGGCACAGGAGACCTTTCCATTCGCCTGAAAATGACAATACGTGAGCTTATTGGCTTTTATTTTACCTCCGGACTCGCTTACAGAGACATCGCAGTTTTGCCTGTCTGGCATCACCGTTAAGTTATCTCTGATAACATTAGAACCAGTTCTTAAGTCATGCGGTTTGCTTTGGCACAGGGGATACACCATCTTTGATCAACTGGTGCGCTGTGGATGAGTTTCTTTCTGATGCATACAAGAAACCAGTACAAATTTTTGTTTTTACTTCTATATCCCTTTAGGGGCTCCATGTCTTGGTGCCGTTTTCCAAAAATATCCCCACTATCTTCACTTTCTGTATGATAGCGCAGACTGCCGATTCTGAACGTGTTTAGACAGTCAATGGTTTTGACTATTTCAAACCAACAGTGTCTGCCAGAGCTTGACCTACATACATTTTTAATACTTTGGGATTGTATTAAACACACAGGACGAGTAATTTTCACTACACTAAGACCAGGGTGCTAAAAATACACATTGGAAAAATCAAGTGATTTTATTAATACTTTGTTATTAAAAGGAAAAAAATTAATTCCAATAGACACAAACACACTTCAAAATATACTGCAGACAGACTGATGACTCATTTGTGAAGCAAAGCGTTATGACAAGATTTATATGCATGTATCCAGATGTGAAACAAGCTCAGCATCCAAATTTTAATCTATCCTAAATCCATTTTCATTCCTCAAAGCATCCCAGACTCTTAGAGGGGTTTGAGTGGCTGTGAGTTTCCTTGGCACCAGACGAAACTGATTAATTTCATTAGTAAAAAAAAAAAAATGTAGCTGGATCAGTCCGCTGTGAGTTACGCCATGTGGTTTGATGGAAAATGACATTCTGATTAAACAGCAAATTTGTTGCCATATTAGGGTAAAGAAACTTTGCAACATTTAAAGTCGGATTCTAGTTCAACAAATATAGGGCTCAAAGCTCAGACCTAATTTAAAATGTTGGCACAAGGGTGCGCCGTGCTCTGCTGCTGCAAATAAAGCTAATGGTTTTGATTGAGAGCTTCCATTTTGGTGTTGTGTTAATATTTTAGGCGTAATAATGTAACATTAAAAGCTACATTGGACACGAAGCTGTGAAAATACGTGCTTAATTCAATCTTTAAAGCTCTGTTAAAAGGCAAAGCCTTCTGTCCTCTTCCTCATCTGCCCTCCCCTCTGATTTCATTCAGTCATGTGACCTCTCATTCTCTCCAGCCTCCTCTGCCCTGCTCCTTCGCCCGTGCCCCCCTGACTCAAAAGCCCCTTTAGGGCCAACGGGGAGAAGTGGAGCGCATAGTTCAGGCCAAAGCATAAATGTTAGCTCAAGGTCACAGTCACAGAGCTCATGCCGGGCGATGCATAATCATGAATCAGACTCATTTGCGAGCCTCCTCACTTCACACATTCTCTGTGCTGCCTTTCTGCACTCCGACTAAACACTTTAAACACTGGCTTTCTCAGCGCTGATGCATCTAACCTTGAAGGGTTAAAGCTCCAGGCAGTGAACCAGTTCCGACACCAATTTGTGCTTGATGTTCCATTATTACACCACCATACGTTGTTAGGGTTCTAGATCCGCTAACCCACATTTCCTGGGTTATCTACAAATGCAGTTTTGAACATGAAAAGAGTGCAGATAGGTTCTGAAAGGCTCACATACTCTCTCAGATAAATTGCTGGCATCTCATACCCAGGAGGAAGATGTTTAAATTCCAACACTTGCCTTGCTGATTTGTTCGGCATTATCCCAAGATGAAACACGGGATATAAAAAGGGCATGCTATGCCTCCTTTGAATTCCATCTTTAATAGACTCCACGTTTGCCCCTCTATTCTTCCTCCTCTTTTAACAGTGTAGCCTTGTTCCTTTACCCACCTATTATCTCCCTTTTCTTTTCTTTTTTTGCGATCTTGCACCGGCTCGGCACAGGCACATTCAAGCGCTCCCTCCACAGGGGCTTGTAGCAAAATGGTATTTAACGGCCTTGTTGAAGCCCGTATATCCTCTAAGCTGATGTCTTGGAATCCTAGTTGCCTCCTTTCTCTGCGATCTGTCCTCTTTTCACGCCAAGCCCCACAGGTTCTGAGGTCAACCGAAGAAAAGTCTGGAATCTCCCATTCCTCTTTAAACGTGTCCTTCTTCTGCCTGTAATAGACTCTAATTGTTTCCTTATCCTCATCTCACATGTTCTCAAACACCCCTTTTCCTCAATTTCATTCTGTTGCCCACATTATCCCTTGTTTGTCCAGTGGTGTAATCCCACTTCTTTCTGTGCCGTTATCCCCCCAGCACACGCAGACACGCTCTCCTCCGTGTGCTGCAGTCATTCTAATTGCTGTCTCACCCCTGCTGCTACCCAGAGGCTAAATGATTTTTTTTTTCTCGCATTGAGACTTTAAGCAAATAAAAACACAGATGTTTGCAAAATTAGTTGTTTTTTTTTTCTTATCATTAATTTCTTTATTGGTGAGCAGCATGCCGGGCTGTGTGTTTTCGGCAAGTTCGACTCCTCTCGTTGGCACGTCCTCATCTGTTACGTCTTACTTCCTGTTTCATAAGCGACACTTACATCTGAGGGCAGACGATTTTTCACGGCAAAGCGGCTTTTACAAGGTTTCTGTTTAGAAACGGGTTCTCCATTACAAGTTGGAAAAGAAACAATTTTTGACCGGAATCTATAGAGGTTTGCTTTTTCTCCTGAGATGTCACACACATGGAAAGGCAATAAGTTTCCCTCATGGCAAAAATGTTAAAATTGTGCTTTGCAAGTAAACGGTTTTTGCAATAGTTTGACATAAATGTAAAAATATAGGAAAAGATCCCCTCCAACGGAAATTGTGGTATTTTTGTCATGATGGAGGACATTGATAAAGAAAATTATAATTTCTGAGTACTTCTTTCTTCAAATGATTGGCGTTTAGGAGCAAAAGTTCGAAGTCGTTACGTAGAAAATGCAATGGGTGGGCCATGAGCTTGCTGCTCCACTCCATTCTGATTTATCCACTTGGAGACAAATCAAAGAACGGCTTCATTTTCCCCGTCTGAGCTGGATCTGGCTCAAAAATGTACGGTTGAATGGCACCAATATTGCTCGCCATTTTTGTTGCACCAGTAACATTAGCTTTAGCTACAAAAAGTCAAATGCTTCAGTTGGAAACAATATGACAGTATGACAGGGAAGCAGACATTGCAGCATGGAAGCCATACAACAACAGGGAGGTCCTCCACCTTGAAAAGAGATTGTATAGGCGGTTGGCTCCACCCCTTCACAAACCAATCCAACTTCGAATCAAAATTAAACACATATCTTAAGAAACCAAAACACTAAAATATATTTTATTTGTAACTCATTCAACAAAATTAAACAAAATGTGTCTCCCAATTAACAGCAATTTCCAAACAAAAATACAAAAAAAACAAAAATTTTCGAATTTAAAACTGGCCTGTCGAAGGAAACCAAAAATAGGTGGGTCCACTGGACTTCCTGGATACAGGAAGTGCTCCTAAGGAACCAGGAAGTAAACAAAAGCACAGGGAACAAGTGACTACAAAAAAATTGAGCATTTGTTAGAACTACAGGTGAACAGTGTGTGCACCCACTGACACAGTTAAAAACAAATCCACCTTGTTAAACCCTCACACAGTGAGGGACTTGTGTTCTGTTACAGAGAGAGTGTAAACAAATGGATTTCGGGAAGTAGGGGAAGGCTTACTCCACACCCATGGTCACGCCCACGACACAAATGTGATTTTCAAATAACCCACTACCGCTATGTAGGAATTGTCCCAGAAAACGAAATTGGTTGTTTATATTTTAACTAAAAACAGCATAATCATAATTTAAAGACCACTAGGAACGCTTTTACAATAGATCAAACGATGATTGGGGTTTTAAATAATCAACAAAGCAAAAATTATTTGCAGAGGTTAATAAAACCAGCAAAATAGATTACAAGCTTGTGATAACAGAAGACTTTAAGGATATCTGTATCCTCAGACAAAAATTACATTTTTGCTAAACCCACCAGACTGAGCAACATTTCACATTTTTTGTTTGCTATTAAACAGTCATTGCATCACCAACAAACAAATAGTAGATTATTGCTTCCTGGTGCCAAATGGGCTCAAAGAGTCTCTTCAGCACTTTAAAGTTGAGCAATTACCCCTAAAATTTTTGACTCCATTTTATGCTTTATATTAAAAATCCTGTGCTCTGTGCTTTTATGTTAAATATAGTTATTTAATGCAGTCTAATGCACTTGAAAATATAAAAAAAATTAAAGACTCTAATTTTATAGTTTCTTGGAGAGAAACTTCAACATGCAGGCAAGTGTTTTATTTAATGTTACGTTAATAAGGTGCGAGAAATAATCTATTCTGAGCAGCTTCTCCTGCTATTTGACCTGGACTTTGTTCACTATTTCTTTTCCCATTTTCTAGGGCCCATCCTTGCTGACTTGGTCAACTTCATTTAATTGGAGCTGTTTGTTCTACTTCTCTCTGTCTTTTTTTTCTTTTTATATATATATATATATATATATATATATTTTTTTTTTTTTTTTTTTGCTGGGAGGGTATTGGCAGTGGGGGCTGGAATCTGAGACTGAACCTGATATGACCATGTCTGAGGCTTGTGTCTCCTTAACATGAACCAAATTTCCCTTAAAGACCCATTAAATATAACTTAGTACACGTTTTCTGCCCTGTAGTTCATCCTTATTCCACTAGGGACAGTAGAAGGTCTTTCCTTGTTCTTTTTAAAATGGCTGCCTCTATGAAATCTCAAAAACACTTTTGGCGGGAAAGGTTTAGCAAAACTTCATGGTGAGAAAAACTCATCTATTGTCATTAATTCTATTGAAAGACTACTTGCTATGTTGAAAGAATGCAAACATTACTGATAATTAATTCTTTATAATACAGTTTCAACATGTTGGGAACATGATGGGTCATATTTGAGACAGTGGGTAACTAAAGTGCTTTCTCCTAATGTCAATTTTTTTTATCTTAAACTAACATTATTGTGAGCTAATCAGTCGATGGATCATAATTGATACTATCAATATCTCTTAAAAAATAATATTCATTTTTTTTTGTAAATTTCATGAAAAGGTTTTTAAGAGATCTTAATTCCAAAAATGTGAACTTTTGTCAATTATTTGATATAGTTGGCTGTACAGGGTTAAGTTTTGTTTCCCTTGATGTTCCTCATTAAGGGTTCATTTTGCTCTTCACTCATTCCATGGTTACACCTACTTTTTGTTAGTGTTGAATACAGCTTCCTCTTGTTTTCTAATTTGTTCTTCAGTCAATATTCAAGCCTGTGGTATTTAGCAGCTCTCTGTCATATCCTTGTTAGTTACTATGTTTTTGTTTTTCCT
Source organism: Oryzias curvinotus (assembly GCA_023969325.1). Taxonomy (NCBI): domain Eukaryota; kingdom Metazoa; phylum Chordata; class Actinopteri; order Beloniformes; family Adrianichthyidae; genus Oryzias; species Oryzias curvinotus. The sequence continues at coordinate 24,215,530 of CM043722.1, read as the reverse complement.
GCATACGCTTGGGTGTTAGTAGGATTTTATCCCTAATCGATTTTTTATTCACCCAGGAAAGTTTGCCAGTCCATCGCAGGGCCACACACAGACAGACAGACACCCACACAACTTAGAGTCACTAATCAACCCATGAAGCATGTTTTTGATCCGTGGGAAGAAACCAGAGGACACGGATAGACTCACGCAGGAGATTGTACAAACTCCACACAAATTAACCCAGCTGGGATAGAAACCTGGGGCCATATTGTTCTTACCGTTACACCCTCGTGTAGCTCTCAAAAATCCAATAAGCAAGAATTCTTGATTATCACAGCTTGTTGTTTTTTTTATTCAATCCTTATATCAAAGCAAGGTAGGACTGTAACACAGTTTGGAGCTACATTAAGTTAGAATCTAGCTATTCCATCTATCCATCATCCATCTATCTTCTTAACCTGCCATTTCCCTTTTAAGGTCACAGGGTTGCTGTAGCCTGTCCCGGCTACTATTGGGCAAAGCTGGGTAGACCCTGTAGAGTTCACCAGTCTGTCCCGTGTAACTCCACTTCATTCAACGCTGGAGTGTGAGAGGAAGCCGGAATCCCTGGAAAAAAAAAACATGTGAACTCCACTCAAAACGGTACCAGCCGGGATTCAAAGCAGGGCCATCTCGCTCTTTGAGGCGAGAGCGCTAACCATCAAGCAGGACTCAGTTCAACATGGAAACTGGATCGGCAATCTGAAGGAGTTCAGAGTTTCATTAAGCACGGTACAAAAAAGTCATGACTGTGGTTCCAGATGTAATTTCTGAAGTATGCCACTATTATGGGGAAGAAGGGAACATTAAAAGGGCTTGGTAAGTAGTTGCAGCCAGTTAACAATAATGACAGAGAATACACAAGTGCAGGTAATGAACCATATTATGGAATGTTTACAGTGCACAATGTAGATATGCATTATGTAAAATAGATATTTAAGGTTCACAAATGCAAATTGGCTCATTCGCTGAAACTGGCCAATGCAAAATCAGATTGAGTTAAAAGCAGCTTATACAGGCAGAACATTTTTTAAAAATTCAACTTTCAAATTTGACCCATTTTCAAGTGTGAAAACTGGTCAATTTTGACCTGAACACAATATAAGGGTTAATTGAGGACAGCCAATGGTATCAGAACCAGCATCTTAGTCTAGCTAGATTCACATTTTACTTGTTTTTTTTTTTTGAAGCCATCCAATAAAATCAAAGTTGGTGAGAAAGACAATAGAATTGGAAAAGCTGGGCTTCATATCACCTGTTAAACACAGTAAATGGGCAGCAGCAGTAGTTTCAGTTGGCAATTGCGAAATAAACAATTACTTTGTAGTCAGTTAACAAGAAGGCAGACACAAAGGCACACCTTAACAACAGACTGAAGAACTGCTGGCATTTTTTAGTGGAAGAAGAGTCTGAAAAAGATCTGGCTTCATCATAAAGGTGCATGCAACCGGAAGTCTGTTTTTCCAAAACAGACGCCTCTTAAATCAGCCAAGCACCTTCAGTTTTTCAGACTGATCTCAGATTTGTGTCTTGCCTTAGAAAAAGGTGCATCCTGCGGCAGACAAAGTCAAAGCCATAAGCGAGGCAGTACCTCCAAGGAAGAAACTACAGGCTTTTATTAGGCTGGTAAATTACGTTTTTCGCGAAACTAAAGTACATTGTTAGCAGCACTTCAGAAGCTGTTAGGGGATGGTAGTGAGGCCAGGCAGTGTGGTACGGAGCAACAGCCTGCTTTTGATAAATGTAAAGAGCTGTCAACGGGAAAATCAAGTGCCACTGCATCACGACCCCACTCTACCAGGAGTCTTGCTTGTGACGTAACAGCTTATGGCCTTAGAGCAGTGATTCTGCATACTTTGCCTCTGGGAGAGAACGTGTCCCACAGCATATGCTTCAGGCATAACAGAAACAAAATATTCACAGATTGCAAAAGAGGCCCCAGCTCTTGTTTTTGGAATGAACAAATTCCATCAATATTCATGAGTAACTGACCACAAACCCCCTGATCACACAATTTAAGGAACACAACAACTACCCACAATGGCGGCTGCATATATTTCAAGAGGGGGGGGTACCATTTTTTCACAACACATTAGTGTTCAGAAAGGCATAAAAATGCAGCAGGGCGGCCGCTGCACAACACAGACTCTGGGACCACAGCTGCATCAGAGACGGTTAACTCACTCAACACCTGAAACAAGCTCCCCTAAATGCTAAACAAATAGCAAACGCTGCCCGAACAGACTAGGAATCTCCAGGGCACTTAAGTTTCTCATAGAAGAATGGCCAAGCAGAGTGGAAGAAATTCTGAAAGCATCCATCATGCGAGCACAACTGTGTATTGAGGGGTACTCAAGAGGTACCAGGTAGGCTCCTGGTTCTTTTTAAAGAAGATGCATACGGGACATCCAAGTAAAAGTATAATAAAAGTCATTGTTTGGCAAAGATGTAAGACTTGTTAAACAAAATATCCCCGTGTCTTTACATTAATGAAAGTTTGATAGAGGTGGAATTGACTCCAATTCCAACTGAAATTGATTTTGCAGGGCCTGTTTTGAACAGTTTCTGGTGGTAGTAATTATATTTTCTAAGTAGTTGAAGGTTTTCTGAATGTCTGGGATTACTACACACAATGGCCACCCTTTGGAGATTATTCTTTGCCTACAGTCTCTCCTGAGGACATTGTCACAGGTGACACCACCTCATTGATGTCACTTAGATTCCAGGCTTTCATTAAAAAAAGTACTTTGTCCTGCATTCCAGCTGTGAGGTGGGATCATTTTCAGCTGATCAGTTTCTCCGATGCTGTACTTCAACTGCTATTTCTATGCGACTATTTGTAGAGTACAACTGGAATGTGACCAAAGTGCATTCGCTGGCGTTGTTGCTCATCAAACAAACCCAAAATCGTACAGGCTCAGAAGCTCTGACATTGAGGTGCTCTACAGAGGATGATCTTAGGCGTCAGCCACAGCTGCCCTTATGGATAGATAGGGGCTGTCTACAGGCGAAAATAGGCAAACCTGTATGGTGGCCTACATGAAATTTTAAGATCATTGATTGCTGATTGTGTCGATCCAAAGCCCAAGTAGGGTTGTTTCAGGAAAGGCATCAGACGTAAAATCTTTGCCAAATCAAATATGGTAATTAGACCTATGATATCCATACCAGATCAGTGGAGTAGCTGGTGTTAGATGGAGGAAGCTGAAGATGCTGTGGGCGACAGGTCCTAGTGAACACTTAAAACATAAAGGAAAGTAAGGAAGGAGTAGGTGAGAGGATTTTTCTTTTTTTCAACCCCCCCAAAACCCTGCACACTGCACAAAGAGCTTGCTAGTGCTGTTCAAGAAATAAGTAGGCGCTCCCTAACTTTTGCAAATTAGACAATCAGAGTGTAGTTTGTGTCAGCCATTAATGTATCAGCTGCACACGATCAGTAAGGCACCAGTAACCCTACTAACAACTAGAGCGTGGTGTAGGGGGCACCATGCGACAGCATCACCCATATGTCACAAGTGTGTGCAACTTATATTAGCCTTAAAAATGCTACTTGATACTCTAATCCCATGCTCGACAATAGTATGCTCCATTCTCATGACATCCCTTGAGGTGGTCGAATAAGCTTTAAGGGAACTGCAAGACACCTGCGCATCCCTGAAGATAATGCCGCTTCTATCTATAGCCTTCCACGGGCATGACAGTCCAAATGGCCCAGAGCACCTGTATGGCTAAACCCCTCTACTATGGCTTTAGATCCAGATACAAAGAATTTTGACCATCCCAGGGAAATGATGAAGGTGTTGACATATAGTTGAACCAGCTAAAACTCAAAGTTTGGGTACAAAAATTAAATAAATAAATAAATAAATAAAGCTTGACATATTTTTAAAGTCCCAAAACTACAATTAAAATATTTTTTTTTAATCTAAGAGCCCTGCAGATATTTTTCTTATGTATTGCCAGTGACAAACCTATGTGATGGAACGACATTAGGAATTCTAAGATACGCAGGCGGTAGACATACACTGCTTTTAGCTAAGAACTGACTTTTTTTAATTTTATTTTTTTTTTGCATTGAGGCCTTCATTTGAATCCATGTGAATAGCAATGACCTTTAAAGTAGCACGGGTGCAAGAACAGTACAAATGCATTAAACAGCTACAGCAACTAAAACCTTGCCAGACATTGAAAGCGTTCAAAGTTACTATTGTAAGAATCTATTATGATTTACTATAGCTTTGAAATTCATATTCTATCGATGGAAAAGAAAACTGCAGTTAAATACTGACTGACTCATCCTCTGTTAATGAGAATTTTGTAGCAAAAAGCCAAAAGCAACTTTGCATGTTTCTTCTCGAGCAACAAAAAAAAAAAAGAAAACGCTGTCCTTGCATCTCTCTTGCAATTTCCTACAAGCTTTGTACAATACGTGTGCATGTCGTACCCACAGGGTGTGCAAAGAGGCCCGAGAGTTATCAATAACACAACGGTCAGTAACTGGGTTATTGATTTATCTACAAAGGCCCTCAGGCAGGAGGCATCTTTTAACAGAATTTTGCAGGGCGGACTCTGGCACAGAGTGTCAATAAATAACTCCGTATAGTGCTCCAACCAGGTTAAATGAATTGACGAGACTCTGAAACAAATGTAAAAATTAGCTTACGGCTTTAATGCCTTGATGTCTACATGTTATGTTTTCATGCTATGTTGTGTTCTTGCTTCAGATATTAATGTCATTTATGTAATCCAGGCATATTACAGCATATATTATGCATGCACATTTTAATGTAAATGATATGCTGATGATTAACATAGCCTCCGTCCTTTTCCCATTGAAAGGGTGGATAGGAGAAGGGTACTCATGCCAGGTACACTTAAGTTGTTAAAAAGATGAGGCGGGGCAAAATGGAATTTCCTTACTAAAGAAATGAACGTGTTATGTTTATTCCCCACATAGGATTTTAGGAAGTTTGCATTTCAAGAAGAAAGTAAGGAAAGAAGAAAAGCTAATCAGAAAAGGGGTGTTATTTTTTTTCTTTTAATCCCAGCTCTGCTGAGGCGCCTTTTCTCCTCAAGAAAAATCTGTTTCTTTTACTCTGCCTCTGCAATCACTTCAAACCCCATTACAGACCTTCTGACAGCATCAATTAAATTCACAATTATTATGTGGCATGGAGGAAAATATAATGACACGGCATCACGTAATCAGTGCTCATGTGTGATTATGTGCACGTGTCTATGTAAGAGGGAAAGAGATAAGGGGAGAGTGCTGAACGAGGGCAGAAAGCAGACCATTCACTTCTACAGGAAAAAAAAAAGATTTGGTTCTTTCTGGCAGCTCTTGTGATCTTCAAAAGCTTCATGAAAAAACAAAACCTCAAATCCACCACAAGTCAGAGGAAAAAATTAAGATCATTTAAGGTCTTTCTCAGCTACACAAAAAGTGCTGCAGGTGAATTATTAACTCTTTCTTTGAACCCTCAATGCATTAATTATACTTGTTAAAATAAAACACTTTTACCTTAATGAACAAAGGAAACAAATGTTTGCTTAGTGTGTCAAGAGAAAAATAGCTGCTTTAGCTGTTGTTGTTTTTTTCCATGTTAACTTATCAATAATCTATTACTCATGATTGTGAGGTATCCTAACATTTTAATAAATAATAGAAGAATAAAAATGTAACATATGTTTTTTGCAAAATGATGGCTTAGTTGGCTGCATGTAGGACTGGCACATGGGAAACCAGGATTCAGTTCCCAGGGGGCGCCATAAACTTCATCCAGTGTGGGTCCTTGGGCAAGACCCTTCACACTACTGCCTAACTATGAAGTCACAATGGGGCCTAAGTCTAGGTCTCCCTGTGCCGGTCCCCAGCTCGAATAAAATACAAGGTTGTGTCAGGAAGTGCATCTTGTGTAAAAATCTCTGCCAAACCACCAGATTTACTGTGGCGCCCCCAGAAGGGATCTGCCAAACAAATGCCAACAAATGTTAGAATGTACTCAAAAAAAACCTAGAAGAAAAGTGAGGCTCAATTATCAAAACAGAAAGGACAGAAAAAGGAAAAAGTCACAAGAAATATTTATATTGTCAGAAGTAAGAGCTCCGTCTCCCCCTCTGGTCACGGGCGGGACCCATCCCCAGAGTTCTAACCACACTTCCTGCATGCCGCACACCTGACACTCATTCATTCAAGCAACCACAGCATACTTAAGCACTGGACTGCTGAGTTCAGTTCGCAATATTGTTTGAGCCATATTGCCTTCTTTACCGAGCGTTATATCTGGACCTGATCCTTTGATTTCCTGACCCTGTTTCTGACTCTGTTTGCCTCCCGCCTGCCCTGACTCTCCCGTGGACTCTGACCATCCTGCCTCTCCTCGGATGATCGTATGCCTGTTATTGACCCCTGCCTGCCTGACCCTGATTTAGCTTTGTGGACCTTTAGCTGAGCTTACACATCCACACACCTTGGGTCCAGCCGCCTGCCTGTTCTTGCGAAAGAACAAGCTGTTCATGAAATACTGTTGGACAAGAAATTAAAGTTAAAAAACTAATTTGTTCAATCTGATTTTGAGGTGTGAAATAAGTTAGACTTGAAGTGCCACTCTGAACATATTTTGAGTCATTTTAAAATTTGTCTTTTAATTAGCCTAAATCAAACAACTGTTGACACGGAGTGAGCCTACCCCCATTTCCCATCATCTGTGTTTCAAAATATCCTGCTAGCTTACAGCCCCTCACATCCCCAACCTAACATTGGTGGTGCGACAAAAATGGTCAGCAATATTGGAGCCATCCAGCCATCCAGCTTTGAGTCAGATAATAGCTCAAATGAGGAAAACAAAGACCTACATGCATTAGAATGAAGCAGAGCAGGGAACATGTGGCTTAGTGGCATCTATATCACAATTACAATCGTTTTTGTCTGTTCCCAATTCACAACAATTTGAATAAAGAAATACTTAGTAATGCAATTTAAGCTTAATCTTCTTTATATATGTCCTACATCATCAGAAAAAAGGACATTCTATAAATACCAAACCACAATTTCCAGAGTAGGTCTTTGAGACAACAATGTATCCCTTTTAGTTACCTCAATTGATAGCTGAGCTTTGTTTGTCATTGTCTGAATGTTTTTTTTGTTTGTTTTTAACTGCCTTAGGACAACAGATGGAATTTAGCAAGAGTTATAATTCTTGCATATTCATGTTCTGGCTATACTAAAACATTAATTAACATGCATTGTCCTAATTTAAATAAAATACATAAATAAAGCCCCTTTTAGACATAGAGGCAATTCAAAGTTCTTTATAGAGCAGCAAACGCTTTGGCAACATTAGGGGGAAAAAACTAGAAATTAAAGTAATATTTAATTAAGAAGAAAAAAAGAAAAACTGGGCTAAATTGCAAAAGGTGGAGAATGTCCAACAACTATTAACAAACTAAAATATGCCCAACCACATTTGTTTTTATAATTAAGTGCTTAATAACTGGATAACTATAGTTCACTACCTGACAGCTCCTTACTGGTTTTTCACTGATTGAGCCAACTTCACAGTACCTTGTGGTAAGATTCAAATGTGCACAGACCCAATGTGCAGCCTCTCTCAAAATCAGCATTTCATTTCAGAAGCGGAGCATTTTTTCCCACTGGACATGTTATGGAAGTGCTGCAGCTCTCAGTGCTGTCTGTTTGGCAAGACTCACAGGATCACTCGTTACCGGCAGGGTAACATGGAGTCTGCAAGGGATGTTTATATTTTTAAAAATCAATCAGAGGGCCAGATATTTTGCATGTTACTTAATCTTGTTTGTAAAAGGACTACAAGTTAGTTTCAGCAGCAAAATAGAATCCATATCTTCTCTTTTCTCCCCCCCCAGAAACTAGGATAGAGACTCAGTCTTTAAGAAATATAAAATCTATTTCAAAGGCTCTTTTTCCCTAATTGTGTCATAACCTCATGCTCAATGTCTACACCCTTGTGACTTTTGTTTTGACCTTAACAAAGCCTTTACAAAAAACATAAGTAATTCCAAGAACTTAAAATGAAATGTTGAAAAACAAATCACAATGGGAACCGGAAAAGGTAGGTACTATGAAAAATTGCCGATTGGATGATTTCCTTTAATATTTGACATTTACATTTTAGCATTTAACATTTTTCAAGGTTTATGATTCATACAGAAAATATCCAGTATCGCTTTATGCCAAACAATCATCTGTAAAAATGATGGACAAACGTCATCATCCAATCAGAGAGGTGCCATGGTACCTACTTTTTTCTCGTTCATTTTTCTGCCTAATTTTTTCACATTTAATTTTGTTTTTTGGAAATTTCTTCTGAAAACCAAATTTTTTAGAATTGTGTTTTGGTTTCAGGAATTTTGTTTTGATTTCTAAAATGTAATGTAATTTCCATTGTGATCTTTAAAAATGTTTTTGCATGAAGTGATTGAAGTTATTGTTTTGTAAAATCTTTAAAACTTTTAAAGATGTAATTCTCTGCATCCTGTTGAAGTTCCATTTACAAGTGGTCACTATCGCTTGCAGCTTTAGCTGTGATTCCTCTTAACATCCCAAATCAAACCCATCAAAGACAGCATATCTAATTTTGGAAAAACCACGTTGAGAGAGATGGACAGCTGTAGTTCTGGATGGCTGCACCTGTATTGTCTAGCTTTGGATCAGGCTGTGAGGGGCTCCTCCGCCCTGAATGCTGGAGTCAATTTCTGCCCCCCCCCCTCTCTGTAGCTCTCTGCATTAGAACTCAATCAGCTCCCCGAAACAGAACAACACAAAGCAGTACGTCCCCATTGATCTCTCTACCTATAGTGCCTACACTAGAGCAGAGCAGAGGATTAAAAATTCATAAGCGTATTAAGGACTATAAGAGCATTATTCGTGTGTGTGCTGTGACTGTCTAATACGGTTTGGTACCAATCATTCCTTACCCAGAACACGCACAAATACACAGTCACTGCAGTGGCCTGGGTGCTCTCCAAGTGTCAACACTATCATATGGCCCCGTGTGTGGTTTGGCACTATTCCCTTGTTGAGTCCTATACAATGTTCTGGCATGAACACCTGCTTGACACAGCAGATTGGCACTAATCGCTTAACACACAGAGCCATCTGTAAGCCAGACCACTGGCTCCTCCATCTTCGCCAATCCCACTAACAGTACTTTACTGCGTTCTGCTCAGACTTCATCAGTCAAAGTGTGAAGGCAAATGAGCCAAATTAAATGTTGGCTCTACACGCTGAGAGGCTGCACAGCAATCCTGTGAGGCCCTGTCCATCTGTGTGCACCTGGATATTAAAGCCTAAACCCCAATTTGACATTATTTTATGGATCAAGCGACATCCAGCTGAGCCAAAGCCCTTAAAGAGAAGATTGACCTCCAGCACACAAGCAAGCACAAAACCAACTTCTCTCCCAGTGGGCTTCAACAGCTTGAAGCAGACACACAGGACTCGCTCTTTGTTCAGCACGTCGACCAACAACTAAGGGTTTGTGCAACACAGTGGATCTAAGATACATTTCTTCTGGTCATCTGGACCTTCTCCACAGTCATTAAATGTTGACCTCTTAAAGTCCCACTTAAATCATATTTTGATCTATTATAAAACCTGAGGTCGTTTAATTATGATTATGCCGTTTATACACAAAAATAAAATGAAAAAAACTTAGGACATAGTTTCTGCAGAGCAGCAGGAGTTCATTAGAAAGTTACATCTGAGTCAAGGGCAGAACTTCCTTCATTTCCCATCATCCCCTTTTTTACACAATGTCCCGCTAGCTTAAAGCCTTTTATGCCCCCAACCTGACATTACTTGTGTAACTCAAAATGTTTTGAGTTAGAGGCCACCAGTAGAATACATGGGTCTATTTGACTGCAAGCAAAGGCATCACAATGGAGCAGAGCAGGGAGCTTACACCACTGTTTCAAGCTTTTTCAAATGTGCCTGTTCCTATATTCACACAGATTTGAATAAAAAATACTCAGTAATGCAATTTTAATTGTAATTTTCTAAAATTTGTTTGGAAAATGCCACAAGGGCATGTTAAAAACACAATTTTTATTGGTGTAGGTCTTTAAAAACTGGCGTTTATGGATAAGGGCAGACTGCATTATCAGAAATTAACGCACGCCGTGGAAGCCTGAACCGTCCACCGCAAAGCGGAGGATAGTTGCTACACAAAGTGAAGGCTATTTACCTGCTTATACCATGGTCACTTACAAAAGAAATAAATATTCAATCAGTTTTTAGTACTTTATTCTTGTTATTTTTTGGATTTGGGACTTTTTTTTTTTTTTTAAAGTGGACTATTTGTTACATGGTGCTGCATGTTGTCGTGTTACTACTGCTCAACTGGCTAAACCAGCACCAACTTCAACAGTGGCGGCAAAGGAAAGCGATATATATGCTGATTGTCACAAAGGGTTAAAGAAAGCATCAGTTCAGAGACAAAGTTCCCCTTTTACAGCTTGTTTTTGTCCAGATAGTGAGGCTAAAGTTTGTTTTAAAGAAGCCAGCGCAGCGATATCGAACATTTATGCTATGTGACCGGAACTCCTTTTTTACGTGTCCATTATCACTGTCGATTATCACTTTTTAATCCTCACCCAGCAGCCAATCAGAATCGAGTATTCACCTGGACCATGGTATAAATGCATGAAAATCACATTTCAGATTATATTACCACAGTATTCTGCTTAAATGTGGCCCTATGACTACGTGTGTAATGGGTTAGCTCACATACTAGCTTAGGTCTTAAGAAGGAATATACTGAACAAAGAGCAGCCACGCCCACAAAATGATCCTAATTAATTCAAAAGCAGCACAAGACTGCAGAAATGAAAGTTGTGCAGCAGAATAATTCCGTGATAAATGCTGCCAAACCAGGTTTAAATCAGTCTGAAAGATATATCATAAACAGGACCTTTCAGTCCAAGAGGCAGGAGAACTGACAGGTCTGACCTACAGGAAAATGAAAAAAGGCTTGAATCAGTCTGGCTTTCTGCCTTTAGGGAGGATCGATGCATGGAGGAAAAAGCAATGCTATTAATTCTACTGAATATGTCCATTCCCATTGGTGGGTGCAGATTGGTAGTGATCATGACTAGCCTCTTGGGCAAACAAGATCTGGTACTTTTGCTACGCCTCAGTAGAAAATTGATTCATTGAAGTTTTTACGACTACCATGAAAGGACCACAGGAATGTAAATCAATTTCAATTGCAGGCTTACGAAAACGGACAAAAACTTTTACAGCATTTGGAAATGCGAATTAAAAAAAAGTTTCATCATTTTACTCACCCGTCCAATGAGCACAGGTTCCGGCCCGGCGTACTCCTCAATCACAAAGAACTGGTTCCAGATCCAGCTCCTCCTGCTGCGAGAACGCGAGCCCTTCCCCCCCATACGGCTGCGTGCCTCCTCTTCGGGCTCTGCCTCCTCAAACACAAGGCTGTTTTCATTTTCTGGATCAACAGTTTGGATCTCAGAATCTTCTGCAGCGTGACTCCATTCAGGGGCAGGCTGGAGCCTCAGGACATGGCTGCTGTTGACAAGTTTGTTGTCTTCATCTGTCGGGTACTGGACCGTGCTGAATTCTGTCTTGGCAGTGCGAGCTGATTCTGTTAATGGGTCTCTATGGGAATCTGCTGCTCTGTCCCCCACTTTTACTCCCAGAGTTTGCATTGTCAGCACAGGAGGAGGAGAATCGTTTTTTGCTGAAGGGACGTGCGCTGAAAGACGTTTTGTCGATGGAGACGGCTGCTCTGTTTGGCTCTTGGTTTCTTTCTCGGGGCTTAAGTTCACCTCGCTCTGAGGCGTTGACAGGAAATGGACAAGATGTTTACTCTTGTTATCACCACTGTTTGAAGCCTGAGCGCCCAAGTCGTCTTGCCCTTTACTCAAAGCTGGCTTGACTTCTTTTAGAGGATTAATATGAGTATCGACCAGTGAGTCTCGATTAGGATCTGGACTGGTGACAGGGCTTGCATTAGGAAATGCAGTCTGATTATCAGTTACGGTCTGAAGCTGAGTGACAGCCATGTCTTGTCTCTGCATTTTCTGAGCCTCTAAGTGACCATGATTAACGTCAATTAAATCCCTCTTTCTGCTCCGGCTGCCCTTGCTTGGAAAGGCAAGACCAGGAACAGACAATTGGGAATTGACAATCCGAACTAGGTTCTCTTTAGAGAGAAGCTTAAGAACTCCATAGCTACCTGTGAGGTTCAGCTTCCGATTTGAGTCCACACTGATTCCCTTGCTGGGCGTTCCTGTAGAATGGGTGTTTAAGTCAGATCTGCCTCTGGATCTCGCTCCTGATCTGACTTTGGTTTTATTGGAGTGTAGGTCCGGCTTGTGATGGACTATGAACATTTTGTCCGGCCTTCCTGCCTTGCAACACTCGACGCCCTTAGTGTTGTTTTTCATTTTCTTCAAATCCTGATTTAACCGCTTGTTATTGGCTAAAATGAATGTGGTCACGTCTTTGGTGACAGAGTCAACCTCCCGTTTGGGCTTGAACGATTGCCTCCCCTTGTTATCCGCTGACGCAGGATGATTCTGCAGATTTCTTGAGTAAGAAAAAGATCCAGTGTTGCCCATCTGCTCGTGACTAATCGTGTTTCTAAGAGTCACCATGGGCATCGCATTGACATCCATGCTTTCATCCCATTGGTCTGCGGATCTGCTGTCCCCCAGCTTTGCCACGTGCAGTCCGCCCACTCCTCTCCTGCGTACAGTCTTACTGGCGGATGCATCTCGAAGAAGCACATCCCACACGCACAGGAACACCAACAAAAGCCTATTTCCTGCAATCATGTTGTCTTGTGGCCAGACGTCCTAATTTGAACAATATTTGATAGTAGCCAGGCCTTGTTTTCTGGTTGTCTTCATTCTCCTCTGTGTTTTTTACGTGCCTCCTCTCACTCTCCCGTCTTCTGCCCTTCACACTAAGTTGGAGGAGATGTGCCAATCACTCTTTTTTCCCCCCCACCATCTAATATCGTCCTCTCTAAGAAAGTCTCGCTTAGCTCTCCTTTATTTGTACTCCTCTTGCGAAGCGTCTCATTCAGTTTTCCACGGAGAGTTGAACACCCTGAGAGAAAAGATAAGGATAATTAAGCCAAAACTTTAATCATTGTGCTGCATTAATTAAAAACAGCTGCAAAGACAGGTAGGAGAACTCACAGAGAAGCAGGATAGACCTTTTATTAGGGCCATGCCACATTTTCAGAGGCAGACAAAAGACTTTTAAGCAACCATTTTAACCTTTCTAATGACATCCATCTCTATGAAAGGCAGAGACAAAGCTAAGAAAGTGCTCTGAGCTTTGATTAATGGTAATAAGTGTCAAGCATTCTGACAGCAGTGTTAAAGAAAGGACCAACTAGGACATGTAGCAATGCATCTTCATTTCACTTTGATGTGTGATTAATTAGCGGGATTGAAACTTTCCTTTGATCAGTCCTTATAATGTCAATTCTGATGCAAGTCGCGGACGCAGATTTACTTTGTAGCCCCGGGCCGTCTAAAAGGTTCCTAGACCCACGCGCATGCGAGACATGCTTTCAGCAATTCCGCCATGCATTCGAGCCGCAAATGAGAATCCCACGCCAAATCAAAATGTCAGATATCAATCAGTGTGCTTGTTTTAAGATAAGAGCAGACACCCTTCAGTGGTGTTTCAGCAATGCCAGCCTACGCATCTGACAAGTCAATAAAGTGACTATTTGCCAGATCGCATTAACATAACGACCTTTTCATTGCTGTTATGCGTTCAGAGACAGATAAGCACAAGGAACTAGAAAAATTTCCGTGGTTATAGTGGTATTAACTGTCAAAAAACAGCCCTAAATTATCTTAATTATGAATTAATAATCTCTAAAAGTTTTTTTTAGGTAGACAACGCCAGTAGAAAATATAAAAATTTCCTTGGGCAAGACCCTTTCATTATTGCTTAACTATGTAGCCACATGGGGACCTCAGTGTGTGTGTCCCTGTGCCAGTCCCCAGCCCAAAAAGAATACAGGGTTGTGTCAGGAAGGGCCTCCTGCGTAAAATTCTCTACTAAACCACCTGTGCGAATCAGTGAGAGCTGGTTTGCCGTGGTGGAAGGGGAACAACAACACGTTAGACAATTGTACCGGAAGCAATTGTCTTAATTAAGGCGAGGCATAAGTGTTTCTTTCGTTTGTCACTCGTATATGTGCGCAGATGTCTGTTGAGGGTTTCAGCCAATGGGTCTTTACAAGAATTTGGTTTGGAGCTGTTGAGAATTACACAGTTTACGCATAATTAACGTATTTTATACGCAGTTTTTACAGACATCAATTGTATGTGATTTTCGCAAGATGCATATGCAATTTTGTGGCTTTCCACAACCGTTCCACATATGTCAAACAGAGTTTTCACACATGTACCACATTTGTACAACTTTTTGTTTTTGCTTAAACAATGCACATATCGCATTAATATTATGCAATTGACACACAAATCACTTATGAATTGCATATAAACAGAGCAATAATCATGCACAGTTCACGATCTACGTTTATTTACGTGTTCTTTCCGTGTTTTATTTGTACTACGTCCATGGTTTTAACGTGGTTCATTTGTCACACATCTGTAAAAAAAAAACACAACTTTTCTCACTTTTTCCCACATATATTCGTGTATATGACCAGTTTTCATCCGTCCAATATGCGCTGAATGTACGTAGTGGCTGTGTGACACGACCTTTAGACAGTACAGTCCGAAAGGCAAATATAGATTAGAAACCAGCAAATGTTTTTATACCATGGCCATGGGTGAATGCTTGATTCTGATTGGCTGCAGGGTGTGAATTAAAAGTGATATACCACAGTGATGAGTTATTTTATGGTTTAGTTTAACCTGTTTGGCTAATTTAATCATTTTGAAGACTGGAATGCTGCAGAAGAGAGAGAAAAAAAAGAATCCAAGGAGGGAGAAATAAGTCACAAGGAGGAATTGAGCTATTTAGGCTGTTGCTTAGAAATAAACTTTTGCTTTATCATCTGGACAAAAAAAAGTAGTAAGAGGTGAACTTTCTCTCTAAACTGATGCTTTTTTTATCCTATCATGAAGATCCACATATCACTTTCCTTTGCCGCTGCAGTTGAGCCTGTTACTATGACGCCGCGTCGCACCACTTATCAAGTCCACTTTTTGTGAAAAGCGATATATACCCAATAAATACCAAGAATAAAGTACTGAAAATTGATTGAATACACATTTCTTTCGTAAGTGACTTTGGTATAAGCGGGACAATGGCCTTCAAGGTGTCCATTCCTCAGAAATGAATGGACTTTGTGGAAGAGTCTGATAATGGATACCTCGTCGGCCACTATCCTTTGCTTATTTTGGCTTTTATGAAAAGCGTATTGGGATTATCGTGTACGTGCATGAACCCCCCCTGTTGGTTACATAGTGAACTGACCTGGCTTCAACAGCTTCCATACAGAAGTCAAAGAATCGCCTCTTGGCTTTCAGATCAAATCCGCAAACGTGGCAGGAGTTTTTATGGAGGTGTGGGCGTTTTTATTTGTATTTGACATTTTAACTGCTATGTGACCAATCAATAAAGATTTATTTTACTTACTGCTTGTGTTCCACCTCAACCAAGCAATAATTGGAAATTAGAGTGCTTTTAACCCCTGTTCAATTAAATGTCCCACTGGTTGTTTTTCATTGTTTCGCATAGCCTTGCAGTTTTGCAAAAAGTCTGTAATGTAATATAATCTGTCAGGGTAATTTGGATGCTTTGGTGATGAATGCTTCTGAATTATTTAACTGTGCAATGCATCAGCATCATTACCCAGTCCTATTATTCTGCCTTAATCACTTGAGGACCATGCAAACTTGATTTCAACTCTTGAAGTTCCACTCCAATCATATTTTGAGATGTTTTAAAAGTTGTCCCAGTGGTCTTTTAATTATGTTTATGCAGTTTTTAGGACATAGTTTGTGCAACCAAGCAGAAATTCATCAGAAATTCACCTCTCCCATCATCCCCTTTGTTTACACTCTTTCCTGCTAGCTTACAGCCCCTCACAACCCCAAGCTAAAATTACCGGTGAAACAAAAAACGGCAAACAATATTGGAGTTGTACAGTTTTGAGCCAGATGCCAGCTCAGAAGAGGAAAATTAAGACGTTGCTGTATCTATTTGTTTGCAAGATGAGGTATCAGAATGGAGTGGAGCATGGAGACTCTGGCACAAAGAAGAAGAAACTGCATTTTTTTTCATCTGCTTCTGATTCCTCCCGACCTGAATAGAAAAAGTTTTAATCTTAAACTCTTGTGTAAACGTCCTAAATTAGGAGAAAAATGCCAACGTAAAAACACCAAAAATACAGTTTCCTCGGAGTGGGCCCTTTAGCTACGTTCATGCCGCCTTCGGCAGCGTGCGTTTAAGCAGCCACTTCCAATGAAAAAACAATGTAAACATGCACAAATGCACTTTTTGGGCTTTCGCATTCAAAACCACTTCATGGTTTCTGAGCGCGGCTGTGTCTGCAGTTCCCCGTTCCCCCAAGGGACCCAAAGCAGAGAAGAAATTTCCCAAATGGGTGCGTGTTAACCAATGGAACTTTAACTTCACTTTAAAACTCTTGTGTTCATGCGTAGCTACACAAGTTCCTACAATGGCTTTCAAAATGTGCATCGATTGAACACGAAAGTTAAACCAGGTGGAACTTTACTCAATCGGCGACTCGGATTTGGTAGTGACGTATGGATGGATTCCCATTCAATTCCCAGAGGAGCCCACCCTCTGATCATGAAGGAGGAATTATTCACTGTGGTTCATGCTTGGCTGGAATTTTATAACATCAGATCTTTCATATATCAGAATAGAGCTGTGAAAGAAAAAGCCTGGAGCAAGATTTGTTAGATTTGCATCGCCAATCCTCTTCCAGCTGCAGGTGGCGGACATGCACTAGTTAACAGTCGAGAAGAAGAAGAAGCCCCTCCCTGCTTATCCAGTGTGAACATTGTGGGCCAATTGCGGGTTCAAGAACCTGCGTTTAGCACGCTTAGCACGTCACATGCCTTGTGTGTCAGTAGTTTAAAAGAAAATGTATATTCTTGTTTTGTTCTATTAGTAAAATAAAATGTAACCCTTGTCTACGTTGTAGCTGTGTTTTATGTATTGATGCAGTTTAGATTTTCTCCAGTGCTGCCTGGTGAGGTTTGTCTGGACACATGACACCTGCTCCTCCGTGGGGCAGACCGGCCCCGTCAGCACATTCACTGGGGCATGAATGAAGCCGAACAATTCCTCCTGGAATACTTTTCACCTTTTTTCCATTCCATTTTTCCCATTTCTCATCTCGACCTTTGCACTCGCAGCGTCCTCTGTTTCAGCTCCCTTTTCAACTTTCTCTGATAAACAGTAAAGCGCCCCCCCCCCACCCTTCCACATTCTCTCCAACTCCACCACCTGTCTTTCCTTTGTCCCGTCTATTGCTCTAAATCTCCGTCTATCCAGCTTCTTTAACCTGCTGTTGTTTTAGGATCCTCTCTGATGCTGCATTCAATCCTCTTTTCTTCCCTCTCATCTGCGTCAGTCACAGGCTTGTCAGGGCCTCCCTCCCTCCCCGCACACTCAGACTTCAATCAATCAGCTGATCTCCTTCCTCGGCCTTGCAGCATCAGAAGTGACAGGTGTCTCGTCAGCTACCTTGTTGACGACAAGAGCCAGCACTGTAATTGTCTGTATAAATCCAGCCATCAAATGATAGATTGTAACCAGAATATGGAGCGCGGTACATACACGGGACTCCCTGCGACAGGAGAGGGAGAAACCTGCGATGGAGGCTGTTATGGGGCTCGGCGTTATCTCAAATGTACAGCACGGGGGCGCCGATCGGATTCAATTCAATGATGGCACTCCTTCTCCCTCTCTGGGAGGAACTTATCAGGCAGGAGTTTGATGGCCAGGCAATCATTGCCACGGGCACCTTGTTAACAAGCCAGGGGCAGGTGGTCGGATGCAGGGCGGAATATCAACACGGCACTCCTGCCTGCTGAGCAAGAATTTGTAACGTTTCCATGTGGGAGGTTCTGTCAATGTGGGTTTTTCTTTGAAGCCACAGAGTGTGAATAAAACCACTCTAATTCTTAGATTGCTTCATCTTTTCATCGGTTTCAAGGGAAAGAATTCACTCACAGCGGAGTTGAGACCTCTGTGAAGTGCTTCTCTATGTCAAAGTATCTCACGAGTCGTGCTGGGCACCTTGAGGAAAGTGTGTTGTTACGCCATTACTGAGGATAATTGGGTGCTACAGTACAGAGCAGAGGAGAACTCATATTTTCTCATTAGTCTTTTATAATTTAATGAACCATAAATCTTGTTTTCTTTTTGTGTGTAACCAGCAAAGATCACAGCATGGACTCCAACCCTTCCTTCACATGTAATCCAATGGTTTAAAAGTATATACTGTATTTTTCGGACTACAAGTTGCTCTGGAGTAAATCGTATGCAATAAAAAATGCATAATAAAGAAGAAAAAATCCTATATAAGTCACACTTTTGGAAAATAAATTTTATTTAACAAAATACAAGAACAATAAAGAACATTTCATATTAAATGGGAAATCATAATAATTGGGAGTAAATAACAATAATAAATTGTACCACATGGATGATTATTCGGCTTCATGAAACATAGAAGGAAAAGAATATAAGTCTAGAATATTTAGGCAACATATGACCAGCAATCCAGATAACCACAGCATATAGAACATGCTAATAAGTCAACTAAACTTTTTAAATAACAAAACAACTCTGTTTTGCTTTCTTCTGCCAAGCCTGGCATGAAGCTGTATTTGCACTAAACACGATTTGCACATCAGGGGCGTCTAGTTTTAATATTAAGTCAATAGACACGATCAGAGGATGTGCAATGGGATTTGAGCATCGGACATCGGTCTGTAAGCACCTCGCTTCGAGCGTCCCATTGCATCGAGAACTGAAAAATCGGAACTTTGGCCAAGACGACACATCACAGTCAACCTATAAGACTCTGCTTCGGCACGTGACGTGTTAATGACATAATCAGTGGCTACAGTCAAAAACTAACATCTGATAGTTCTACTCCTAAACTTTATGATATTGTTTTTATTTGTATAAAGACAATAACAAACATATTCTGTATTTCCATTTTTTTCCTCCCCAGACTAATGCGGGACAGCAAGTCATCAAACTGGGTCACATAGAGACGGAAGTACAGCTGAAAGCAGCGACGGTCTGCAGTAGGTGGTAAAACTCTCCATATTGGTAGAATCTCTGAAAGTTCTCATGAAACCAGACATGGAGACCGGATTACCGATGCTTTTATAGAGCTCATCAAAATAAAAACAATCATCTGTGACTTCCTTGCATTTTAATTAAAATAAACAGTCAATACTTCCATGTAACAAAAAGGCTACAAACTTTATGCGTTAGCTCCTCCCATACGCATCTGGAGCGTCTTATTTATGAAAACCTTTTAGGACAAGCATTGAGCGACAAATTTGACTCACGTCGAAAGTATGTCAACGCATTTTAGGACTGAGCGCATTTTCTGTGTTTCAGTCCGTCGCAAATACAAGATACACACACCTACAGTGCCCTCTAGTGGTTGTTAGGGGGAAGATAATGAACACATGCATTTAGAGAAATTACAGTTGATAGTACATCTTTTAGTGAATTTTTCATTCAAGAAATATCTCAACTGTTCTCTTTGTTCTGCTCTGGTTTTTCAGAAAAATGATCAGTTCACTATGGTGTCATTTGTAGACAAGGTAGATCTTCACTATTGATCACAGCGAACTGTGAGCAAATTTTAATTTATCTTGTTGCTTGCCATCAATCCCTCTGGCCCTACTGGCAAACAATGATGCAGACGCTCCACGGGAGCAGCAGCACGTCTCCTCTGCACTCATGCTGGGTTTAAAGAAGAGGTTTGTTTTCAGTGCACATTCAAACTACCTGTACTCACAAAGCCTTGTTTATGCACCCTCTCATGAAGTCACACAGGCACCAAAAGACCTGAACACACTTAAAGAAAACCACTTATATCTGCACTGGTACTGAAAGTAACAAAAGCTCTGGGGACTGCCTCTCTGGTCGCGGTGGAGTCAAAGAGAAGAAAGCGAGCGCTCCCTCACACCAGGATGGAGAAGAAATAACAGCCACCCCAAAAGAATTATGCATGGAGTAACAAAGCCGAGCTTCATATGAAAGACAAGGGGGAGAAAAAAGGCTACGCTTGGTGGAACGGTTCTGAGTGTTTGAGCGAAAGAGGATGGGTGGTTGAAAATGGAAGTGGGAGGTGGCATCTTTGGAAGACCGACCAGGTGGTTTTAAGTGCAAAGCCACGTAAAGCAGCTCCATCCACACCTTGAACTGCAGCAGATAAAAGCAGGCCTGTCAGGGAGGATGAAAAGAAACCGGAGCTTTCTTCTGCTAATGTATGAATGCCTTTTTAGCCCATGTCCATAACCTTGTCTCCTACTGTAGCCTTAAAGAACCACTGACAGCAAGCACCGGCGTCTCTTGGGAGCGGATTCAGCAACAGTTTGCAAACTATTTGATAAATAGTTTGCAATGACAATTTTTACCAGGTTTAAAGTTGCTTTTGCTTTACATCTTCGCAAGATTATCTCAAAATTAGTCAAGTACATTTTGTCTCATTAAGCTCTAGGATCTAGTAATAAGGAAATGATTATTAAAATGATTAAAAATCATTTTTTCTCCATACTCCAAAAACCTGATTTAAAACAAAAAACCTCAAATTTCACTTTAATTTTTTGGTTCAATTTTAAGAATGTTATTTTAAAGTTCAAGAAATGTTTAGCAAATTAGAGTAGTATTTATTGCTATTATTTGAAAACGCAAATTTAGATTTATGTTCTAAGAATAAGAGCTATTAAAAGGAGCTAAACTTATAAGAGCTTTTAGATTTTATAAGGATATATTTATGCAATTTATACTTTATTATACTACATTATAATAGATTTAATTCTCATTTTGTCCCTAAATGAGTCATTTCCACTTATTACACTAATGTTTGACTCAGTAATCAAAATGAGCTACATACAAGTAAATAAAAACAAAAAATATACTTGTTTTTGGGGAGTGTATTTTCTTATGTTTATTTTTTAGGGACAAACACAAAAAAAACGTAAATTGCTTCACATTGAAACAATCTGATGCCTGTATCACAGTGTTTATAGCCAAGACTAAGTGGCAATACCCGTCCCTAGAGGAGCTTTTACAGAAATTGTAAATAAACAGTAAAAAGAAAATACCACTAGCAAAAAAAAAGTATGTAATTTACAAAACTGTACCATTTGCATGCTTCACATACACACATGGATTTTTGATACGATATGGTTGCACTGCTGTTGCTTTATTTGTTTTTAAAATGTGTTTAGTTGAAGACTTTATATTAACAGGAAGACTGTTCCACAGATTGGCCCCTTTCACTGAAAAAGTATTTTGACCAAAATATGTTTTATGAAACTGGAATTTACACTTTTAGTTACTGTTGTTGATCAAGAAGTTCCTAACCTTTTAACACATCTAGAAAGCAGCTGAAGGGTTAGGATTAGGTTAAACATTTAAAAAAATGCTTTAAATGGCTAAAACAGATAGAATTCATAAAACAAAATATTTTTCAATTGGAAGTCATTCCAACAGTTATTTTTTTTAGCTATATTTGTTTTTCCTTTTGGATGCTTTTTTGGAATTCTACATTTTGATATATTATTATTAGATTTCTTGTTGAGTAAAAATTGTTTTCTGCATGGAAAGATCATTTTACTTTTTAGAGATCTAGTGATTTAATTCTTTAGGTTATTGTTCTTTTCCAATTTTTAGGCTTCCTCTTTAGTGCAGAAATAGGTAACTCCCAGGAGAGTTTTGGAAAGAACTGAAAAAAAAAGTCCCCATAAACAGCTGCAAAATGTCTGCTCTTCACAGTCGAACACATTACCACAATTTATGGTTACAGGATTCTGATATTCAGGCCACTTAAGAATGGCTGCTTGCCTGCTGGTAAGATTAAGACCAAATATTCTCAGTGTAGCACAGCACTGACAGGGGGCTTTGGATTAACATGGCTTTCGGCTAGATCAGTGGGGTTATAATAAGTGGCTAAAGTCTGAGCTTGTAAAATACATAGCAAGATATGAGCCTACTGTGAAACAGAATGTGTAGTGAACTGAACAGTCGGTTTTCACAGAAATATCCTAAAAAAAATATTTGAGCTAAACATGCCCTACATCTGTTTGGATTTCGATGAAAGAACAATGAATTCCCCCCCCCCCCCCACAAGCACTTTTTGTAGCCTTGTCAAAGCTAGTTCATTTTTTATTTTGGCTACAGACTACATAATCATAATGAAAAGACCACTGAGAATGATTTTACAATAAATACGTATAAGTATAGTTGGAGTTGCAAAAACTTGTTGCATCAACAACCTATTCATTACAATGCCGCCTCGCTTCAACCTTCAAGGAATGCAAAAAAAAAAAAAAAAAAAAAAAAAACAAGTCAGAAATGTCAGAGCTGCACTTTGCATCTTGGGAGTTTTTATTTTTTATTCCATTGTTCCTACGCTGTTCCCCTTTGCATCTCAAAAAAGAGAAGTGAGGTTGATATGCCGTGTCATTGCTAAGAAGCATAAAAGACACTTCTCTGCCATCACAATAACCAAGTTCGAGTATTTTGTAGCATAATTCTAGAAACAACATTTCAATAATTGGATCCTGTAGAAAACCATTTAGTGGATCCATCTACAGTACGCTGAAAAAAATATATAAATGCAACACTTTTGTTTTTCCTCCTATTTGTCATGAGATGAACTCAAAGATCTAAAATAACAATTTCTCTCAAATATTGTTCATAGTAAGCACTTCTACTTTCCATCCCTCCTCACAGGTGTGCCATATCAAGTTGCCCATTTACAGCATGATTATTGCACAGGTGTGCCTTAGACTGCCCTTGATAAAAGGCCACTCACAGTATTTTGTTTTAAAACCGCTCAGGATCTGGTGTGAACAGTGCTTTGCCTCATGCAGTGCAACACATCTCTTTCGCATAGATTTAAACAGGTTGTTGAGTGGCCAATGGTGGCAGTGGGGTTATGGTATGGGCAGGCGCATGTTATAAACAAAGATAACAGGTGGATTTTATTGATGGCATGTACAGAGATACCATGACGAGATCTGGAGGCTCATTGTTGTGCCATACATCCAAAAAACATCACCTTAAGGCCGTGTCGCACTGAAGCAACGTACATTTTGTGTATTTTGCACAGATAAAACTGGTCATATGTGAATATACGTGGAAAAAAGGAGAAAATCTGTGTTCTTTATGTGAAATTTTCACAGATGTATAACGAACGAAGCATGATAAAACCAAGGAAGAGGTACGAATAAACCAAGCAAAGAACACATAGATCAACGTAGAAAATGAAGTCTGTGTAATTATTGCGCTGTTTATGTACATTTCATTAGTGATTCGTGCATCAATTATGGAATTTGAATATGATATGGTGCACCGTGTACGCGATATAAAAGTCATACCTTGTAGACCTTGTCATACCTTACATAATAATTGAGTATAAACTGTGTAAAATGTCCATACACTGTGTGATTCTCAATAAAACAAAAATTTTGAACAGCTCAAAACTAAAATCACATAAAGACCCGTCGGTGATCTTTGCACATCAATGAATAAGGAACGCAAGAAACATTTATGAATTTCATATATCATGCCGGTATCACGAAAGACCAAAATTTTATATGTGGAAGATGCTTTAATTGTACATAACAGCTGTGTAACACGGCCTTTGTATTGCAGCATGATAATGCACGGCCCCGTGTTGCAAAGGTCTGTACACAATTCTTGGAAGCTGAAAACATCCCAGTTCTTACATGTCAACCACTTAGCACATTATGGACGCTCTGAATCAGCGTTTACGACACTTACAACCCCACAAAAAAAACAAAAAACCAAAAAACTGCACCTTTCAGACTAGCATTTCATTGTGGCCAGTCTAAGGCACATCTGTGCAATAATCATGCTGTCTGATCAGCATCTTGATATGGCACACCTGTGAGGTGAGCTGGATTATGTCAGCAAAGAAGTGTTCACTATCACAGATTTAGTTATATTTGTGAACAATATTTGACAGAAATGGTTAATTTTTGTTGTTGTTTGTTGTTTTATGGAATAGAGCCTTAGATTCAAGCGTACACAACAAGAACAACTGATGCCAGCCAATGCAAGCTTCAATGCTGCCGCCCTCTTTGGCTACAGAATATAAACTACGAGAGGTGCAATAAAGATCAAATAAATCTTGACAGGAGACAGTCCAAAGAACCACAGAGTCAGGGAACGTGCCAGTAGGTCACGACAGGGACAATATTTGTGAGCCATATTTTATTGTCTTGGCAGGGGTTCAAGCTGTACTCCGGTGTGTCTGGTCACAAGGTAAAGTGCTTGCTGAGAGTGCGAAGAAATACCCACAGAGACAGCAGTCTCCCACTGAAAGCTTTCAAATCTGTTTACAGTTCAAGCCTTTTAAAGCCTTTAATTATGCATACACAGAGTGTGTGCAGCGGCGGGAAAAAGATGCAGAAATTTGTGCCACACCAAACTCTCCCAGCATGACCCCTTCAGGGTGAAAGATCCCTGTTCTGTTTACATCACATGTCCACGGCAAATTATTGTTGTGCCACTGAGCTTTAACAACATCTGACATCTCTTCACCTTTAGGCTTCTCCGCTGAGCAGCTGAAGGAGCTGATCAGCTTCAATGATCTTCATGCGCAAAGGTCACGCAATGTTTTTGTATCACACAGCTCCTCTGTTCTGAGCTCTCGCTCTGTAGGTGCTCAGTCTGCCTTTCCGAATTGTGAGTCATCAGCTGCCACAGCAGTTCCCGAAATTACACCTGATGCCTATCAAAGCTGTCTCTCTTCTTTTTCCACCTGGCTGCATGTGCAACATCAAAAAGCTATCTGATCCTTTCAACACACTGACTGACATTTTTAGCAGAAGTCCTTGGGAGTTGAACAATTGCTTTGTCTCTCTAAAGTTGTGCAAAGAATAAATGTGCATTTAAATGGCTAAAAGAGAGGATTTTTTTGAAGAAAGTTTTCAGGAAAAATTAGATCCGACTATCTTGCGTGACAAAGGATAACATTTCAGCTCAAGAGAGCAAAGTCTCAAAGTGAGGATTTTGTCTGTTTGGCTTTTCATGACTTCCCTTTTTGTTTACCTTTCAAGGGCGTTCCTTTCGAGAGGCTGGACAAGACACTCATGGAGAGGACAGATTAGAGAGGGTCATTTTGGAGATTAATAAACGCAACACGTCCAAGGTTGTCGCTGATAATATGTGATACACCAAGAGATGGCACATTTTAAAATAGCATCAAGGCCACTGGCCAACAAGGAGAGTGAATAATGACACTCCATTCATTCCACCTTAATCGGCCCAATTCCCTTTTCTCCATGCATTACTACATTTCTTTTGCAGTTTATCCTCCACTAAGACAGAGTCAGAGTGAAGACAGGAGAGACTGCAGACCTGCTGTTAAATGTCTGATGCGATCAATAAGCCACCACTGAATGTATTACATTTTATCTTATTCTCCGCAGGTGTTCTAGACTTTTTTTTTTTACCGTATATTCCCCGTGGTTATGTAGACTAATAAACAGGTGTGTAATGTCATTAGGATTAAAAGTTGTCCACCAAGTTAGTTCTGGTCCCTGAGGGACGATTTGAGATTTAAGGCGTCTTATGCAGGTTTTAATACCAAAGTGTTTTCTTGGAGGGAAAATAACATTTTCCAGCAAAACAAATATTTGGCCACCAAGTTACTAGCAAATGAATACAAACTGGGACAGGCAGAAGTTTTTTTTGTGTGTGTGTGTTTGTATTGTTTTGTTTCATAGATGTTTGGCCCCAACCTTAACTTTACAAACCAAATACATCTATTTTCTTAACCTGCTTTATCCCTTTAAGGGTCACAGGGTTGCTAGGTGGCGTGAACTATGACTCTCTTCCAACGACGAGAGCCGGATGGTGGGAGATGGTGGGAAAAATCTGAGCATCTGCTGTGTGCCATGGGTGGAGGACGCCCGTCCAGGAAGGCAGCCAGTTGGGTGGATGATTGCTGAAGTGGGTGTAAGTCATGGTGGAGTTCTTCTTCCCGTAGGCCCGCTGGTAATATGGACACCACGACCACGAGTAAGTGAGGTTACCCATGGACGGATCTGGCAAGTCCATTCATCAGCCGCGCCACAACCTATATGACTAGTTGCACACAAATACCCAGCCAGTATGGACCTTCTGGCCTATCCAAACAGTTCACCCCCGGGTTAGGAATGGGACCCGCGGATGTATGGCGAAGCTGTCTCTCCCGTGAATTTGAGGTTGGACCCACGGTGACCAGTTGAATCAACCTTCCCAGTGGGAAAGACCCTGGGGCTCGGATGGAATCCTTAAGAGATTGGTTTGCCAGCCTGTCACAGGGTCACACAATCCCTCGAACAACTATAGGGGCAATTTAGAGTCACCAATCAACCTATCAGGCAGGGTTTTAGACTCTCAGAGAGACAGAGAGGGACTCTCAGATTCCCACACATATGGGGAGAACATGCAAACTCAACACAGAAAGGTGCCAACTGGGATTTGCACTAGGGCCTGTCCCTGTAAAGCTACGTTCACATCAGACATGTGTTGCACATTTGATAATGAATTATATATTCAATTTCATGAACGTGCATTCAGCCAGTGATTTTCACACCCAGTTTCTTTTTTACTGGCTAATTTCTAGCACATGTTTAAGGTTCCAAAGACACAATTATTCCTGTATTTTATCAAAGAACCTAACAACTGTCTTAATCAGAGAGCATCTACAAGGTTTTATTTTGGGGAGTAGCACACATAATAATAATAACAGTCTACAGAGCAAAATTGAAGAAAAGAAAATCGCAAAATCATTTACAGGGCAAATCTGATGTAGTGAGAAGGTAAAGGCTTCTATGTGATAATCAGAGGATTAGTCTGCCTCCAAGTAAGCAGGGTTTGAAATGTTGTGATACATCAGCAGTTTGGTCTTCTTCAGTCAGGTTTGTTTCTGAGTGTCATGTGTGAAAGCAAACCCAGCTTTAAAAAAACAGAACAAAAAAAACATGGGATACTTCACTTCAGTCCCGTACAGACCAGTCCATGAAAATATTATTTGATCACCGCTATAGACAACAATCCACCAAAGCTATGATTTTTTTATCTGACAACACCCAGTTATGCTGCTAGCATATTTAAATCACAGTAACAAACCCTATTTTTTACAAAATCACCTAAATTCCGACTCGGATAGTCTTTTGTTCTATATTAAAAACGTTTCATGTGGTCTTTCAACTATGAATATGCCATTAGCCAAAATCTAAAAACCTGTTCCACTTTTCTAAGACATAGTTTCTGCAGTGGCAGGAGTTCATTAGAAATTCACCTCTGAGTTGTGGGTGGGACTGTTTCCCATCATTCATCTGTTCACACTCTCTCCCTTTATCCCTTTATCTTTAGCGTAATACTTGAGAAAAATGGTACAAGGACATCTCAAAAACACAAATTTTTTAAACACATGGATTAAAAACTTGCACACATTGCACACCACTTGTGTGAACCTCAATCAACGAACGACTCACACCTTAGCAACTTATTGTTCTAATTGTTTCTTTGGAAACCTGCAACCTTGGAGCCATATTTACATTATTTATACATTTATGAATACTGTAAGGCAAACTTTTTAGCTACCACTGCTGATTATATCTAATCATGTCAGTGGGAGTCTAGGTCAATCCGCAAAGGAAACAATCCACAGAAACAGGAAATCTATGGCTAACACCCAAGACATCTCAGGACCCCCGATGTTCTTTACCTGCTTTCTTGACTGCCAAGAGCTCTTTTGGTGGCACAAGAAGGGATCAATCTATGGCCTGCCCATTAAGTCATGGAGGATCAATATACAGAATGGCAGTGGCCTGACACTATATATGGGAGGTGGACATCTTTTCCTTGACTATTATGGAGTACAAATTTGGTGGTTTGTGGTACCAGTACCATAATTTTAGAGCATTCTAAACATAAACTGTGCTTATCTTCTTCATCTATTCAGCTCTGGTTTTCCACCGTGTTTTGTCAGAGTGGTGTATCCTAAGGATGTTGTTGTGTCCTGCTCTCTTATCACGTCCTGCTGAATTCAGTTTTGCTCTGCTGGTTGAACGAGCCTGGAAGCCTGCACAGTCACAGCCTTTAATCTCCCTTGTTGAAACCCCAGTCATATTAGCATATTCTCACTCTTCCATCTTTTTGACTTTTATGTTCCCTAGATGCTGTTTTCCCTCTGCGAAATGACGAAAATTTTATTTATGAAATTCTTTTTGTCTCTTTCTGTTCTGGTCAACCTGTTGTTTTCTTTTGTTTGTTTTTGAGCGGATCAGGAAGGCAGAGCAGACTGCGACAGGTGTAAGTCACCGTCCCCGGCAGAGGGTGTGAAAATTAAAAGTGAATGCTTTGCACAGGAATATGTTGTGTAACATGCGGTATAATACAACGGCAGTGCAGCTGTTGTTTTCTTTACAGCTGGAGCAGTTGTCAGCTGAAATGACAGCGTCTGCCATGAGGGCACCCGCTTCACCATCCTGCCCTCTTTTTTTCTTAATTCAGCTCCTGGCTGCATTGTTTTCATCAAAACTCCATTTAATGCAGATAAATAAATCCAGTTGGGAGTGAAGAAAAAAAAATTCTGAGCTGCATTTTCCAGGCTCAGCAGGGTAGTGTTAGAGATTAAAGTTTGCCAATGCATTTTTTTTCTATCAGTCATTCATGCTTTGAAGTATTTTGCGTTTTCACCCTCCATCATATTGACTTAAAGACCAGCTTAAAAGAAAATTGTGTTTTTTGGTGTTTTTAACATACTTGTGGCATTTTTCCCGTGATGGAGGACAAATAAAGAAAATGTCTTAATTCAAACCATTGTGAATCAGGAGCAGACCAAAAAGTGCAGCCCTGTAGCTGTGACGTAGGTGTTACAGGCTTCAATATTGCTCTCCATTTTTGAGCACCGTTAATTTTAGGTTCAGGGTGTGAGGGGCTGTAAGCTAGAAGGAGAGAGAGTAAACAAAGAGATGATGGGAAAAGAGATAGGCTTATGTCACTGGGTGATTTGCCTTTGCATCTGTGTATCCTCTTTTTATGTTTTGTTTCTTTCATCCTTGTTCTGTTACTCAAAAGTCCTTGAAGGGCACATGTCAACATGCTAATGAGTCGCAGTTGTGTGATCGGGGCTGGTTGGAGTTTGGACTCCTTAATAAAAAAAATGGAACACCAGCAGTTGAGCTGGAAAAAAATACCACAGGAGCTACACGCACAGTGCCAGTGCGGAAGTGCACGCTGTGGAGTTGGGGCTCAGCTATGTGGCAGGTACTGCAGAGTTAGACCCAGTGAGCAATGGAACCGCATGGTAAAGAGGGTTAGGACCCACACCTCTCTCAGATAAGTAGCCTATACCCTCAGTGCAATTACATCTAGCCCAAGATGAAGTTTTCTGAACCAGTTCCAACAAATTTTCATTGCATGTTTTTTTTTGCTATTTTACTGGTGGGTTTTATTTGGTTCTTTTATCAGATTGGGTTCTGGTTGTGTGCTCTTCAGATCATGGCAGGAGCCGTTGGCCTTCCAGAGGCTGGACACTTTAAAAAGAATAAACATGTGGATAACAAACTTTTCAAAACCTATGTACCTGGTTGTGGATCTACTAGAGTCTAACTGTTTCATACTTACTTCGCGCAAACAACTCAGAGGCGAATTTCTGCAGAAACTATGTCCTAGAAAAAGACAACTTTTCTTTTTTTATTTTGCCTAATAATCTTAATAAAAACACCACTAGTAATGCTTTTACAAGAGTTTAAAAGATGATCGGAGTGGGACTATAAAATTATAAAAAGACAAGACAGATATCCATCCTGGAACAAGAAGAAATCATTGCTGCAAAGCCTCTATTACTTTTCCATGTCGCCTCATAGGTGAAGTAACAATTTCAGCAGGTGAGGCCACAGAGTTAGGAGTCAAGGACACTCAATTCATGCCTTTGGTTCCCCCTCCGTGTGTTTTTTCTCCATCAGGGATAGAGTCAGCAGCCATGAGGATCTCACTGAGAGAATCCCTTCTCTCTACTTTTGTCTCTAATATGAAGCCGGGCTGGTAAGGGCCACCGCCTTTCAAAAAAGCCGGCTGTGTCTTTCCTATAAACCACATCTATGGCCGTGGAGAAGCTTACACTGTAATCCCGCATGACGGATTGAGTCTGCCACTGCAGTGTTCTCCCATCTCTTTCCTTCCCTCTTTCCTTTTCTGCTGAAACCTGTGTGGCGGGCACGAGCTAAAGCATAGTTTTTGTCAAGCAAGGTGTAATATATGTGCAATATGAGCGAGGATACTTCTGTGTGCTTTTAGCTGTGTGCACTTCTGCATTTGTTTCGTCATCACAACAGCCCATTAAGGCCTGATGCAACACATGGGTGTTTTACCACCTATGGTTAAGACGACGCTCCAGGTCTCAAACCTGGAAAAATGCAAAGCAGCCCTTCAAATCGTCTGCAGGGGAAATTTTCCAGGGCAGTCAAAACACTGCGGAAGTGGGGGAACGGAAAAATAGGTTGAACTGAAAAAGAACAAAATGTAAAAGATCCCGTCGTGACGACTTGCACAGCATAAGAGAATGAATCCCAATGGGAAGTCTCAGTGAAAGCGAGCGCTGCAGAGGTATGCAGATGACCTGGATTTTGCATCCATGGCTCCCATGGCATGGAGTACTGCTAGAAACGGCCTGTTTGATAAAGACCATTTATATGCTCATGGATCACTACTATTAGGACTCCTTTGGGTCTGATTTGCACCTGTCCTGATCTATTTATTGTCGTGTCACTCTTCGTTTATTTGTCCTCTCCTTCCTCCTTCCTCAGTTGCCGTGTGCTCTGTTTCTCTTGCCCCTCAGTCTGCAACGTAATGTCACCCTTCAAGTCACCATATATGTATTAGCCATTCAAAGATGTTTCTGTGGCATTTGCGAGACATTATCGCCAAATCGCTCCCACCCCCCCACTCCCCACTCTATCTCACTAATCTTCCTTAATCTTTCAGCCCAGGCTGAAGTGAGAATTAGTTTCTCACCATCCCTCATCAATCTCTTGCGCCTCCCCTTCTTCTACTTTCTTCAACCATCTTCTTTGGCCCCGGCATCCCTGTCTCCTTCCTCCTCCTGGCTCATCCCCGCCAGCTGCTCTCTTAATCCTCCCTGCTCAGTTTGTCTCCCTCGTTTCTCTCATCTCACCTCGTCTTCTGCTTCACGTCATCGCCAGGGCTGCAGAGGTCGTTTCTGCTTTGCCCCCCTCGTGCCTCAATCTCTCTATCGTCTTCTCTTTCAATTTCTCACTACTGCGCGTCTCCCTCTTCAAAAGGCTCAGGGGACTCCTGTGCGATACCCCATCAGTTGACCCTGAACAATGTCCTTACCTGCACACTGCTCCTCTGCTGCACAAACTTTTAATATGCATCACCCAGCACCCTCTGAGAAGTGAAAGCTTTGTTGATGATGAGTTTTGCTAATTGCACTAAGATATTCCTTCTGCCCCACAGAGTGCAGGAGGCACATAAAGCAAGCATTAACAGAGGCAGTTTAGACACCACAGAGATGAATTAATAAAGCTAAAAGCCAGAAGTGTAAACAATCCTTTTCAACATATTGGAAATGGGAAAATCCCCAAAATAAATGATTTTCGGCTGACTATAGAACATCCAACCCATGTTACTTTAGGAATTTATTGCGTGCCATCTCGTGTTCTAATTTGCAAAGTACAAGTTTCTATGTCAAAGCCGCACGAGGGAAACAAGGTTCCTTTTTGTGAAATGCACACTTGATGTTATTTTCGTCTTCAAGTGCCTGCTGCAACATTTTACTTAAAAGTGCCGACTGAACTGTGGAGGAGTACGGCACCAGCTGTGATGTACGAGCGTCCCCGAGTAAAGTCATGTGCTGCCTCTAAAGCCCAAATATAGAGAGCTTTCGGGTTCTAATTGTAACCTGAAAAGTAGCCTCCCCTCAGGATTGTGTAAAACACATGAATCAAAATTTAATTAGAAAATATAGCTTTTGTTTATCAATTATAAAAATACATGCAGTTTTACTGTGCTGCCCCAAATTTGTTATCTTTCTCTCCACTGCACACTGTGCTCTGTGCCCTGATTGGCTCTTGACCTCGTCAATCAATCTCCTTGGTGCCATTCTTACTGTAGGGTTGCCAGGTCTGACGGTTTCCCGTCCAATTGGGTGGTTTTGATTCTGAATTTGAAGGCAAAAATTGCTTTGTTCCGGTGGAAGTAATTTGGGTGCTTCTGCTTTCCAGAGTTATTTAGGCATTCAGCTTGCCAGAGTTATATAAATCTTCTAATACTCTACTCTATTTTTCTGTGAAGGTTTGAACTTTTGAGAGTTTAAACGAGAGAGAAATGTGATAAGTGCTTATATCTTCATTGAATAAGAGGTATTGTTCATAAATTACTATGGAAAGGTAGATAATAACAAATAAAAATATTCTGTACACCAGAGTTTTCTGTCATAAATCCTTTAAGTCTTTTTACGGTTATAAACTGGAAAATAAATAACTTTTTTTATTGACATTATACTAAAGTTATCAAATCTGTCACAATACTGCTAAATTGACAAGTCTGTCAGAGTAATTCAGTTCTGTTCATCGTCTCTAAATTTGAACAGTCCTGCCAAACTTAATAGCTGTTTTCTGTGAAAATCTATGGCTCTATTTTTAAGACGGAAAGATCTGTCAACCGATTAGAAGTCAGGAGGAATGGAGAAACTGTTCTTAGAGAGCTGGCGTGCAAAAGAGAAGCCGCCAACTGAACCAAACTTTAGCAACACATTCAATTTCTGAGCTGAACAGATCGGCAGAGTTTTATCAAGCTGTTCTGGCTTTTGTTTTATCAAAAGACGGAAGATGATCATGATAGAAAAATCAAGGAGGACTCCATTGGACTATTTTTGGCCCTGAATCTAAATTTTCACTGCAAAGCATAAAGAAATAAGAAAGAATGGTGGATTTTTTTCCCCATACATGTTAGCTGTTTTGTTGGCTCATCACTGGACCAACTGTAGCCTCAAGCTACGGACAAACCGGACATGTGACTTGAGCTAAATGCAAGTTCTTGATCATGCGTTTAGCCCATGGTGTTCACACTGGACTAACAGGGCGAGACTTCTTCTTCTTTTTCTTTTTCTACTGTTTACTGTTTTCATGTCCACCACCTACAGTTAGAAGAGGGTTGATGTTTGGACTTGGTGTTGTATAATTCCACCCGCAATCAAAACGCAATTATCCATTTTCTTCTCCGTGATCGCTTTTCAAACTTCTGAGAATTGAAAAGGATGCCATTAACTTGGAATATGCCTTCAGCGGGTACACACTTTGTACGTAGACCCCAAAAATGATCATAGAAACATGCGCAGCAACACAGGAATACCAGAAAAGCTCAAAACCTGCATTTACATAGACTTTTGACTGAAAGCGGTCACTTGATTGCATTTTGCAGAGGGTGGTGTGAACGTAGCTAACAGTAATCACAGAAGCATCCTTAGAAAAGCCAGAAATATGAAATTTACTTTTAAGGTTTTGGAATTGGATGAGGGAATTTAGAAAGTTCCTTGTCAGATTTCACATTTGTCAGCTAAAATGCTTTTGTTTTTCAATAACACACAGTATCTGATTAATGTCAATGAGCATGCTAGTTGAGGTTCATTTAGACATTTTCAGATGTTTGTTGAAACTTTTGGACATGGAGTGTGATTACAGAGCGTGCATATCAAGACGGTGTGTGTTTTGCTGTTGTCTCACAGAGATGATAAAGGTATTGACTATTAGTACTTTACTAGGTTGAAGGCATCTCTTATGATGAAGCACTGAAGCGTGTGTATTCTGTTCTCTTAGCATGGTTTCATACTGGAATTGATGCTTATAGGATTTCTATATCCGCATGTGTTGATACTGACACGACTGTCTGAACATTTCTTTTCTGTGTACGGCTGGTTTTCTCTGTGCTGACTTACCTTTTGAGTGCAGGCTGGCTGTGGCTCACCTGCTCACCTGTGTTTCTCCATGGAGTTGTGCGCAGCTGCCTGCACTTAGTTAATTGTCAGTACTGTAATTAAGGGGCATCATTCTGAGCCTTTAGTTTTGGTACATTTTGGATGTTTTTCCTGATTCCTCTAGTGATATGCAGTAGTTTAGTGTCCTTGCTTTGGTTCTGGAGTCTTTGTTTTGGCTTTTTCCACTTCTTGTGGGGTTTTTTTTCCTTGTTATTCATCTGTTTTAAAGTGGTTTATCTGTCAGCTTGAGTTCTTCCCTCCACCCAGATCTCAATATTTTTCCCCTGACATAGGTCTACTACTGTTAAACCCTTTTCCACCAGAACTTTAGTTGAACTGTTTACATTCTTTCAACTGGCATAAATTTTTACCGTTTACACAATTTATACAATTCAAATAGATTCCAAAGCCGGAAAAAAAGTAGCCTTGTGCTGAAGTGCTTAGGCAATCATAATAAGTCAGCTGATTCTAACGTGGAGAAAAGCAGCTTTGAAAGACAAAATCAGTTGATTCGCATTGATTGCTGGAATAGTTTGAGGAGCTAGTGTCATTTAAGTGTGGGGACAAATCTGGTGTTAAAGGGTTAAAAGTCGAGTTTCTCGCATCATTTTGGTATGCCGTATTGATAGAATTGGATTTGGGAAGTAGAAAAAGAAAATGTTCCTTTTTAATTTAGTTGAATAATACAAGGGGAGTCAGTGTGCAGCTTTGTATGCTACACCTTTGCCGCCTCAAAAGAATATCATCAACTACTCCTCTTTTGAAGGTTGTGTTGAGTGCTACCAGTCTTTGTCATGCAAATAAAATCTTTTAAAAAGACCTTTTTCTAGCCAAAAATCGACCTATTTTGCCCAAATTCCGAGGGGGACCTGGCTGCAGATAATATGGCACCCAGACATCATTTGCCAAAAGTTTTCAGAATTTTAGGACCTTTTATTAAAACCTTTTAATGTGAATAAATGCTTTAATGCACAGGATGAGCTTAAAACTGGGCAAAAAAAAATGTTTTATTCATTTCAAAAAATGATTTTAACAAAAGTGTTCAGATTTGTATAACTGTTAACTTCCCTTTCATACTGGACCTTCAGCCAGTGTTTACACTCCTTTGACTACCATAAATTGTCGACCTGTAATGCCATCAATGTGCATCAGCTGATTCTGTAGCGGAGAAAAGCGGCTTAGCACCCGTATGCAACACATTACTAATATAAAGTGACACATTACTAATATAAAGTGTTGCGTAGCACTTTTAAGTTGTTGCATACCGGCGCAATATGGGAGGGGGGAAATAAACTTCCAGCAAAGAAACCGTAACTGTCAAGAGTCGCCAGTGAATTCATTTTTGGCAACAAAAAAAATAATAATAATAATAAAAGAATCTTTCAATCAATATGGGAGGGGGGAAATAAACTTCCAGTCCCGGTTGAGGACATCCAGTTCCGGCCAATGATGCCTAGGCACCATCTCTTTGTCTGCAGCCGGGTTCTCTTGCAAAATTCAGCAAAATCAGTAAACTTTTAGTATTCACCTGCAAAAACAAACAGACCAACATTTGAACGTGCAACATCGTAAAAACTCCAAATAAACTCCTCTGGTGTTAATGCGCCATCAAATTTGTTATGTGAACAACGCTGGCTCTTATCTTTAAAAAAAAAAAAACTATACGCTTCCTAATATCTACAGTACCCAGTTTTGTAGCTTGTAGAGGAGATAGACCCCTACAGCAAAGAGCATACCATCTTAAGAAAGTATGGGGTTTCTCAAGATGGTACTATCCAGTACCCCGGTTTTGCTTTTCTCAATGTTTTTTTTTTTTAGAATTAAACTAAAAGGATTGTGTGTTTTCAAGCTAACACATAAATGTCTCTGACGGCATAGCATTAAAGTTTGCAGTAATTCCAGCTAAATGTATTTCTAGTTGCATTCTCCCTAATTCTAATGGTGCTCTCATGGTATGTGAGCCGGTGAACAGAAGAATGCACACATTTACATTTTACTTGTTGACGGGGAGGAACAAATAAATATTAATTCCCCCTATGCAGATTGGCATAATCATGATGAATGCTTTCCTGCAAGGAATTAGCCTTCAGGTTAAAAAAAATAAAAAAGCCTTGATTTTTGGCAAGAAATCCTGCACAATACGACAAAAAAGTAGAGATGACGAAGTTTAGAGAAGTGTAATGTGGTGTTTGCTATGCCAACATGAAGCACAGATAAACGTTTGGTATTTATCGGTCTAAAGCAAAAATCCAAAATTAATGGCGTATTATGTAGCAATAAAGTTCATGGATATTCCAGTTTAGACAAGAACCAAATGTGGCATTCTTCTACAAGATATTATTGTTCACTTTTGGCTATCCCTTCAGGGGGTTGGCTTAGCGAATCAGCTTACACTGATTTCCACAGGTGCTTAAGCAGAAGGTTACGCTACATGCCTCTCCTGACGCAACCCTGTATTTGATCTGGGCTAGGGATGGACACATGGGGACCTAGACTTGGGGCCCCTTGTGGCTACAGAGTTAGGCAGTATTGTGAAGAGTCTTGCCTAAGGCCCCAGACTGGATGAAGTTCATTGCATGGAATTCATCTACATATATCATCTGTTTGATGGTACCAACCTCTTGTTCACAACTTTTCTATTGTTATCATGTAAGTGTTTGGTTTACAAAGACATCTTTTAAAATATCCTTGCTTTTTAGGAAACATAAAAGGAAAGCGAGTCTTTTATTTTGGGTGTTATGCTACATTCACACCGGGTATGTGTCGCGCGTTCAGGAACATGCTGAATGGTGGTTCTTGAACGCACTTTGGTGTTCACAATGGACTACCGCCACATGACACTACCGCATGTACCTACAGTTGGAAGAGGCTTGGAGTGAAATGTCAAAGCAGTGCAAATCTCGTGACTTTTGCTCCAGGCTTTTTCTTTTACAGCTCTATTCTGATTTATGAAAGACTTGGCGTCATAGAATTCCGGCCGGGCACAAACTACATTTAATAATTTCTCTTCTGTGATCAATTTTCAAATGGTTGGCTATTGACGCTTAACTTTCAACATACGTCAATAGCCGCGAATTTTGTATGTAGAGCCTAATAAAGGACTTAAAAACGTGCATACCGAGATGTGACAGAGTTTAGAACGCAGAACCCCTTAACGCGTGTTTACATGGACTGTTCATTGGAAGTGGCGGCTTGAACGCATTTTGCTGATGTGTCAATGTAACATAATACATTGCAAATTCTTGGGTTTCATCTGAGGTATTTTCATACAAAAATTGTCTGTGCCTTTGCAAGTTTTTTTTTTTAAGTTATTGTGTATTTATTTTAGCTTAGAAACAATCGCATCAGGTCAAAATGAGTTCACGAGTAATTTAAAGGAAAGCTTAAAGAAAGCCAAAGAACTCTGGAGGCTTTAGGAACAGGATAAAAACAAGGCCAATATAGTAGGGGCAGTGGTATAGGAAATTCAAAAGGAAGATTAGCAAGAAATAAAGAAACTCACAAATTGAGAGACAACTGTGTGGTTTTAAGGGCAAATAGATGTAATCCTCTTCTTTTTACAACTTCCAAGTAGTGGAAAAAAGCTAAATATGTGAAATAAAATGAGTTGGAGGTAAAAAGAAAGATGAATGAGAGATCAGAATAATACTGAGCCATAACAGCAATGAGTATGAATTCAGCGCAGAGTTACTGTCTTAATCAGGAGTAGAGTGCGGGCCTTGTTATTAACACAGTGCAGCTCGAAGAGCTGTTTTGTTTTAGATTAGATTTTGAAGAAGGACCTGTGGATAATATGTGCAGCGGAAATGCGGCGAGAGCTGGCTGTAAGTCATTAGCATGCTTGCAACAAAGCACGAGAGATCACTTTAATAGCAGAGAATGCTAATGACAGTGATTGGCATAATCACAGCAACACAGGCGAAAGGGTTGAGACAACAGGAGGTCAGCGTTTTCTCTAGTTATTATTCTCCCTTCCTATCCCACCCTTGTTGAATTGACTCCATTAAAAAATAGAGGCACTTTGCCTCAAATTCTGATGCTGTTGATGGAAGTTACAACCCATTAATCTTAATAACTAGTAAATGCTGAACTCTTGTTCTGATCTTATTGTCATGACTCAACATCCCACCCTCTTAGCAGCTCCTTGGTCTCCTTTTCTGCAAATAGGCTTTACATTTTTTCTTTTTTTTTTTTTTTTTGCGTAGGTTTGAAGAGCGTGGATGACTGTTAACAGCCGTGCCAATAACAAATGCACTTCGAGTAGCATTCCCAACAGGTACGGTGGGGCTATATCCATGATCAAGGCAATTAACCTGCTTGCGTCTGCTGGGATCTCCAGCTGCAGGAGAGACTGAGTTTAACACTGTAACCTACCAAAGTCTAGCTGGTAAAGGGCATCTGTTCCACAAATCAGCAAAGCTTCCGTATGTAATCACATTTCACACCACGCTAATCACTTCAGCCTTAATTTATCGCTGCTATGAAAACATTCTCATGTGATGTTAAGAGAAAGCAGCTGGAGGGAGGAAGGAAGACGCAAAGGCAGAAGCAGGATCAGCTGGAAGGGATGCAAAAGAAGAGGGAACGATTGCGGAATTGCGAACATGGCCTAAAGATTTCTGACTAAACCTCACAAATTCAATCCAAGAAATCCGATGGAGTGACTGAGCTGGTCCCTCATATGCCCTTCTTCTCTTGCTCCTCCCATCCTTCACTATTTGAGAGCAGGGCTCTCAAAGTCCCTAATCCGGTTTGATAACGACATTCTCCGAGGAGAAAAACAGCTCCTCAGAGGGCGGGAGGAGTGGAAAAATAAGAAAGAGAGAATTTCAGGTGTGGCAGCGAAACCAGTCTGCTGGTTGCATCAATTTCTTCTTTAATTAAAGCTTTAAATCCCACTCACTTTAAAGCTTCTACTTTATAATTAAGACTCTGATCCTCCTTCCTTCACATCACTCCAAAAGAAACAAAAACGATATGAGAAAAAAACTTTTGCGGTTTTCCCTTTAAAACCCATTAATTAAAAATCGCCAATGAACAATGGTGTAATATTGAGGCAGACCCCCACTTTGCTCATTAGCTGCTGGTTAATTGAACCTCACGGCAGTGTTTACCAAAGGGATGCTGGAGATGAAACCGTTATCATTTTACCTTTCTTAATTGCACCCTTTAAACAAGGATGGCCAAAAGGGAATTTGAATGTTTCAGATCACACAAAAAGGACATTTCACAGGATCCTTTGTGGTTTGGTCTGATGCTACGTACATACCCATTATGTTCAAGACCGCTTTTTTTTGTATACGCTTTTAGCATATGGAGTTCACACTTGACTGTTGCTACCCAATACAAATGTATACCTGTAGTTGGAAGAGGCTTGGTATGGAATGTCGAAGCGGAGTATATCTTGATCCAGGCTTTTTCTTTCACAACTCTATTCCGAAATATGAAAGACTTAGTGTTATATCAGTACCCGCAGTTAAAATGTATCCTCCGTAATGCATTTTCCAACTGTTGGCACTTCTGTGAATTAAATACGTCACTACCAAATCTGAGTCCCTGATTGGTCGACTTCTTTAACTTAAACGTGCATTCACGTTGTAGAGCCCAAAAACAGTCTTAACAACTTTCGTGGCCACGTGTAAGTGCCAGAGTTTTGAACACAGAAACCTGACACACGCATCTACACGGGTTAATGTAGACTTTAAATTGGAAGTCGCCTCTAAAACGCACATTGGTGAAGGTGTTGTGAATGTAGCTTAGAATACAGTCACATATCACAAAATGCCACTGAGGGATGACCTAAATGGATATTATGGATATTAATGGGATAAATAGGATATTTAGCAGCCGGACGCACAACAGTATTCGTAATCAGGGGGTCGAAGACACACTTTTACACGCCACACTGCAGCCACAGAAGTATTAAGAAAAAGTTGAAGTTAAACAGCGACTGGACAACTTTTTGACATTGGTCAGTGACTGCGCAGGCACATTTTGAGGTCGAGCAGTGGCAGTCCAGTGACAAGGGGGTGGCAGAAAGGAAGCAGCGGTTTCCAAGCTCCCCAAAAGAATCTGATAATCCAATTACAGATTGCAACCCTCCAGCCACTCCCCTCGCCTGTGCTGCCGTCCCACTACTACTGTCCAGTTGTTAGAAATCGTATGGTAGCAGCGTTGGCACTTGACGGGGGCTGTTGACATGGACCAGGGTCTGGCCATGACAAGACATCAATCTGGTTATCCCGGCTACCTTGGGTCCAAATGGGGAAGATGTTATTGACTCATCATGGCGTTGATAGCACCACAGCAACTAAAGACCTGGATATTGATGCTG
Source organism: Oryzias curvinotus (assembly GCA_023969325.1). Lineage (NCBI taxonomy): Eukaryota > Metazoa > Chordata > Actinopteri > Beloniformes > Adrianichthyidae > Oryzias > Oryzias curvinotus. The sequence continues at coordinate 24,174,919 of CM043722.1, read as the reverse complement.
TGAAGAATACGAAGAAGGGCTTTCTGCACTACTCATAGGAGAAGAGCAACATGCACAGGTAGGGCAGAAAAGAAGAAGAAGAAGTTGTCAGGTGAGGCAGTTGTTTAAGCGCAGAGTGTTGCTCGGACAGTTTATTTACCCTGGGGTATCGGGCAGCCGGTGGCATTTGATATATACGACCGCCGTCCAGAGACATTTACACGTTGTCAAATCAGAGCTGCTCCTGGCCGGTTATTCGGTTGCCACTGCCCTGTTAGCACCCAATTTCGTAAAGATGTTGGCCCCGCCTGACTGCTACCATCTACATTCATGACCACGCTAACGATTTTTCAAGAAATTTGGCAGCGGCAGCTAATCTTGAAGATCCTGCTAATGCCTCCCCATCTTGGGATGGCAGTTGTATTTGTGTCCCTATCCATAGGATGGCTTAAAGTCACTTATAGACAGTGATGAGATACTTAAAAGTATGTTCCCAGACATTATGGCCTAAATCTAAAGCACATGGCCCAAGAAGGTGGATGCTGTTACCTCTGATGGCATCGTATAAATGTAGTGCAGACATTCCGCGCTAACACCTCAGTATTGGCCAGACTATATTCATCCATCAAAAGTCCTTTAACCAATATCCATCACAACAGCTCCCAACAGCAAGGGCCAAATGCTTTTATTTTCAGAGGACCATAAATACACTCATAACTTCCCTGAGCGCAATAACTTTCTTTTGGCGCCCTCTCTCAAAACAATTTAAACTTCCATTTCCTCCCGCTTTGGTCTCCATGCAGCTCCCATCTCAGGTTGGGGGAGACCAATGAAAGGCTGCTCCCAGAGGAGCACGAGTGAGATCTATTTTGGCATTTCTCAGCCACACACAAAGAAGGTGGCTTTAAAGGATTCAGGGCAGCTGCACCTATCAGTACACAGAAGCGGTTGTCAGTCAACAACCCTCCTCTGGTTCAGAGCAAAGCATCCGTCTCCTCTCTGTTTCTAAAAATTATTGTCTAATTATCATGATCAATTTTCCTTTTGGTATATGTATTTCTATAAAGACCCACTCTGGTGACAATTGTGTTTTGGGTGTTTTTAACATGTTCTTGTGACATTTTTCTCATGGTGGAGGGTTAGGATTAAGCTTAAATTTGCATTTCTCAGTATTTATTTTCTGAAATTGTTGTGAATCAGCAACAGATGAAAAAAAAGTTTAAAGATGTGACATACAAGGTGAGGGGCTGTAAACTAGTAGGAGAGTCTAAAGAAAGGGATGATGGGAAATGGGGAAATGTCTCACTTTTTGGTTACTTATTTCCAATTAGCTAGTCTTTATCGCTATTTTTATGAAGTAAACTAACCAGAGCTAAGGAATGGTGTGCCTTAGTAATTCCACTTTGCCAAAAAATAAAGTATTGTTCGTTGTTTGCGCTTTGTTGATACATCTGTCCATTTAGTTTACGCTCTGCTTCTCCAGTCATGCTGTGGAAGAGCAAACCTTTCAGGGTGTGTCCCTGCCTTTCCCCAACAGTGGCTAGGATAGGCTTACAAAAAGAAATAAGCGTTTTTTTTGTGTGTGTGTTTTTAATGGATGGAGAATGTTTCTTTTACAACGCTGTTACTGTTAATAAATGATTAATGCGGTACGTTACACTGCTACACCCCCCTCCCCCCTAAAATAAGTTAAAAATTCTTAAAATTTGAATAGTCTTATTTTAAGAAAGAAATTGGATCATTAGGCAATATCCATCAGGCAGCTGCCTAAGTAGCTATAAGGGGGCCCAAGACTGGGTCTCCCTGTGGCTGTCCCCAACCCGGATAAAATATAGGGTTGTCAGGAAGGGCATGTGGCGTAAAAATCTCTGCCAAACCACATGTGCGACTCAATGAAAACTGATTCGCTGTGGTGACCCCTGACGGGTAATGCCAAAGGGGGGAAAAACAACACTATGCCATTTTTAACGTTCTTGATTAGATTTTTTTTTTTTTTTCAAAATTGTCCTGTTTTCATTATTCAAATATATTATTGCAAACCAATTTTTGTGATTTCATAGTCGATGGAAACACTGCTATTTTTCAATATATTCACTTCAGGGAAAGTGTTTGTTTGGAATACCAAAACAAACTTTTGTTGGGCTGTAAAAAAAGAGAAAAAAACTTTTAACCCAAAGTCACAAAATAACACTTGAGCAACCAAGCCTTTTTAAATAATTGACCATTTATAATAATGACAGTAATTCAATAACAAGCATCCTTGTTTAGATCTATTTTTAGCAACAACAAAAAACAAATGTAATTTCTTCAGAAGCAATTTGAAATAGTTAAAGGGCGATGGTTTTGTTGGGGGTGGGGGGGGGCAGCAACAAAAACTTGACATTATACAGATTGGCTGAAATCTTATTTGAAGGAAAAACCTTTATTTACAAGATAACCTTTAGTGTATATGTGTAATGCAGCAGAGTTATGATGAGGCAAGAGATTAAAACTCAACATCAAAGTAACAAAACAAAAAAAGCTAAAGATATGATTTCTTTTTAAACAAGCCCTCAACTCAATTGTGTGCCAGAACAAAAACGGAGATGTGCAAGAAAACTTACAGACTTTAATGACCTGAGTCAATGTTGCTGCATTCCACAGATATAGAAAACCGGGACACTGACATGGCGAGACATTGCTACTAGTGATTGTCCAGTTTCTCTTCTAAGTAATCTGACAATGAAGCAATGTACAATTTGCCTTTTGTCTAAGGTGGTGTTTTCCCACCACCAAAACCAATCAGATGACTTTTCATTCCCAAACACAACATGAAATAAGAAGGAACTGACAAAAAAAAGGAAAATCCCATTAGCTGTTGCACACATGGGTGTGTGAAATGTGTTCTCTACGTTTGGCCCATCCAGAGCTGAACTCGTCAACCATTTGGTGGTTTAACCCCCCCAATCCAACACCTTAATCCTGAGAGAGTGTTAAACAGGGAGGCATCTGGTCCCACTTTTGGAGATTTTGGTATGACTTGACCATGGATTTAATCTTAAAATCTTCCACTTTCAGGGCAGACACTACAATGCCACTGAATACTTAAAAACCTGGGAGGGATAAAATCCTATTACGTCTAACCATGCAGACTGGACCTGGAGGGCATCAGAGAGCCTAATATAAGTGTTGTTATCGTGATCATCTTTCCAGGCTGGTGTTGTTGCTTTGTTAGCATGTCTGTGGTGCACTTTGACAGTTTGAACAGCAGCTTTGGATGTGGTGCCGTTGTGCCGATTAATCAAGTCTGTCGATGAAAGCCAGCTGAAGAGTAACAACCGTTTGATGTTGACTCGTGCAGAACACAATGAGCTACCGCTATGTTGGTTGTTGGGTGATGATGACCTGTTCCTGCACAGTTAATGAAATTTACACTATCCAAACACACAGATGGTGCTACATTTCAAAAACAAATTAATGAAAAACCCAACTGAGTTTTACTTTTTTGTCCTCTGTTAGACATTATTACATCTTAAAAAAAAAAAAAAAACTCTACAAGCTTCACTTTTGTTCCCTTACGTTTTAAGATTTCTGCCTCCAAGCAATAAAGTGGAGATAATCTGAGTTGTGTTTGTGGTGCTTAAAAGAATTCCAGGAAAATGCCCTTGTTCTACTGATAATCCATAGCCCTCACTGTGAACTGTGACAATGTGGTATAGTTTTGATGAAAAAGAGTGAGAATCCCAAAGACAAGACTTGGCTATTTAGAAAAACAAACTCATGCATCAAATCAGTTTGCAGGGCTACAGTTGGAACAATCGATGGAACGAAAAGGAGAAAAAAAAAACCTGTTTCAATCCCAGCTGGAGCTTGTCTGTATTTTTTTTTTTTGTTTGTTTGTTTTGTGTTTTATGGACGTTGACCACTGATTCTAAACGGATTGTACAGTGAGTGTGAGTGCATGCTTGGCTACCTGTCTGGAGCGCACCTCAGCTCCTGCCAAAGACATCTGGGATAGGCTCCAGCTTAACCCCCGCTCACCCTAAACAAAATGGAGAACATATTGAAAACGTATGAATGGTGGCATTTGATAATTTACATCACCCAAATTGTATCAGTGAGTATTTTCTCCTTGCTCAAATGGTGCTCTGGCCTTTTTCAGCCTTGCAAACCCCACTTTTCATGTCTCCACCATTCAACCAGTAAGTTGTCAATTATTCATTCATCTCCCCACTTAATAACAGTGTCCTAATTGTCCATGGCTCTCCAGGACGCCTCGTCATGCCCCTCCCAGAGCACTCTGACTGAATGCCTTTCACACTTTCCACTTCACCTCATGTCCACTTTTTTTCTCTCTCCACATCTCCTTTTCTCTCTGCACTTACACGCCTGCTATAATTGTAAGCTTCTCTAACATAGCCTGCATCGTCTTTATTCCTCTACGGTTTGCTCTCAATATATATATTTTTCCCCATCTTCTCAATCATTAAGAAAGATGCCCCCCCCCCCCCCCCCCAGTCTGTTCTTTTCAGCCAAAGTCCTAGTTTTGATGCCGTTATCACCAGTAATGATCACAGCCCTGTGTGTCACAGGCATGATACAAATCCTCATGATGGGACATGAACAAAAGAAGGAAAAAATACATGTAGGCAGTGGTGCGAGAGTGCATGGAGGCAGTTGGAGATGCAGGGGAGGTGGGAGGCAGGCAGAGGGGTGGTGGATGCATGGATTGATGGATGGATGGATGGAGAGCCTGAGGAGAAAAGAGTAGGAGAATGGTTTTGGAAGAAAGTGGAAGAGAGTGGCATGGGGGGGGGCTTAGATTGTGTGTTAGTGGATGCAGGGTGGGAAAGCGTTTGGCTGGTTGGAAGGTGGGTGTGTGAGTAACTGTGCGTGGGTGACAAAAAGAGACAAAGCTAGTGAGAGTGATGAGATTATAATGTGCATGAGTGCGATACACCGAGTCTGTTTTGCTTTTGTGGGTGGGTTGTGTTTGCATGTGTGTGTGTGTGTGTGTGTGTTTGTTAGACGGGAAGCAGGGGAAGGAGAGATGCTGAGCGTGTACCAGGAGAGTGAAGGCCCCTCGGGGCTGTTGTTGCATTTTGAATCCAAGACACACACTGACATGAATGTAATTGGTGGAAACTAGCTCAGACTGCGGTTCTGTGGGAATGGAGACATAGTAGATCTCTTATTTTCTGTCTCTCGCACTTTGTCGGTTTTTATCTCCTCCGCCCCTCCTCCATCTAGTCTCGGTCCCTTTCTACTCTTCCCTCTTGTTGATTGTGCTTTATATATTGCCAAACGCACTCATGTGTGAGTCAAATTCCCTTTGGAACAATTAGGGTACCTCTCAGTGCGTTCCCATTCACGGTCTTGCCTCTGCTTTTCCTTTCTCCATACCTTTTTCTCCATTTTGGTCCTTGTCTTTCTAAACATTTACCTTACCGTGTTTTCTGCACTACGAGGTGCACTTAAAAGCCTTAACTTTCCTTAAAAAACCAACAGTGCGCCTTATTCCGATTGGATTCATTTTGCTTGTGCTTAATAATGGTGAAGTAATATTGAGAAGTACAGTTTGAGTTTGCAACTCAAAACCAAAGCACAATAATCAGGGAAACAATGCTGTACAAGGATTAACTTGGGAGTATTTTTCTGTGTGGTTTTTTTTCTGGAAACTTTACCTTTCTGGTGAGTTAGTTGGACAACAATTGATCAACTGACGAGGAGGATTTAAGGACTAAGACAAAAAAGCAACAATATTGAGAATGTTTCCTTGAAAAAAAAAATCTACAGTAAGAACAAAAATATATACATCCTCTGTACAAGGTTACTCTTCAAAAAATGTAAGCTCAACAATCGAGACCTTCAATGCTCACTCAAGCAGGACACATGGACAATGTGCAGAAAACTGCTTTGTTAAATAGGACAAAACCCAAGCTCTGTTCCAATAGACACAATGCCAAAGTAAATCTTTTAATGTGTTCTCTTACTCAGAGACCTTGTATTTGAAAGCGATTTATTAGAAGTGCATCGAACAAGAATAATTACAAGTGGGTTTTTTAACCAGAAAACCCATTCAAGTGTGCTGCTGCTGCCTGATTACAGTATGAATCGCTTTTGTATCAAAAAACAAAACCTTGTCGAGGGTTTGAATGATGCTCACTTAAATGTGACCACGATCGCACTGCGCTAAGTGGTTTCAGTGAAGTTGTGGATGGAAGTTTGTTGCACTGCAACACATTGTTGTTTTAGTTGAAGAGGGTAAAACTTTGCTAAACCTGTTATTTAAAACTTTTTATCAGTTTGACTACTTTTTTTTTAACATCAAATATGACATCACTGATTTACTGAAGCAAAAACCTAAAAAATATGAACATTTTACAAAGACTTTTTATGAATCCACTGTGTTCTGATAATGAAAACCTGAATAGTTTTTGGGGAAAAAAAATACATTTAAAGACTTTTTTTTAAAGGTTCAAATACAATGCATTGTGGTCTAAATTCACCAATCTAGTGAGCATCGATGCACACTACTTTTTTGCTAAGATTTCTGGAAATTTCTAGGGCACTAGATTTTAGAATTGTAGATTCGGACAGCAGTACAACATGTGGTAACGCACTATATAGTGCAGTGGTCCCCAACCTTTTTGTCACCGTGGACCGGTACAACGCAAGGCACGTTTACCGCGGACCGGGGGGGGGGTTTTGAGGTGCACGCAAGACAGATTTATGTACTGTTAATTTCCATTTGGACCGGGGGGTGGTATTTTCTCTTTAGTACTGATAATAGGCAATAGTAATTATAATTTCCCCTTGTCAAAGCAACTTCCTAAGAAGTTTGTTTTTGCTCATTTTGGTTGGTTTGGGGTTTTCATTTAGTGGGGTTATCACCTGATGTTTGGTGTCGCGACTTTGACGTGCGTTAAGTGTGACAGATGTAACAAAGTGAATCCGCTCACTTTTCAAATAAACGTTTTGTCCGGAGAAAAACAATAAAACGGAAATTATTTTTTCTTTCTGTGCGTCCCGATGCAAAAATTCCCCGCGGCCTGGAACCGCTCCGCGGCCCGGTGCCAAGTGTCTCGCGGCCCGGTATCGGTCCGCGGCCCGGTGGTTGGGGACCACTGATATAGTGCACTAAGTAGAGATAGAGAAGGAATTTGGACACAACAACAGTTATTCTTGTGTTCTGTCGCTGGACTGCAGTTCACCTGTTGCCATCTTGTGGATTTTTTCTTTTTTTTTGTGGACAGAGTCCTGATTGGCTGTAGTCATTGTCAGTCTCCTTTGTGTTATGTCTCCTGTACAGAATTAGTTTAATTTTCCAAATATTAATAAATCTCCAATTGTGAGTAGATCTTTGGTTTCTTTCAATAATACTGGACCTTAATTTTCCATGAAGGTTTGACCTTAAAACAAAAATATAAAAACATGTTAATGTATGAGAAAAATATATTAAGTGTGTAGGGAGGAGTTTTACAGCCTTAAACATCTATATTCCTACTGCGGGAATGAGGGACCACTGTATAGGATGTATGTTATTCATTGACAGAAAAGTCATTGCTATGACATTCAAGTGAGCGAGCAAACCAACCAGAGCTTCATACCAACTTTCATTCGATCTCATGCTTTATAATGTTGACCTTTTCCGTGTTTGGCTCCAACGGTTGCAGGCTGTATGTGTGTGGACATCGTTGCCATCTTAACATGCTCGCCTGACAGCCACATTCATTCAGCAAGGGGTCAATTTAGAGACAAAAGACATTCAAAAAAATGAAATAAAGGTTGAAATGTGTTCAGAATCCAACTTTATACCTGATTTTCTATGAAAAAATAAAATAAAATAGAAGAATGATGAAATGTAAATTGTGTTTTCCTTAGCACGTATTGGAGGGAATCATCATGGACAAGTCAAAACTTAATCTAAGATGCGCACGACTATTCTTGTCTCCACATCTGCACACTTGTGTGGATTCTTTATTAAATAATGAAACCATCTCAAAAAACGCCAAAATATGTGAAAGAAGTGTCGGCACCTTTGTCTGTCGCCTTTCAGAAAAGGAACTCTGCTAGGCACCCAGTTGGGTTCCTCACCATGACTAATAAGACAGCTCCATTGCTCATGCAGAAAGGTGATATTTCTTCTTTTTTCCCCTCTCCGCCTGTCATTTGTGATAAATAGCAATAAGGTGAGTGGAACTGAGGCAGTCTCAAAGGGCCAAAATTCTAAATGTTTTTCGAGAACAGCAGCACAGCTTCTTTTCTAGCGCTTGGTTGAAAGAGCAGCAGTGCAAGGGTTAATCCCCCGTGCTAAACTGTGCCCTGTTGCCTCTGTATTCAATTACCTCTGGTTAATACACCCGTTCAACCTTCTCTGTCAAAGCAAGAGAGAAGCCAATTCCCTCCTAATTCTGTTCAAAGGAGTGTGTCTTTAGAGGAGATCCAGGTATGAAATGCACAACATATTCCTGAGACTGGCGACACACTGGCAAATGATTTAGTTTCATAAACATGGAAAGCGCGGCAGATTCTCGCTGATTGGTGTCAGGCTGATTGATGAAGTCGTGGTGCGAGTTAATATGTGAAGGAAAAGGAGGCGTGCTGCAAAGTGCATAGAGTCTCCTCTTTTGGATCAGTTGGCTCCTGAGTAGGGTCGTACCATACGGCTGGTATCCAAAAACAGCCTCATATTAGCAATCTCAAGCGTTAACATCTTATTTTTCAGTCCTGTCCAGTCGATCACATTTCGTTCCTCAGTTCTCGCCCTCCTGTAATGCTGTCTGTACTGCAGCTCTGATCCTTTTGACCTTCTGTGTCTGACCTCCTCTCTGATCGTGCACAAGAGTTAATGTTTCTTTTTTTTCCCATTGAGGATATTGATCCGGACGGATACTTGAGAAGACTTTTAAATTTGGACTAATTAACAAATGGGTGTTTTTTTGCACGGAATGTCCTGAAACCTTCCAGAGTTGGCTATTCGCTTACAGGAGGACAAAGGACATCAGAGTGGCCAAAGAATATATATAGACCTACTGCTGTATTTTGAGTGTTTGAAGACATCTTTTTCAACGCTGCTGTCCTCTAAGTTAATTCCTCTCTATAAACAACCCCAAAGTGGTATTTTGATCCACTCACCAATTTCTGAGTATTCCTCTAAAATCCTGCTGTCTCAGTACCAGCCTCTCCCAATCAACAAAAACGAGTGGGTCCTCACATTGTGACGACACAAAGTGAGAAACAGCCCCTTCCAGGATGAGTCCAGTTGGCTCATCCCTGCTCCTGTACCTGACCGTGCACCTCATCTCTGGCTTGCCTCTTCTACTGCTCCTACACCTGGCTGTGGATCCTGCCTCTGGCTCGTCTCTGCTCTGTACCTGGCCGTGTACCTCATCTCTGCTCCTGCTCCTACACCTGGCTGTGGATCCTGTCTCCGGCTCCACTCCAGGCCACCGGTCGTCCCCCCCAACTCTACCTGGATGAAGCTCATCTGCTGGACTTTAAATATGTAGTTGTAGAGTTAGATAAGTTAATTATTCTCTATGAGTTCTGGTAAATCGCCTGCCCGTCCTTCATGTGGGCACCCCTGAGCTATCTTCGTTTTTTCCGGATTCCATTTTTTTTTAGGAGTTTTTCCTTACCGCAAAGGGGGGTCTAAGGGCAGAGATGTCCAGTTTGGCTTAGTCAGTTTGTTAGTTCAATTTAGCATTTTCCTATTGAGTTCTATGTATTCATGATCCTTTTGATTTTATGTTTAACTTTTTCAATTACTGTTACAAAGCCCATCGGGAAGACTGTTGTTGTGAATTTGGGCTGTAAAAATAAAATTGAATTGAATTGAATTGAATTGAAAATGCAACTATAAGATCTGTGAAAATTCTTCCTTAATCCAGTAGTCAGGGTAAATAAATCTCACCACAAAGGCTAAAAGGTTTTGGAATCAGACTTTTTCTTTCTGTTGTAAAATTGGGCTGTTTTTACATTACAGTAAATATGAATTGAATTGCTTGATAACAATAATTTTTATTAATTCTCTACAGCATTTCCCGTGTCACGCTTTTTAACTCAGACTAAAGGCATCGTATGGTGTGTGGAAGTGGTTTGCCATAGAAGATTTTTGGAGCTAACTGGGTAAAGCAAACTGTTTCATCACTTAAAGCACAAAAAATTATGAACGCAAGATAAAAGTGCAGAAGTTACAAAACCTAGGAGTAAAATCACTTTGTTTTTACTGCAGCAAGACTGGTAAAACAAGCTGGAGGCTCCAGTGATCAACATGCGAAACCTGAAACCAGCTCGACTGTGAGCAACGTTCAGCTATGGTTGGAATTGTTACAGTTGTCCTAGGAGACTAATTTCCTCACCGCAGATCCAAACGGGACAAATGCTGTAGTGCGAGCGGTTTAAAGAGGAGTCAGGCATCTAGAAGTGCGTGCAACCACAGGCAGTGGAGTGATTGCTGCTACAGCTGTGTAAGCCATGAACAACTGGAGAATACTAATGTGTGCCTTGTTAAACACGTCACATTGGTCCTTTTTACAACAAGATTTGTTTTTCCCGCTTAAAAGGTAATGTAGGAAAATGTGTAAAATCAGAAATTCCTTTGTCTATTTGGAGATCATCTTTTGACTTTTTTTAAAATCGTTCCAAGTGTTGATTTTTTTTTTTTTTCAGCCAAAATTAAAAAAAAAAAAAAAGTTTCTGCAGAGTGACAGGACTACATTAGAAATTTGGTTTAGTTGGAGGAGCGGGTCGCCCAATGACCGAAGGGTCGGCAGTTTGATCCCTCCAGCCAGCTGTCATTGTGTCCTTGGGCAAGACACTTCACCCTCCCTGCCTCCAGTGCGGCTCCACTGGTGTGCAAAGTGTATGAATGATCCCAGGTAAATCTAATCCATTATTATTATTATTATTATTATTATTATTATTAAAGTTGTCTCTGAGTTTTGGGGGAAACTGTTGGCGCAGAGCAACCCTGACTCCCCTCCCCATTGTTGAAAGCTCTCTGTTTACATGCTCTCTCTGGATCTAGTGGTATACAAGTGGATGCATCAGTATGGGAGCAGAGCAGGGAGCTTTTCTACATGAAAAATATTATAAATCTTTTTCAAACTGCATTTTTTCCTCTGCTCTTGATTCACAACGATCTGAATAAAGGCAATTTTGAGCTTATTTGCTCTCTCTCGGAATGTCTCTGTAGTAAGAAAAAATTCAGCAAGTGTGTAATAACAAATGAAATATGAAATCTTGAGAGTTTATTTTTGAATACAGGTATCAAATATTGTTATTGCCATTTAATAAAATATAAAATAATAACTTTAAGTCTAATTTTTCATACTGATTTCTTCTCAATAGCACACACAGCAGCAGGCCTGCACAATATTTAACAAATGTCTCATTATCGCTTTATTAAGCTGTGCGATACGCATATCGCAAAAGATGGCGAAAATAGCAATAAATGGTTACCTTAAATGTGCTAAAACAATCTTATCCCAGCTTGAAGTACTTAACAAATCGAATAAATCCCTTAATCCATTTGACCAATTAGATGTATGCTCTCAAGTTATTCACCAATAGGATGGAGCTGTTTTATGTTAGATTTTCACCTCCTATTTAGACTAAGGTTAACTCTTATTTAAATTAAGCTTATTCATTCATTCATTCATTTTCTTCCGTTTCATCTCTTTCGGGGTCACAGGGCTGCCAAAGCCTATCCCGGTCACTTGTGGGCGAAGGCAGGGGACACCCTGGACAGGTCGCCAGTCTGTCGCTGGGCCACAATCACACACCCACGCACTCTCACGTTCACACCTAGGGACAATTTAGAGTAACCAATTAAACTATGCAGCATGTTTTTGGACACTGGGAGGAAGCTGGAGGCCTGGAGAGAACCCACGAATACATGGGGAGAACATGCAAACTCCACACAGAAAGGTCCCCCATTGATGTTCTGTTTCAGGTCCCCCAGCCGGGACTTGAACCGGGGGGCTTCTTGCTGTGAGGCAAGAAAACTAACCACTGCGCCACCGTGCAGCCCTTAAATTAAATTAAGCTGTTGCAGTAAAATGGTAATTATGTTTTTGGTTGGTTTGCTATTAATTCATGTATCGCAAGTTATATGGTCATCGCAGTACTGATCACTAATTTCGCATATCGCATGTTTTTGTCATATCGTGCAGCTCTACACAGCAGCACATCCGGCCCAACACAGCACGTTTGTGGCTCGTCTCTGTGTAAAGTGATATGTCCCAGTCAGAGCTGGAGTTATTCCAGCGTTATAAATACACAGAAGGGAAATGTATCCCAGATACAAAGATCCACAACAAGTCTGCAATTTCCTTCAGCTGCTTCTGATAGGAGGTAGAGGTCTACCTGGGAGGAACCACCATCTTTGCTGCGAGGCCTATCAATAGGCTCTGGTTTTATTGTGCACATTGTAGTGGATGTTACTTATCCACGGTGGCTCTTTTACTCTTCTTTGCGCTCCGCATTCACACATAAACACACGCCTGAGAGCTGCCCAGCTTAACCACAGACATCCACTGCAGGCCACTCAGCAGCTTCAGCCGAGCATTACTCATTCACTTTCCCCTGTTTGCTCTCTTGCCAGCGGGGCTACATTCACTCCAGATTTCTCCGTTTCAAAAACCATCTTGTTCCCATTCAAAGCTCAGTCATACATCAAGCAGCAGCAGTGGCTTATTGGTCTGATTGCGCATTGCGGCTTCACAGATTTCTAGCGCGGTGCCATTAATGGGGAAAGTGTCTTTTATTTAGGGGGCATGATTAAAATATGGTGTGCTGTGTTTTTTGTGATAAGGACTTGTGGAGATGGAGAGATATGAAAAGAGCGCGCTCAGAGGAAGGAGATGAGAGGAGAGGCCCTGAGGCCGGGCATGCTGGGTCACAATCCAGCGCCTGTGGGGGGTCACCAGCAGGAGGCGGAGCATCATCTGGCTCCATGAAAGTGGACTGTGTTTTTATCTCTCTCGACTTTAGAGAAGAAGCTGAAAAATTGGTCTTTGACATTCTGAGAGAAAGAGTCTGGGTGCCAATATCTGGCTTTAGATTTAACACAGTTCCAGGGGGATATTTTTTACAGGAGAGAAGCAAATGTTCTTACGCAGTTCACAGGAGGAAAAGCTCTGTTTTCCTTTGAAATCTTTCCTCCACACCTCTGCTTTCCACCTGATGAATATTTATACCATTCACGCCTGCACGTCCTCATCTCAGTTGCGCCGATCCCACTGCTTCACATATAACAGGGAGATTGAACTCCAGAGTTGGAGATATCGTGTCACAGATGGGAAAATGTGTGTGTTTTGTCACATCCCCTGCCTCTTGTCCTTGATTCCATGGTTTGGTTTTGTGACAGGCCCTGGGGTTTGTAGAGATGCTGTGGAAACAGGCTTGGCTGTCTGCTTTGGCTCCACTCCCTTTTCTATCCCTCCAGGGAGCTTTTGCTCCAACTTCCTCACGCTACTAATTGCACCTCAAGGTGGGCTTTACCCCTGGATAATTATCCATCCATGCTTTACAGCTCCTGGCGCCCCAAAAGCCGTGGCGGCTGCATAGTGGTTCCGAGCCAAGCTTGCTTTGGGGGATGAAAGCAGCTGATCTGGGTTGGAGGTCCTCTCCTGGGAGGCTCAGCTGGAGCTGAACTGAAGCCAGGTGGTGTGAACAGGACGCCGGAAACTACAGGGTTGGTCACGATCTTCAGGATGAGAGCAGCCTACTTTCCCAGCAGGTTCCAGCGTCTTCAAAACAGCTGCAACGCTTCAGCAGCCTTTGTCAAACTAAAAACTGTTTTTAGCTTCAATGCAATTTTGTTCAGGAGCAGTGAGCTGAGCAAACATGGAGTAACAATTATGGGCTATGGAATACGCAACCCGCCCGAATGCAAACTCATATTTAGAGCAGACGTTTGTGTCTGCGAGACATTTTACAACCAAATACGGTTCAAATCTCATCTCATTTTTCTTTGGTTTACCTCAAAACATTTCATTGAAAGCCAGTTTTGTTGTTACTTTTTGGCTAACTTCAAACACATCCTCTACTTTCCCCTCTGTTTTATGAAAACATCACACCGTTGTCTGCAGAGGCAGTCCTGGCTAGTCCAACACCCTGGGCACCTTGGGCCCCCAAGAACTCAAAGCCTGCATGCATACAAACATAACATATGTTACTTTATCGACTAAGTAAATACACAAGTTAGCAAAAATATATAAAACAAATAGGTAAAAACATTCACTAGCCAAAAAGTTTACATGGCAAATTTGGTAGCATTTGGCGCAGGCTTGCAGGTGTTAACTTCCAACGCTGCCTACATACGTTTGTCTTTGGAGTTTCTTTCTTCCTCTTTTCCTTTTTTCTTTCTAAAGCGCGCACCTAAAGCTTCCTTTGATCTTTTGTCCTGTATCCCCAACCTGCTACACAAACGACTTTTTCACCTATTATTTTTACTTTGTAGTGCTGTTAAGTTTTTCATTTACGGCGCCTTGTTTGGACTCATTTTAAGGAACCATATAAATGAATGAATGAATAAATAAATGACCTTACATTGATTTTTCCATCTGTCAAACACCCAGGTTGTGTCCGAATCCCGTCACTACAAACTATCTAGTGTGTTTGTCATTTTTGTAGTGCTGTCCAAATCTACATTTCCAGAATAGAGTGCCCTGGAAATTTCCTTTGTGAACAACTAGTGTGCATCAATGCTCTCTAGATGGGCAAATATAGCCCACAATGCATTGCATTTGAACATTTTTGTGGAAAAATTTTTTTTTATATATATTTTAAACAAACCATAGGTTCTCACTATCAACACACAGTGGATTCATAAATAGTCTCCGTAAAATGTTCCTTTTTATTAGGTTTTTACTTCATAAAATCTGTGATGTCATAATTACCATAAAAAAAATAAAAAAGTTGTGAGCATGGTGTCTGAATTGCTTTTTAAACTTGAAAGTCCCACACTATTATATAATTTTTTCTGGTAGTTAGTAAGTAGGGAGGGATCTCAGCTAAACCCCGAGAGTCAAGACAAGTGAGATGATGTAAATAAATTCACTTTAATGCAGATTTTCTTTTTTCTTCATTTAATTTTTCACATAATCCAGTAAACACTGTAAAGTGTGTTAATTTTATGAATAAAAAACTCTTTATTTTTTTATTTATTTGAAAGCCGCAGTTTGGGTATTGTGCGGCCTGGAATTATAGGTGGTGAGTCTTATCTCAGGCCCCCCTCCTCTACTTGCCTAATACTAGTGCATAATATTGTCACTAGACTGCCAAGTTGACCTAGCGCAAGTTTCATTAACTTCATTACAAAAAAGGACAATATTTATCTAGAGAATGAAAAATTTAGAAAAACTGACTATTAACATCTTTTTTCATTATTTTTTGTGGCACTTGTACCACCCCTACGAGATTTCACCCTGGCCCACCGCCTCTGTATGTGCGGTTCAACAGCAGCAGTTAAAACAATGAACACTGGCTGTCAATTTCTAACATGTAGCTTAACTCTCATGAGAAGACCAATTGATGGCCTCAAATTAATAGCCCTTAGCATGCTGCGTTGAGTCTAACTCCTCTATATTGTACGGTACGTTGACGTCACTCTCCACCATCCATTAATCTGAGGCTCTGAGACTCAGCCAAAGAGCTATCAACCTTTTTAAGTGTCACTTTCAAAGGGAAATGGATTGCTGTCTTCAGAGGGGAGAGAAGAGAAAGACGGAGAGGCGGAGGGTGAAAGATCTGAGGACAAACGACCCGGGTAAAAAAAATCGCCCTCGTCGGAAGCTCATCACTCACTTCTCAACGGCTCACTTCAGCACGCCATTAGTAAAGTATGTCTGTGTTTCGATGTGTCTGTTTGATCACATTGGGATGGTATCCAGTTTTAAGAAATGCAGGTCGACTTGGGCATGCTTTCCTGTTGAACTGCCAAGGGAAGCTCTCCAGCAAAGTCAGTTTATTTGATTTCACTCCAGAAGGTGAGATAAACCAGACAATCCAGCCAAGTACAATTCATTCTCTGGAAACCATCATGGATTGATCCTCTTCATCATCATCATCCTCTGCATGAGACTGTGTGAGGAGATCCTTCAGTCAGAGACTTTAACACCTCGCTGCAGGACAGAGTGCTTTTTTTTCCAAATCTTCTTGTCAACAATCAGACTCTGCAACACCTCAGACACTGGAGAATAATTACTGTTATGAATAATTATAGGTGTATTTTTAGTGTTATTTATTATCTGTCAGCTGTTTTTAATAAAGCTATAGTAACTAGGTAAATCTCACTTTGCTGGATCAGTAAAGTTGTATTCCTTTCTGTCAGTCGCACAATCAGGTGTCTTTTAGACCCACAGTGACATCAAAGTGCCCCAAATAAGTTTGTTCCTTTTGTTGAAAATGCTGTACAGGACTTGTTCCTTTTTGCGGCTTACAGCCTCTTAATTACTCATAGATCAACTGCTAGAATACTCTTACTGAGAAAATTTGACAGGAAGTTCCTAAAACAAGTGAATACAGTTTTATATTTGCCTGAACATTAATATTCTTACAGTTCTTCTGACCTCCATTTCAACTAAGTTGCTTTTTCAGGGAAATCAAATGAGAAAGCAGCCTCTTTGAGTATGGAAAAAAGATGGAAAAGAAATAATGACGACTAAAGCCTCGGTTGAAAAAGAGTTCAATTTAAACATGCTTATGTTAAATAAAAGAAAAACTTTTAAGAAATAAACAGGGTTTTTTATTCTTTCTTTTTTTTTTACCCCATCCAGCCTTTTCTTGACTTGTCGTCTTGCTAAAGTAAAAGCCTCAAGCAACCCTTGGGGCAAAAAAAAATGACTAAATCCCTATATTCAACTGAAATTAAGAAGAAATGTGTATTTTAGAGTGTTTGTTTCTTCTTTAGACATTAGGAAGTTTCTCAATAAAATATCAACACCCTAAAAGTTCTTTAGCAAAGTAAAAATTTCTTATCCAGCTCTTATTTTCCACGGATTCCACGAAGATTTAAAAAGCCACTCCAATGAAAATTGGTGCTTTGAACATGTTCTTGTTGCTTTTTCTCTCCATGGAGGACATATGAAAAGAAAATTAAGCTTAAAATTGTATTTCTTGATCCAAATCATTGTGAATCATGAGCAGCCGAAATAAGGCTGTTGGAAAAAGCCTTCAGCCGCTAGCTCCCTGCTTCTGATGAATCCACTTGGAGACATCTTCACTTTCCACGTCTGAGCTGGCATCTGGCTCTGAACTGGACGCCTGGACAGCTCCAATATTGCTCGCCATTTTTGTTGCATCGGTAAAGTTAGGTTGGGATTGTGAGGTGCCACAGGCTAGCTGGACAGTGCAAAGAAGAAGGATAATGGGATGATGAAGATGAAGAAGGATGATGAGGGATGATGGGAAGTGGAGGCAGGCTTACTCTGCGCCAACAGTCCCGTCCACAATTCAGAGGAGAATTTCTAATGAACCCCTGCCCTTTCACAAAAACTATGACCAAGAAAATTATGTGGGTTTTTTTGGGCTGAAAACGGCGTAAACATTAGGAATACTTTTACAATGGATCAGAAAATGATGGGAGTGGGACTTTAAGCGTGACATCGGAAACTGAGGATGAAGGAAACCTGTCATATGTGTGAGTTTTGTTTGTCATTATTTCTAAATAATGAAATAAAAATTAAAATCATGTTAAAACAACAACAACAAAAGGACAGTTTTTTGGATAAATGTCAACAGACGCCGATTTAAGAGGTTTTTTTGTCCTTTAGGAGGCTAATAATACCCTATTGAAGAAATAAAAATAAAAAAATCACACTCGACTTGGCTAGGATGTGATTTGAAGAAACAAAAACTATTTTGGAGTAGAATTAACTCCAAGGTTGGCTTGGTAAAAAAAAAAAAAAACATAAAAAAGGTGGCATAGAAAGCAGGCAGCTTGTTTGGCAAGACTTCCGTTTAGTTCTAAGGAATTTTTAAAAGATGGAGCTGTGGCAGTGCAGTGGAGAGAAAAGACCCTCTGGCCTTGGAAACCAGTAAATGACCTGACAAACATCCAGCCACCCACATAAACACACACACAGTAGTAACACCAATCTCCCCACTTGAGCACCGGCTCAAAACAAACTCCTATAGACCACTGCATGAACACAGCTCTGCATCTCTGGAGGTAAGACAGAAATCCAAACACCTGACAAGATAAGTCACAGGAATGCAATGCCTTGAGGCAGGAAAAAAAAGGGTGGTTGAAGGGGGGTGAGGTGATGGAGCAAGAGGGTAAAGGATGAGGGGAGGAGAAATATTCACGAAGGAGAAAGTGACACCCGACCAGATGAAATGAGAAGTGGAGGTGGTGTGGGAGGAGAGTTGTGAAATATCAGAAGAGGAGAGAGCACAAATGTAGAGGTGGAAGAAAGTGTGGGAGGAGTGGCAAAAGACATGGACGACGAGTGAGAGAAAAAACGGCGAGGAAGCCTTTTGGAAGGTACTAAGTGAGTCTGAGGACAGGACTCAGGAGAAGAAAGAGGGATGTGTTCTGTATGCAGCCCAGATGAGAGCCGAGCAGACAGGGAGATAAACTGTCAGGAGAGGCCGGTGAATCCGCTGCGACAGAGAGGGAGCATGCATGCATTCGGTTTGTAGTCCTGCGTGCGCGTAGAGCCTGAGCCAAGCTAAAATATCCGGTGAGAGATGTCTGGGAGAGTGGGAGTGAGGCAGCGGCGAAAGAGGGACCAAAATGAATGAAAGAGAGGGTGGCGGTGATTCGCTGATGCTATCTGGGCATGGGTAGATGTGTGTGACACAATCTCAAATTGGAAATCGCTGTTTCAATCTCGCCTCACTCCGTGGCTACCCGCTCCACCGATAACAAGAGCAGCCTAATTCTATTAAAAATATCCCATGAGTGCAGCGGTGAGCCGAAGACTCAGAGTCAGAGCGACGCCGGAAGACAGAGGCCAAATGCAGGGGAGGAAATAGGTGGAGATCGGACTGAATGGGGCGCCAAACAGGGGAGGAAGCAAATGAGTGAGCCCTAAAGTGCTGGTGCGGGAAGAAAGTTTTCCCCTCTATCTTTTTACCCCATCTGCCCATCAACACTCCCAATCCCTCCATCTCGGCAAATCACTCAGCTCCATCTATCTAACTACCCATCTGTCTATTTATCGCTCTATCCAGCTGCTAGCTCTAATCACCCTCCACAAGTAACGGTTTTCATTAAGGACCCCTTCAAGATCCCCCTCCACTGCATTACCTGACAGTCTACAGCATTCTCATTCATTTCGAACTCTTCAAATTCATTATGTCAACTTACCCCATAAAACAAGCTAACCTGCCGCCTGACAGCCACAAGCTCTTTCATTTCACTCTTCAAACTCCTCGGCCACTTGGAGAGCTTTGAAATTTGTTTTTGCAGAGATAAGTGGCTAGCTAATCAGCTATCGACTGTTTAAACACGATTCCTCTAAAATACTAATACACGAAAAGTTATTTCAAAGCTTAGATATCTGATGTTATTGTCCTCAATGTCAAAGAGTAAAAAAGGAAAAACACATTTGTGTGAGAAGGCTACAAAAGCTACACCTACAACAAAAAAAAAGAAAAATGACAAAAGAAAGCGATCGCACAAGTGGAAGCATTGGTCATGACCTTTGAAGCTCTTATTAATAGTATAAAAATCAAGGGATAACACTTGTTTAAGCAGTTTCCAATGATCACAAAAATCAGTCGCTACACAAATCTGTTCCCTGCAATACAATGTAAAATGCTCTATATTTGCTAATCAAATAAACATAACTAAAGTTTTTTTTTTCCCCAAAAACATTCTTACCTCTGCATCCACTCTATGATTATTGTAAGATAACAAGTTTTATATTTTAAGTTAAATCTTTATTGTAGAGTGAAACTTTTTGTGAAACTTTTTGTGTGTATGTTGTGTGTAAATGTTTCAGTTTCCTCTCCTTTTGGCATTCGGAGTAGGCAGCTAAGAAAGAATTTCATTGTACAGGGAAACCCGTTTCTTTGCTGTGCATATGATAATAAACCTTTGAATCTAAAACTAGACTCAAATGAAAGCACACTGTTTATTTGATAGGGTTCAGTAGCACCATGTTTGAAATTGTGACCACAACAGAGCCAAAATACACTAGTCCCAAACTAAAACCCAATGGAAGCCAGTGGATGATGTTGTTCATTTTAATGTAGAATATTTACTGAAAGAAGACGAACAATGTAGGAAACACATTGGCCTTCACAGAAATGTTCAACAAACAAACAAAAGCTGGCCTGTTTGCACGTCTTTTTACCTGACTCGTTTCATAGATGCCTGTTGACAAAGCAAGTTGCCTCTGGATCAAGGGTCTGCAACCTTGAACACTTAAAGAAACATTCAGGTCAATTTCTTACTGACTTAAACGCAGTAGGAGCCGCAAAGTCTCATTTCGTCCTTCAGATAAAGAAGACACTGATTTCCATTGAAGTTATTGTTATGGTAAATAAAATGAACTATTGTTTTTTCTGCATAAATACACAGCATAAACATAAAGAAAAAAATTACCTTTTCTTCTAAATATGAGATAGTTTATTACTTTTGTCAGAGTCATGTCATGAGTTTATCCCCCATGATTTCCTTTCAAAATAAAAGACACCTTGTACCAATCAGGATCGTCTCAATGCAGCAAATGTAGTAGAAAGTACTGTAACAGCAGTGAAAAATAAAAAGGAACATTTCGTTATACTGTTGTTGGTGCATCTCAGTCAGAAATCTGTAAATCATAACTAGCTAACCGTATTTTTTTAACCATAAATATCACTTTTAAAATATTGTCTTTTTCACCAGGAAATCCTGGCTTATGTATGACTTCTGGTTGTGGTTGCTGATCTTCAATTGATTTTCTGTGGGATGTGGTGCACCAAAATCTGTCTAAATGTTTTATACTGACTTTGGTAAACTACAAAGCTATACTGCTTGATAAATTGTTTAAGCATTGTGAGAATTGCAGTCAGGAGCCTGGCGGAGTGGTACGTACTGTGCTTCAAGTGCTTGTGAATAAGTTGAATAAAGTTGGACTTTTCTGACTATTTTGCTTTGCTTGATGCAACTTGTATTCCAAAAAAATCCCTCACTTTAAAAAGGTAAAAAATGACTTTTTTGTATCTTGATCCAAAGATGGAGGGGCCAGAAGAGCCACACGTGGCTCCAGAGCCTCAGGTTGCAGACCCCTGGTCTAGATGAAGTCAAAAACATGAAGGTAGAGTTTTTTTGAGACTTTCTTCCACTCTGCAAACAGAAAAAACATTTGGTTTTCTACAACAATGTACATGAAAATATTAGATCCAATCCACTACAGCTGGAAAGATAAGCTCCTTATAAAAAACAAACAGGCTGAAAGTGCTACTGGGTATTTTGCACTGTTCAAAACAACATTACTTTTGTTCTTTTATTCACCTATGAAGTAAAGCAATGGCAAAATGGAACAAAAGAGAATAACACTGTGGTGGGTGGAGTGTGCATGAAGGCTGCCCTCAAATTAAAAAATAAACAACTATGACTCCAACAGCCAGGCAATGAAGAGCCAGAATAATGAACTAATCAGACAGTCATTAGTTACTATCTGCTGAAGTCCGAGCCCACTGCTTTTTCTCCTTCCCGGCCCCTCTGCAGAGACACAGCCAGGCACACAGGGAGCGTTTGCTCACTCAGCTGTGAAAGAGACTGTGTGTTTGTGTGTGCTTGCAATGCTTCACACTCAATGCAGTAGCCGATGTGTGCGTGAGGGTTTTTGCACTTCCACCCATTTTCAGGTCCTGATCACCGCCTGTCATAGAAATATACTCAGTGTTAAGCCCTAAATGCGAAAGGAGGGTTAAAGATGAGATGGAGCGCACACAGGCAAAGTCAAGAAAGTAGGAATAATGAGGAGGGAGCAGAAAGAGAAAGAAAAGCTGAGAGATAAAGTACTTGGATTAGTGAAAAGAGAGCCAGACAGAGGGAGATGAAGAGTTTGAGATTCAGAGAAGGGCAGTTGTGTAATCTTGGGCTAGAAGATGAGCTGCCTACCGCTGTGGTCAGAAGAGGAGCTCAAAACTGAGATTATAAAGAACGAAAAGGATTCCGAAGACTATCGTATTATGACTGCAGTGACATAAACTAAGCTGTTATAGCAGACAAACAGGGGATAATTAATGTTTGTGAATTTGTACAAAAGCAGATCCTTAAATCGTCTTTACATCCACTTTAATTAAGGACGGGCCAAATAAATTTGCATTTGCAGAGGCTGATCCAGTCATGGATGCACATTAAATAAAAATAAAGAAACTAGCTGCAAAGCTGCTAAAACTATGATGGAATTAATTTAAAAATCATTTTTATGGGGATTTTTTTTTAAATAAGGGGAGTTCATTAAACAATAAGCCTTTGAGATCTGACCAATAATGGATTCCTTGAGCCAGAGCTTTTAAAAAGCAATCAATAGCCTAATAACATAGTAGAATGAGGAACACTGGGATAAGGCCACATGTGCGAGTTCATACAAGGACAAAAAAACCTCCTCTGACAACTCATTCCTTTTAAAGTATTTTACCCTGCAAAACAGTGAGACTCATCCCGTCTTTCATACCTGTGGAGTGGACAGCTCGCCACAGTTGCAGTCTAACCTGTCATTCAGCTCCCTCCACAATCAGCCTCTTATTTTGCACTTCATCGACTCAGGACTTCAGCTGACAATAGTGGTAATGGTTTAATGCTAGCTTCAACCAATGTCGGAGAAAAGGATAATATGTCGAAGCGTCAAACCCACTTAAGCTGCAAAACAGAGGATCTCAAACAGTTCTGATAGAATGGGTCCTTTCCCTGGAGTAGATCAAACCAACCTCGATATCAAAAAACTGCAAAGGTTTAATACATTTTCAAAAGAGATTTGAAACTCTGCCTAAAATCTCATAATATGCTGTACTATATTTTCCGCAATATAGGGCACACCAGATTATAAAGCAATGAATTGTCGATTTTTGAATGTAAAATGATACTTGTATAGCACTTTTCTACCTTCGTCAAAGCCCAAAGCGCTTTTTTCTGTATTTTTTAATGTATTTTGGATGTGGTAGTGATCTATGGCTGTTACAAAAAGCCACAAAAACATTAAGTGATGCTAAACAAGTGTTTATATTTTAATTTTAGGAGAACACACATAAACTATAGGGCTTAAAAAATGCCACTGAGTGGGACGTTGTGAGAGAACCTTTGAACATAAGATGTTCTCTCACGTCTAATAAACAACTAAAGACCTAAGACTTCTTTTTTTCTTTTTTCTTTGCTCATCCTGTTTGAAAATCGGAAGTTATGTCAGCCGCAGCAGGGCACAGATACTGAATCACAGCTCTACGCTCTGCTTCAATTACCTCATAATCAGCACAATCAAGGAAAGAGCTGGAGTTGAATGAGAAGTGCAGGAGTTGACTGACACATCAGCATTTCACAGCTCAAAATTTCACTATGTCATTCCCCACCATCAGCATGGTTGTGGCATGAGGTCCAATCAAATCCTAATGACTCACGGCACGTCACCAAGTCTGTTCATTTATCTACTCAAAAGGTCAAAAAGAGTTTAGATAAGAACTAAAAACCTGGTATTTGGCGCATGACACAGATGCAGGTGTATAATTCCATCAGAAAGAGGGTCAGGCTGACAAAATTCTTTGTACATTGACCCACAAAAGACAAGAAAATAGTTTACTATAGGTAATACAAGCAATATTTTTTTCTCATGGCTGTATTAAACAAATACACAACAGATACAACCCAAAATCCCTAAAGCGACCTTCACACTGCTCTTGACAACACACGTTCAAGATGCCACTTCCAATGAAAACACAAGGTAAACTAAATGTAATTTCTGGCTTCTGCATTCAAACGCTCATGTTTACACAAAGCTTACGTACATTTAATGACCGTTTTCGGGCTCAGCGTACTAAACAAGGCCATTGTACGCACTTTGGCCAATTCGGGACTAGGCTTCAGTAATGACGTTTGGATGGCATCCCTTTGAATTCATGGAAGTGCCAACCATTTGAAAATTGATCGTGAAAGAGAAATTCATAACTGCGGTCTTTTTCTTGAATTATACATCACAGAGTCTTTCACATATCGGAATACAGCTGCGAAAGAAAAAGCCTGGAGAAAGATTCCTGAGATTTTCACCACTTCGACATTTTGCACCAAGCCTATTTCAGCTGTAGGTGGCAAACATGCACTTGTAAACACTGGTAAAAGAACAAAAAGGAGAAGAAGCCTCTTGTCCAGTGTGAACGCCATGGCTAAATGCTTGTTCAATAACCCGCGTTTAGCCCATTCTGTAACGTCCCCAGCTTGTCCGAAGCTCGACAATGAAGGATGCTGACAGGTTAAAAGTGCAAGACTTCGGCCTACTTGAATTTATTTTAAATCATGCCCTAACTGCAACCTCAAACAGTGGTAAACCAATATGTTTGCCTCATATATCTTTATATTTCAAAAGTCTTGTCATTGTGATACATACAGGCGGGTCAATGGATGTGTCTGTGTGCACAGAATTACTGATATTAATGGTGATGAGAACCATCCTTATTAGAAAGGAATTTCAATGCAGGAGCACCTTCAGGGTTGTAGATCTGCTGAAGGGAGGACAGTTTTTGTTTTGTTTAAATCACTATGACACCGCAACACAGTCAATGTTGGAGTTTTCATTTTTACAAGCTTTTTTATTGCCCCAATATAAAAACTTCATATTTTAATGGTAACTTATAATATTGTTTCTCTTCAAATTAAGAGTCTGTATCATTTTTTGTTGATAAATTTATTTTAATTTGGAAATCCTAAAGCTTTTACTAATGTGACACACGTTTTGCATAACCATCTATGTTAAAGTTTAAGACAATAGTTCTGAAAAAAACTTACTTCCAGTCACAAATATGTCTTCTTTTGAATGTGAGGGTAAAAGTCATCCCAAGGACAAACTGTCTGTCCAGTTTCCTGCTTTTTTTCTATTGCTGAATCTTTTTTTCTTTTTTTGTGCTCCACAATTTAGCTGTTTTTATTAATTTTCAAGCACTTACATTATTAATAGTTTCAGCTTTAAGTGGAAAAGAGAGGTCTTCCTTTTTGTGCAGTGACATTTGAAGCACCATCTTAATGGAAAGCCTCTTGCGAAGCACAATATTCACTCTTTTGAGTGTTTTTCATTTTCTGGACTACGTGGGTTTCTGAGTAGTAAAGTCCTGCTGCTGCAACCTGTGTACATGACTCAGCAATTCCACAAACCATCCTCTGACCTGGAACAAGTTTGGCATTGTAGGATAAGGATGTGTGCTGATTTTATTTGGACAAATAAGTTCTCAGTTTTCTCCCTCTCTGGATGCTAACTTTAAAATGAAATGACGTCATTGTAATAGATTTTCTGTCAGCGCGTCGAGCCTCGACTGAATTCTAGTATTTGCTTGCTTCTTGTGTTATATTTTTGTTGGTTCAGCACAGTTGTGACATTTTGTGTGCAGAGGGGCTTCTGGCTTCATTAATTTCCCATGTTAGCATAAAACAGATTTGCCAAGTGTTATGTTTTTCCTGCCACAAATCACAGCGCTCTACTGAGAAAGTGACGCTGCTGTGACAATCACTGAGCAGGCCTCTCACCGGGACTCAGCCGAGCACCAACATGGAGGAGCTGGAAGGGATGTCCTGGGAGGTTTCTGCTCAAGTTGAGTTCTGTCCGTTTCATGTGCGTATTTAAGCTCACCTGTTAGACTAAGGTGAGTTTTGTATAGCTGCACTCCTATCAACAAGGCAGTAATCAAGGAGAATAAGTGTAAAGCTATGTTCACACTAGGGCTGCACGATATGAGGAAAACTCACGATATGCTATATTAGTGATTAATGTTGCGATGACGATATAACTTGCGATACATGAATAAATAGCAAAACAACCAAAACCATAATTACCATTTTACTACAATGGCTTAATTGAAATAAGAGTAAACCCTAATCTACATAGGAGGCAAAAATCTAACATAAAACAGCTCCATCCTATCGGTGAATAAGTTGAGGGCGTACATCTAATTGGTCAAACGAATTAAGAGATTTATTTGATTCGTTAAGTACTTTAAGGTGCCATACGGTTGTTTTAGCACATTTAATGTAACCATTTATTGCAATTTTCACCGTCTTTTGTGATATACACATTGCCATAACAATGAATTTGCCATATATTGTGCGGGCCTAGTTCACACCAGGCATTTGAGAGCCATTCAAGAGCATACTGAACACGCATTTAACATGCGATGTTCACACTGGTTCATAGCTACCCGATACAAGTACTTGCTTTGTATTTACAGCTGGAAGAGGTTTGGGCTCTGTCCAAATTCCTTCACTATCACTACTTAGTGCACTATTAGGTGTGTTCACTATTTTGTAGAGCTGTCCTAATCTACTCTTCCAAAACCTAGGGCCCTAAATATTACCCAGAAGAACACTTACTGAAGTCAAGTGTTTACATGTATCTTTTTAAATTAAAAATCAGTGTTTTCATCCTCAAACCACAGTTTATTCTTAAATAGTTGTCGTAAAATGCTTGCATTTATTCGATTTTTTTACTTGGTGATATCGATGATGTCACATTTTCCCATTTAAAAAAAAGTTGTGAACATGGTGTACCAATTACTTTCAAAATCCAAAGCATTAGACAGTCCTGCTTTGTGTAGTTATTTAGTAGTTAGGGAGTGCGGAAGGAATTCGGACATAGCCTTGGTGCGAAATGTCCAAGCAGTGCAAATTTTGCAAATCTTCCTCCAGGATTTTTCTTTCACAACTCTATTCCAATGTATGAAAGACTTGGTGTCATACAATGCCACCTCTGTGAATTAAATTGGATACTACACATACGTCACTACCAAATCCAACTCTCTCATTGGTCAAATTTGAACTGGTTTAACTTTCAACGCCTGTGCAATGACCACAATTTTTTTATGTAGAGCCCAAAAATGGCCCTAAAAACCTGTGTTGCGACACAAGAATGTAAAAGCTTAGATCACAGAAGCCCGAAACGCACATATAGATAATGATAATAATAATAATAACAATAATAACCATAACAATAATAATAATAAAGTTTATTTAAAATGCGCTTTACATTTTAGGTAAAATCTCAAAGCACTACAATGAAGGCAGGAATAACAATGGTTTAAAATAATATCAAAGTAAGACAAAAACAACAAAAGTACTAAAGTACTAAAGAGCATTATTAAAAGGAAAGTTTTTAAGCCTTTTTTAAATGTGCCAAGGCTTTGTGGAACTCTGAGGGATCCGGAAGATTGTTCCAGAGTCGAGGGTAGCCAAAAGATAGCCTTTTGATTGGAAATAACCTGCGTTGCCGAGGCTGTTGCTGTACTTATATGAATCAGAATGCTGTTATTTTTTTTTTTTTAATTTCTTCCCACACTAAAAATGTGATTAATGTGAATTTGACCTCAGATCACTGAATTCAATAACTATTCCACATTTAAAGTCTGTTACTTTAACAGTTATTATTCTTTTGTGAAGACAATAAAGGCCTGGCCATGTACCTCAATTAATGGGGATCATATGTGCTAATTTTCAAAAGTTTCATTTGTAGTCAACTGTGTAGCATACCAACAGCGCACTTCTCTGACCGTCATACATTAAATCTTTAGGTATTTCTGATCCACGAGCTGAAAGCCAAGTTGAAATACAAAGCAGGCTCTTCTCTGATGAAAACTTTCACAAAAGGTTCAGAGGAACAAAGGTGACTTCTTTCTGAGCAGCCAACCAACAGAAGTTAAGATGACAGCGTTTGCTGATCTAAATGGTCATCTCCTCAGCTGTGCCCCTGTCACCGTGATGCAGAGACAGAAGACAAATCAATACGTTTAATCAATGACCTCAAAGATTTAGCCTAAGCTCCTCTCCATTTGCTCTAGCCTGTCACTCATGCGTGGCGGCCCAGATGAGTCTCAATCTAACGGGAGACGGACGCTCACTAAAAAGCACATGTCTCCGTACGGTCCGTGCTGCAGGATCCTTACAAGCAGTTTGTTCTTCAGGGATGGGAGCTCTCCACAGAGTCGGGTGCTGTGACGGAGGTGGCTCCACAGAGAAGATGTGGAACAGAGCAGATTGCAAGGCTGCATTCAGGAAATCATCAAACAGCAGTTGGTTAAGGGCCTCTCTTGTTCCAAAACAGTTAAAGGGATCCTAATGATGTGACATCAGGCTGAGTCGATGAATGAGACTTTTGGCCCTGGTTATAGATAGTCCCATTTTGTTCGACACGGGACGCCTTTCTTCCACTGGCAGCGAGCTGAATGGGGGCTCGGCATTTGAAAGGAAGCCGAGAGATTTGCTGGCGGATTAATCCTTTCATTAGGGAAAGTGAGACGCTAATTGCGGCAACAGCTGCATCTCTGGTGTTTACACGACTGACGGTTAAAGCGACGTCCTTTTAGACAGAAAAAAGCAATTATCAATAAATGCGGGGCAATCTTTCTATGATGAATTGAGCTCAAATTAGGCTTTCTTCTTTTCTCCGCCGTATGTTCGGGGAGCAAACATCCGTGTTGGTTGGCGGCACGCGGTTGTGAGTTGAACTATCACACGACAAAAACTGAGCACTTCACTTTTTTCTCACGAAGGGCTCCATGGGGGAACGTTGAAAGGTGAGTTGAGGTTTTTCAGATGATGAAGACAAAGAGGAGCGAGGCAGGGGAGAAGGGCTGGAAAAAGGTCTTGTGCAGTCTGAGGAGAGGAGGAAGTGGGTGTGTTTATACACAGCTGAACAAAAACTTCAGCGAAGCTGAGCTTGTCAGAAAAGTAAAAGTCCAAAGAAAATGAAAAATAATAAGAAAAAGAATATAGACCCAAAACTAGGATTATAAGAGCAAATCAGGACAAGGCTGTAGTGGAGAGTGGTAACAGGATAACCAAAAACAAGGGCAGTTGGGAGTCTGACAGCAAGAGGGGATGGATTGAGGACAAATAAAGCAAGGAAAACAGCAGCAGTGAGTAATAACAGGAACTAAGAGCTAAGGAAGGCTGGGTAACATCCACCGTTAGAGCCGATCAATTTTCTCGTCCCCTCAATAATAGATGTGATGAGCATGGCGGGCTGTATTCTCTCAGGCTTGACCAGCACAAATGCAATCCCCTATGGGAATCCACAAAAAACACCTACGTCGGTGCATAGAAATCAGAAGTCCGATTTTTAAACTGCAAATGCCCAAAACAACTTACAGGATCAGCTTTAAAGCACATAAGGGAACAAAAGAAGAAGAAGACACGTAGCATGGAATAGAATCCTTTGTTGTTTTCATGGTCACAAAGTACAAATGCTAGACACTTTACAAACCTTATTTCACTCTCATTATTGGTTATCTCTAGTCTATTGTATCTTTCACATGAATCGATAAACATTTTAATACACAAATCAATACAAAAAAGGTTTAACTAACTTTGTGATGGTACAATGCAGTTCAAATGACTAGATAGATACAATCTAGATATTTCATTTGCCGTTTAAAAATATGAATAAAAATGTCTTAGCAGAGAAACTTTTTTTTTTCTTAATGGCACTTATTATTTTAAGCAACAACAAGTCTTTTATCCAACAGCATCCAACATAATAATAATATAATAATAATAATCTGGCATTGGGGGGGTCCTTTAAAACTGTTTTGTTCTTTGTGGTTAAAAAATTGCATCATATTAATTCATTCAGGTATTGTTTGCAGTGCTGTGAAAAAAAGGGTTTTCATTTGTTTAATGCACACAACACTCATCCCTCACTGTGGTTTAGCCAACTGTAATTGACCCGACTTTGTAGAAGTAAGACCGTGATTGGATGTCTTTTTGCTTGCATCACATTTACAAAAAAAGCCAAAGACAGTAGAAAATACAACAGGAAGAGAAACTGAGCAAAAAAATTTATTATTTACTCGCCAATCAAATTTATACCTTTTAACCGACATAATCTTGTTCGTATCTGGGGTTTTCAACCAATCCTGATGTTACTCGCAATGCTAAATTGATTTTCTGATGCATATCTGTATCTTTTGCATTCCTGCAATCTATGTAAAAAATGTTTTCAATTCAATTCAATTCAATTTTATTTGTATAGCCCACAATCACAATAACAGTCGTCTCAATGGGCTTTTGATTTGTTACATTTGTTAGACTAATACTCTGAACAGCACAAAATGAAGGCTAAAGTTAGTTTTATCATATTACTGGTTTAACTCAAAACTCAACGTTTTGATTGAGTTGGTGATAAAAAGGGTGATAAAAAGTTTTAATCAAAAAAAAAAAAAGGAGTTTTATTAGGTTCACAAATGACCCCCCCATCAGAAACACACATGCTTTATTCCTGAAGCAAAGAGCATGGAAAGACATTTGTGACTCCAGGATGTAACTAAGTTTACTTTTGGTGTCATGTTGGACTTTTGTATTTAAGGGCTTTAAGCTGGATAATGGACATTTTGTGACGTTAAACTCACAAACAGCTCTCCTCAAAACAACCTCCTCCTTGCTGCTGATGCTGCTCTACTTTCCATCCTCCTCCTGCTCCATTTGGGCTCTGCATTTGATACCATCTCTTAGCTAGACTGTCCGCCATCGGGACCCCTGCTATTTATCATACATCATCTCCCCCCTCAGTTAAATCCTCCATAAACACAAGATTCATCCATTGTCATGTGGACGACATTCAGCTCTGCGTCTCCGCCAAACCTGATTCTTCTTAACCTCCCACTAACCTCACCAACTGCCTTCTTGGCATTTGGACACAAATTTCCTAAAAAATAAATATTAATTAAACAAAACTTCTCTTCATAGGCACTAAATCCATCCTAAGCACCATACTGAACTTTTCTTCTTTCTTTCAAGTTAAGAGTCTAGGTGAACAGTACCCTTTCCTTCATCTCGCACATCAACAGCCTATCTCCACCTTCACAGCCGTCATTTTCAACCTTCCGCCAATCCTCTTTCCCCCACCATCTTGATCCATAGCCACGTCACCTCCCACCTGGATTACTGCAACTCCCTTTTGTTTGGACTTTCTCAAAAACACTCTTGAAACTCCAACATGTTCAACAGTCAGCTCCCTGTTTCAGCAAACAAAAACATCATCCATCCATCCAACACATTGCGTCTGTTCTGCCGGAGCTCCATCATCCCCATTCTTGCACCTCCATACCTGTTAGACCTTGTTCACGTTGCCACACCCACTTCAGATCATCCTCCTCCATCCAACTGGTTGTCCCCACTGTTCGCCTCGAACTCCCTTCCCCCTGTCCCCTGTTTTACTGTATATTTTACTGCTGCTTTATTGCCAATATTATGCGTACGACAACATGGGTACCAAATGAAATGTATTATGATTATTAATTATGTTAAAACCTTAAAGCACAGTGTTTTTCAAGAAAATTAGAAATAAAGGATTTATATTCGCAGAACACTGGGAATTCTTTCACTTGAACATAGACTCCATTCGATTGGGTGCTAATAAATTTCACACCTTTGCTTTGCCTTTCAGATAAGGCACTCTTAAAAACAAGCAAAAAACTGAGGCGGACCGAACCATCTTGAAAAATCCTGCTGTTCCTTGTTCGGAAGCCAATAAAAAAAAAATCTTTTTTTTTTGAGTCTCGCCTCTTTGGTTCAGCTCCTGACAATAAGCAGAGCTGATGTCATTCACTACCTTTACTTCACATACGCACTTTTGTTCACCCTGAAATTAGCCAAGGGCCTTGCTCTTAGGGAGTTTGCTTTGCACCTGATCTCAGGTGAGCTATATTACTTGCCAAAGAAAGGGAAGTATCTAAAAAAAAACAAACTTTAGTGCAAATCAAACCTGTTTTTGGGAAAACATTCTTCATTTGTTTAAAGAAATTATACTTCAAGGTGGTCTTCTCCAACCTAACAATGTACACCTTTTTCAATTATTTTTATTTTATTTTATTTAACTTGTGTTTTCATGTTACAGGATTTCTGATTAATTCTATATAAGCAAATTCATCCTCGAATTTTAGCCATATTTTCTCATTACATGATCAGTAACTCCTAAATCATAACAGACTGACAACCCGTTATGTAACAGTTCAAAGCTGTGAGACAATGAGGAGTTAGTATTCAAAATATAC
>CM043722.1:22783922-22934889 GCA_023969325.1 Oryzias curvinotus | reverse complement strand
TGGGGGTAAAGTTCCACTCCGATCTTCTTTTGATCTATTGTAAAAGCGTTCCCAGTGATCGTTTAATTAGGATTTTTCCTTTTTTAGCCAAAATGTAGGACATAGTTTCTACAGAATGACAGTAGGTCATTAGAAATTTGCCTCGGGGTCGTGGCACAGGGCAACACCACCTCCCCATCCCTTCTCTGTTGCTGAGAGCTTTCTGTTTTATGCGGAGTAGGGAGACTGTAGCCCACCCCTTGTATTTTCAATGTGTTCCTGGTGTTCCAGACGTGTTCCTGATTCACATCGATTTGAATAAAGAAATACTCAAAAATGCCATTTTATAAATAGTTTTCTTTTTTAAATGTCCTATAAAATACAAAAAGAACATGTTGAAAGCACCAAAAACATGATTTTTATTAGAGTGGGGCTTTAAACTGTTCAACACCAGAAACAAAAACGCATTTTTGTTTAAATATGAGTTTTCTGTTAATTCTGGCAAGCAATAAGCCATATTTAAAGGGTTTAACACACAAGATACTTAAAACTGATTAGAATGGATTTGCACGTTTATCCTTCTGCAGTTCTTTAAATAATTCAGGGCACCCATAGGACCTTCAGTGAGTGACAGGATATGCCACTCAAACTCACTTATTCATTCTGCCGAGATAAGTCGCTCATCAGCCTCCTATGTATACACACACGAAAAGAGTCACTTAGAAAACATTTGCCAAGCACTACAACAGTGACTAATTCACGGGTGTGTAAACCTTTTGACTTGTGGGCCAAAAAGGGTTCTAAAATTTGACAGAAGGGCTGGACCAGGTGCAGATTTGTAGAGTGTTTTGGTAAAACAAAGAAATAACATGGAATATGATTGAAAACATGGTTTTATTTTGATTAAAAAGGAATATATATATACTTTAAAGCAGAACGTTTTTAAGTTTTTTATTACAAAACTGTGACTTTTTCAGATAATGTTCTGAACAGCCTGTTTATCTGCTGTTGCAGGAATATATTTATGCTTACATGATCCTGATTCTGATTCTGTAGTCAATAATGTTAGGAGGCAACGCATTTTAATTTTTTTGCAATATTGTGCTAAACAAGGAAATTGCTATTTTAGCCTGCCTTTGTGTCCGAATGAGCCAGGAGATAATTGGGGGAAACATTTCAAAAGACTGTTTCCTTGTACAAAAATCAAATCATGAAAAAGTTGTCATATGTCCCAGATCTGTACTGATACTTGTTTTTCCAAGTTTTGTTTTTGTTTTTGTTTTTCCAAGATGTGTAAAATCTAAAATACTCTATGGGTAATAGACACCACTACCTTCTAAAAGATGGCCTTTTAGCAGAAGTCAGAACTCTGTCTCCGCCTCTGGTCACCAGCGGGAACCATTTCCAGAATTTTAGCCACACTTTCTGGACGCTGCACGCCTGACTCTCATTCACTCAATCAACCACAGCATACTTTAGGATTGTTTGTGCCACTCCACAATCACAATGAAGCAACTCAATGTATTTAGGTATGTAGACATGGTCAAGATGATCTGCTGCAGTTCAAACCGAGCATTAAAATGGATAATTAAAGGTGATTGAAGTGATTTTGAACGTGGCATGGGTATTGGTGCCAGATGCGCTGGTCCCAAAATTTCAGAAACTGCTGATCTGCTGGGATTTTCACCTACAGCCATCTCTATGGTTTACAGAGAATGCCCCAAAAATGGCAGTTCTGTGGGCGGAAATGTCTTGTCGATGCCAGAGGTTAGAGGAGAATGGCCAGACTGGTTCCAGCTAGTAGAAAGACAACAGGAACTCAAATAACCACTGGTTAAAACTGAGGTCTTCAGAAGATCATCTTTCAACGCACAACACATCCAACCATGAGGCAGATGAGCTACAGCAGCAGAAGACCACACCAGGTGACAGACGTGTCAGCTAAGAATAGGAAACTGAGGCTACAATTCACACGGGCTAACCAATTGGACTATAGAAGATTGGCAAAACGTTGCTTGGTTTGATGGGGCTCTATTTCTGCTGCAACATTCAGATGGTAGGGTCAGAATTTGGCATCAACGACATGAAAGCATGGATCCATTCTGCCTTGTATCAACGGTTCAGGCTGGTGGTGGTGTAATGGTGTGGGATATTTTCTTGGCACACTTTGGGTCCCTTAGTACCAGTTAAGCATGGTTCATACACCACAGCCTACCTGGGTATTGTTGCTGACCATATCCATCCCTTTATGACCACAGTGTACCATCTTCTGATGGCTACTTCAAGCAGGATAAGGCTCCAAGACATAAAGCTGGAATCATCTCAGACTGGTTTCTTGAACATGACAATGAGTTCATTGGACTCAAATGGCCTCCACAGTTACCAGATCTCTACATAATAGAACACCTTTGAGATGTGGTGGAACGAAAGATTGGCATCATGGATGTGCAGCCGACAAATCTGCAGCAACTGTATGATGCTATCATGTCAATGTGGACCAAACTCTCTGAGGAATTTTTTCAGTACCTTGTTGAATCAATCCCACCAAGGATTAAGGCATTCTGAAGACAAAGGGGGTCCAATCCAGTACTAGCAAGTTTTTTAATAAAGTGGCCAGTGAGCATATTTCACCTTATTTAAAACATTCTGAAAGTCTTTATCATTATAATTACTCTGCAATAAAAAGTCATGATAGGATATCTCTTGGTCAATTTGCTATTACACTATAATTAAAATTCCTGCATTTTTATTTTTATTTCAATGTCGGTTAAAAAGTTGAAACTTTAACAGGAAAGTTAAAAAGACAAGTATAAAGTTGAAGACGTTAATTGAGAATGACCATTTTGTGCTAATTATGAAAAGATTTAGGGATAATCTAAATTAAAATAAATTTAAAACATTTCAAAGCACTTAAAAGAAAGAGAACTATGTACTTTAGAGTGCTGAGAAATTTTTCAGACGACACGCAGCAACATCTATTCTAGAGACATCCATTTATTTCCAAGCAGATATGCTAATGCTCTTACACCAAAATTGAAGCCATCAACGGAGCAGAATGAGGAAAACAAATCCTCCTTGAGCTGCTTTCTTTTTTATTTTGTCAAATTTTTATGCTCCACCACTTTTGATATTGATTGCAAGTCGTTCACGGCTATAAGGAATATTTTGATACTTTTCTTTTTAATCTGCCAGCAAAATACAAGCTTGTGTGTGTGTGTAGGGAGCTGCCTATGTGTGCATAAATAAAACATTTCTTTAATTTAGCTTAGTGAAGCATTGGGGACTCACGCCTTGCGCCAGTGTTCATTTCATACTCCCATTTGTGCCGCACATTTGGAATGTAGATGAGCTACACTGCTGGTATTTTAGCTCTGGCTGTTTGGCTTTGTCCTAATGAGGCATCAGTTAAATGGGGTTCTATTAATCCCAATGTGATGCTCAGAGGCAAGACAGAAATATGTTGACAAAGACCAGGATGACGATCCTAATGAGCTTCCCATTTTAGATACGCCGATAAGAATCGTGTCACCAGGTTTGATGACTTGCAGCGTCCAATGATAAGTGACTCTTTAGTTTGCCTTCAGGGCAGCACTATTTCAGTGTTAACTGCTGCCTCCGAGTGCATACTTACACTTTAAAATGAGAGCTAATGGGCTGACTGCCTGAGATATATGAACAAATATTAGTTTTATTGCTTGAGAAGAAATTTCCCTCCGACTGAGTATGTGCTTCTAATGTCACAACCAGCTTGTTACTGAACACCCGAGCATGCAATCTTCTGTCGGCTGTTCAAAGCCCACCACACCAATCTGCATTTGCGCCAGAGTAGGTGTGACCCCACATGGGACCCATCCTGGGCCTAGACTCGGTTAAGAGCAGAGTTAGCAGGTCTGATGTAATTTCTGAACAAGCTGAGGTGCAGATCTCCAAAGTTTTGACATTGATTTGTCTTTGGAAGGAGAAAAATTACATGTAGGAGGACATTTTTATCCTCTTTGCAGAGAAAGCCAGACTGAGATGGTTCGGACATGTCCAGAGGAGAGACATTCTCTAGATTCTCTGGATTTGTGGATTCTGCGTACTTGCAGATGTCCCAGGTCCCTAACCCCCTTCGAATACAGGGAGAATACTGTATAAGAGCTTTAGTTTAACTTATTAGCCTATCATGAACTATAGTGGAAATCGTTCTTTTATTTTTTATGAACTTAGGCCAGTTAAAATATAAGCAAATGTCCTTGTGAAACATAATAAAGAGGAGTTTGATTTTTGAAAACCTGTTCTTGTGAATATAACATTTCCAAGTAGTAATCCAAAATTTAAAACCAAATCAAATATTAACAGACATGACTCCAAAATGTACTAAGTGTGTAAGACTCTGTTTGAGGCCGTAGGGCCTAGGCGATCAACTACCTTTGTCCAATGTTAAGTCCACCACTGGGAAGAATGATGCTGAGTCTAGAGCTGCCAGGCAAGCGGTCTAGAGGAAAACCAAAGAGGAAGTTTAGGGATGCAGTGATTTGAAGTCTTGTTTAGCAAATTGAGGCATTTCTTTAATATGCAGTATCTTGGCACTTAGACCTAACTATAAACTAGTTCCTTTAGCGTTTTAAGGTAACATTTTCAGCTATGTATTGAACATTTTTTAACAATTTTGATTTTTCGTTCTTTAACTTATTTAACTATTTCAGCATTAACAAAATTCCTTTAGCATTTTCAGCTTTTAGCTTCACATCTTCAGGGGCCACATTACAGCATTCACACTTGCATTATCGAAGGGAATGGTACATATCTAGTTATTTATTGTTTTCATATTATTTCATTTTGTTGTTTTTATTTATTTAGTTTTAGATTTTGCCTTGAATCCTGAGCAGAGTATCATTTCCTTAAACCACAACAACTTCAGCCCCCTAGAGAAAATACTGTCTTTGCTACTGTATGTGACAGTTATTTAGTAAAAAAAAAAAAAAAACAAAAAAAAACGTAAAAACAGTGTTATCCACGAAATCCTACATACTTAAAACTACATTTTATCCCATTTATTTTAGTACAGAAAGGTTTTTATTGATGGATTTGAGGTCCGGAGTACTTAGTGGAAAAAAAAAACCACTTTCACACTGCAGATGTTATGGGGCCCACATACCAGCTCTGAACCACAACAATGATCGCTCTGGGATCGCTTCTATACCTGCATGTGTGTGGAGTCAAATTTATCATTAGCTTTACTACCTTTTTTTTTGTCTAGTGATCTGCAACGTTTTCACAGGAGTCAGCAGTGACTGTTGTGATTAATTAACTGCACAGCTGCCACACTTGTTGACTTTCTCCCGCTCTACTTCACACCGAGCTCAGAGGAGACGACGGCAGAAGGTGTGTGATCAAAATTCAACCACGTTTATTATTTTATCCCAATCAATGGAGACATTAGAGTTTGTGATATTTACTTATACGATTGTACGTACATTTATTGGTTTAGGTCAAACAAATATGACTCTCTGTAATATTACAATGTCATATTTTCCTTTTCAACAGGTTATATTGAAATATTTATTTTTAAAATGCATCATTTACATAAAACTCCAGTTACATTTTTTGACTCAAATACTATTCTGTACTTTTCCAGTAATGTTGTTCTTCATACAGCTTTAACATCATTTAAAAAACTTCTCCTATTGGATGGTTAGACACACTTGGAAGCATTAAAGGTTAATGCAGGCTCATATATGCTTATTAAATATTAATTTCTGTGTGGGATTTTATCTGAAGAGCCAAAGGGTGGTATAGTGGCTCGAGGG
The DNA here is from genome assembly GCA_023969325.1 of Oryzias curvinotus. NCBI lineage: Eukaryota > Metazoa > Chordata > Actinopteri > Beloniformes > Adrianichthyidae > Oryzias > Oryzias curvinotus. The sequence continues at coordinate 22,929,118 of CM043722.1, read as the reverse complement.
GCGAAGGCCCTGGTTCAAATGTGGAGTTTGCATGTTCTCTTTTTGTTAGCATGGATTTTCTTCAGTCAGTCCGGCTTCCTCTCACATCAAAAACATGAATCATAGATAGAACTGAAGGTTCTAAAGTCTCCCTAGGTGTGAATATGAGATTGTGTAGCTCTGCGACAGACTGGCCACCAGTCCAGGGTGTATCCATTAACTGTATATCAGTGACCCCTCCCTCCTTGCATTCCAAACAGGAAGTACCCACTGGCTCCATGACGCCAAATCTCATAGATTTCTATTTTTGTTCAAATGTTTGTGCTAATCCTAATGTTTACTCATGCTATTTTTTCCACTTTTTTTACTAGTTATTCAAGTTTTAAACTGGCCATTCACATGCCTTAACAAGAGTATGTTGAGCCTGCTGGCCACACATCGAACTTTTGAACTGTTTGATTGACAGGTTTCTGACCATCTTTCTGGTCATCTGGCTCCAAAATGGCGACATCCATATGGCAGCAAAAAGATAAATGCATTGATTTAATTTAATGAGAGCTGGTTGTAAGCCATTTTCTATGGAGGACATCACACTCACCCACATCCAGTTTTTTCATACAGTCAATGGATGTACCCCCACCAAAAGTAGCTGGGACAGCTAATATGTCTTCATGTGGAACTGGGCATGCTCTGTACCTCCGCATCATGTCCTCCAGGTTTTAATCCATGGTCTTTTTTTTAAAATATGTAAATGATAACTTGGAGACAAAGAGATGGAAATTACTGCTAATGCTTTAATATCAAGCAAAAATAAATAAAATACTTTAGGGAAAGCAATCTGAGACACGTGTTTACACTGATTATTGAAAACAAGAAACAAACGGTGGTCTCTGGTTATGTCACCTATAGAGGAAAAATAAAGTTCTCTTTTATGTGACTAAAATGTCCTGCAGAAGCTTTGACAGCAGCTCCTGCATCTGCAATTTAATGTTAAATCAAAGAACTCTTAATTTATTACTGATGGATGTTCGACTTAAAACATACCTGGATGATAACATGAAGTGGACACTCAACTGTTTCTGACCCAGACTTTACTTTATGGATCACTAAAATCACTATTCTCAGATGTCTGTCAGCAAGGTTTTATTAAAAATCTAATCTGATGTGGCAGTCGTGCAGTCCACGATGTGTTTAAATGTTACTTTTTTTTATGTTTGCTGCTCCACAACAAAACTAGATGCAACATTCTATATCATTTTGTCAGCCGGATTTTTGTTTTTGTGGCTGTGAGCAGATTTCTGTGACTCAACACGTGGAGTCACCAAGGTATGAAAAAAAGCAAGAAACATTGACTGCATTCAAATGTGCACTAGTTTTGGATGCTTTGCATTTATTTATTTTATTTTCTACGACAGAAGAATACTTATTTTGGACACCCCACAAGAATCTCTGGATCAACATGCAGATCAAAATGTTCACAGTGATTATAAGATAGAAAAACATATTATCTGATCAGAGCTGTTTGTTTTTCTTCAGACTTTTGCTGCCGTTGGGACCTAAGTTTCACAAGGGCACCTTTTCAATAAATTGGAACCACATTTTGGTAAAGACATCAAATTCTTCTAGAATGCCAAACATGTCCTATCCATGTTTCTACACCGCCGCTAGTTCACAAATATAGTCTCCTTATTTGTCTTTAGAAAACGTCACCTTGTAGAGAGTTGATTTTTCTAGTTTCTCAGCACCAAAACTTTAATATAAAAAACAGCAATTGTGCTAAATAAATATTTCAAATTTAAATCTTGAATGAATGTTTTTTTAAATCAAAATTGCTCATTAGTCGTTTTTTGTTAGTTGAAGTTGTTTTCTCTTTAAGCCCCTCGCTCTTGGCTTTTACAGCTTCAGAGGAAAAAAAAAAGCAGTAAAAATTTTGTTTGGAGTCACCCTGAGGACAGAATTCTGCAGAAATGGCAGCATAGATTTTAATGTGAACACTCAGCTGCCCCCATTGGAGCTGCAGAAGTCGAGGGCGTCAGGGCAACATCAGAGTGGGGTAACGAGGGTGGGGCAATAAACTGTTGGACATCTGTCCCATTCGGATTTATTACTGCCAGGTCTAGATCTTGAACCAGCACCTCTGTTCTACATGCCATGAAAACGGGATCCTGTAACCAAAGCAAGGACACTTGATCTGCCTACACACGGTAATACCTGCTTTTCTAAGAAACTTTAGTACAGTTTGAGGCAGATGCCAGCTCAGAGAAGGAAAACAAAGACGCACATGCATCTATTCGTCTACAAGTAGATGCATCAGAATGGAGCGGAGGAGGGAGCCTGTGGCCCTTCACTGTAGCACCTACATCACATCTACAAGATCTTTCAAATGGCATTAAGTCTGCTCCTGATTCACAACAGTTTGAATGACGAAATACTCAGAAATGCCATTTTAAGATTAATTTTCCTTATATATGCCCTCCATCATGAGGAAAATGCAACAAAAACAAGTTAAAAACACTAAAAGTAAATTTTGGTCTTATACATTTAGGAAACTTTTTAGAATCTACACCTGTGCCGTTTATGGCAAGTTGGTGACAAACTGTATTTAATATTCATGGGGAGTTTCTAAAATGTTTGCATTAGAGCTGAACTTTCTCCTGAATGGGGTAAAAAAACAGGGTCAAAGTGAACCATCTTCCAAAAAGCAAATAAATCCTTTAAAAAATTACTTTCTAACCTGTTTTTTGAGGATGAGTGAACCCATCGACCACCGGACAGCATAATCCCATGAGTAACAGAAGGAGGGTTTTTTCACATAATAAATGTGTCACAGAGTGAAAATGCACTGAAAGCAAACATTGCATTGGTATTTCACCTTGAATATAAAGCATGAATCTTTGCCTCATCCGAGCTTTAGTGGGTTTGAAAGTGAGGGGCTCAGATTAACAGATAGAGATTTCATGGAAGCTGGGTGTACTGGAGGACGAGCCAATGAAAAGAGGAGAGACTTTCAATTCAAGTAAGAGGCTTACTTTTAGTCAAAGGACTTCTTTTAGTGTCCAGCAGTTCTTTCTGAAAGCTGTCAGGACAGATAATCCTGACAGCGAAAGGGTCAGACTGAATGTCATGTCATGTCTGTCTTTGAGCACAAAGCCAAACAATTCCTCACATCAATACACTTCCCTGTGATACAAGTCAGTGCCTGACACAGAATTGCTCTGTGACATTCTGGTGAAAAAGTGTTTGGCTTTTAGCTGTGAGACAGGAACTCTGGTGATTTGTCAGAGAAAGAAAAAATGAAAATGAATAGAAGATTCTTTGTGGTTTGTTGACAGGGCGGTGTACTTTATCCAAGCCATCAATAATGTTACTTTGCTGATGCAATACATTAATTATGGAGACCACATCAGTTTTGTTATAAAACATAAAACTACATAAAACATATTTTCATAAGAAAAAAATCTAGCTAAGGCTCGTCTGCAAGAAAAACACATAAGTAACATAATTTTCTCAAAAACGGAGGACATAAACTGGAGTGCTTGCAAACATTTTCTGTGATTTTGTTGCCCTGGTAACAGAAAAATATTGTCTCCATCCTAAAATAATTCAAACATGACTTTATGAATTGTTAGTGGTTTTATGTTGCTAATTAAGACATTTTAGTTTACTTAAATCAAGGTGAGTTAAATCATTTCACCCTTTCAGTCCTGAATTTGTTTTCAGTTACATAAATAAAACATAATCTTTAGGGATTTTTCCTTTAAGGTGATGCTAAAAGGTGGATTAAATGGTAAAAAATAAAAGAATTAGGGACATATGGCATGAAGGGAATCACAAAGATTCTTTTTGTTTTACTAATCTAATAGAAGAATAGGATTTTAGCTGTTCTTATGTCACTAAAATGGTTCAAAAACATGAACTTCAGTTTTCATGTGAATCTGATTTGGGTTCTGGAAGCTCCTTCACATTTGTGTGATCCCCCATCAAAGCTTTAAGACAAATCAAAGCTAGTAAAATATAGAATTTGTGTGTTATGAAAGAAAAAAAATCTTGATCTAAAGGGGCACAAATCACAAAAAGATGAAGAATGTCTTTAAGAGTAGAGTAATAGATGAAGACATTTCTCATACTTGTGTAGCAGGACTTGACAATTTTTGTGTTTTTTCCCCTGTCATGGGCAGAGCTTGTTTTTGGCACCAACGGTGCTGCTGAGTTTTAGTTGTCGCAACCGCATCGTCTTTCTGCTTCAGTCCTTGGGTTACACATTAGAGATAGCATCATTTAAAGTGAACTGCATCTGCTCTTCCTTAAGGCATGGTTGTAATGTAGTAAATAATTTGTGGGTTTAAAATGTGTTTGTTTAGTAGTTTCAGAAAAAACCTAGAACACTAGTGGATAGGCCTGGAAGGGAAAGAGACTGTAACAAACAGCTAAATCTACTCTTTTAATAGCAGGTTAGCAAATCCACTATTTTGCACATTAGTGTTTTTAGATGCACAATCCTTTAACAAATTGTGTGTGTTTGAAGTATTCAACTATGATAAATTTTAAGAAATAATCATTTAGCAGCTAGCAGCTTCTTGTAAAGGGCATCAAAATCAGCAAGCAGATGTTAAGTCTGACCTTACCTTTCCAAACTATACTTACCCAGTGAGAGTGTCTCCGGCAGAGAAAATTTGGACTAATTGAGTCTTAATGAATTAGTGGCCTAACCTCTTCAAAATATGAAGGTCACAGTCATTAAAAAACTTTGATATTAGGTTTTTTTTTGGGAGGTAAAAACAATACACTGATCTGAGTATGATCTTACATCAAAAGGAGATAAATGAACGTGATGCAATTGTTTGGATTGTATTTTCTGATATAGGTGTTTAATGTAAACACTTCTTATGCAAAAATTCCTGAAAACAGATTAAGAGCAATGATGACCCATCAAGAGTAGTAAATGGCAGTCAGAGAGATCTTTTATGAGGGCCAAACAATGACAGCTTCCTTCTATACTAAATAAGTTTCTTAAAAAGACCATTCAGTTGAGGTTTGAGGCTTCCTCTGTGTGTCTGTGATTGACTGGCTGTCCAAACCACTGAAGCACAGGACCGACTTCGCTATGAGGACCACTGTGTCAGTCAATGGAGCAGCCAGCATGAGAAGTTCATTTACGTTTTACACTTGACACTGAGAAAAATAATGATTTAAAACCTTTCAGATTAGAAAGATCAGCAAAACTTTGTCAGCTCTGACAGCGATCTGCCTGCTGTACAGTCAACATTCCAGAAAGGTTGATGACAAAGCCATGCTTTTGTAATGCCTGGTGAGAACAAAGTCTTGAAACAGGCGTTACCTGGACTGCTCTGAAACATTTATAGAAACGTCAGCATTCATGGCATCCATACCATTAAAAAGACGGATTTTTAAACTAAATGCTGGTTACACGATGGGAAGTCTCACTCATCTTTGGAGGACAGTACACAGCATCCATAGCTAAAACTGGAAGAGCATAATTGAAATTGTTGGACCAAAAACCCTTTTTAACACTTTGAAACAGTTGGTTTTGATTTTCTATTGGGCCTCAGAACATAGCTGTAGTTTTGACCTATGGCTTGCCTTTATGACTCAATATTAGTGATGTGGCATTCATATCGAAGCTTTGAGGCATGTGCTAAATAGAGAAAGGGGGAGTTTTATCGGTGTGCATATTGAGGCTTGTTTCATTTAGGGGAGGAGCTAAAAATGATCTGAAGTCTCATTGGCTGACTGTACCGCGTCTCTGATTCATGAAGTGGTTCAGATTGTGCCGCAAATTTTGACATCAGTATGAATCCTTCAAAATGTGTCTGTGTGATGGAGATTTTGGAGTTATTGTTTTTAATAAAAATGAATAAAATGTTCCTGTTTTGCTGTCCCCTACTGTCATATGAGCACAGCCATAAAATAGTATAGGCACAGTGGCATTACATCCCCATTTCTCCCCATCCTACTTTTTCTTTTAACCCGACCAAAGTGTCATGAAAACAGACTCCATGTTAATATAGTTACAAATTATGTTGACATCATAAACATTTACACATCTAATCATTTGTTCAGTATGAAAGTTTCCACCAGCACCACAATGATCGGGATTATTCTATTATCACTTTGCCTGATGTACAATTTTTTGTCTACTTGAGGGCACAGTGGAGCAAATGAACCACCTTGTTGCATTGGCTCAAAAGTTGAGCAACTGAATGGTACGCTTCAGTGCTTCATTGGGCATCGTTTTGCCCAATCATCATTTTACTACATGAAATGCAGGAGACCAGGTTTGACGGCAGTAATGTAAAATCTTAATAAATACATTTAAACATGAATGAGATGAGAGAGAAAAAAAGTGTGTCAATGCAGATGATCTGACAATCATGTACCGAGAACCAGATGTTTAAATACACTGAGGATGATTAATAGAACGGCTGTGGATGATTAGAAACTTGGTGTGACTGTGATAGAACAGTACAAGAAATCACAACGGAAAACAAACCTAATAAAAGGTTACGATCCTCACACTGATTGACTATTTTGCTACTGCTTGAATATCCTTAGGTAAAGATATTTGGTTAAACTGGTTAGAGTCCGCCAAATATTGGAACATTCTTTAAAAATAACGGGAATGTTGTGTAAAGGGTTGCAGGTGTCTAAAGGCTACTATGTACATGAATGAATTGATTTTAAATAACAAGTAGGATCTCGGAAATAAGATCTATATATAATTTTACTGTGGACTTGATGAAAAAATAAGAGTTTTGTTTGTAACTGTATTTCAGTAAAGTTTCAATTATAAAAAAACATGTTGCACCTGCTTTTTTAGTGAAGTTTACACACAAAAAGATATCATAACCAGTTAAAGGTCATGTCACACAGCCAATACATACATTACAGACCAAAACTCTGGACACACCTTCTCATTCAAATGAATGGGAATGTGTGTCCAAACTTTTGGTCTGTACTGTACATTTTGACCATTTTCCATGTGAAATTTTGGTCTTTTGTGATGCATGCATGATATACGTAATGTGTATGTAACGTGTTTTTTGTGTTAGTCATCCATCAATGTCTGTCGAGCGTTTCAGCAGGTCTTTACATGAATTCGGCTTTGAGCTGTTCAAAATTTACGTACTTTATATGCAATTATTACATAAATCTTCTTTTTTTGCAAGATACATACGCTAATTTGTGGCTTTCCATGCATGTCCACATATGTCTAATGGACTTTTCACGTATTTACTAACAATGTTTATCTTTTATATGCATATAGGGCATACATATCAGGTTAAAATTACATAATCGACATGTATACTGAATTGCATGCAAGCAGTGCAATAATCACGCACAGTTCATGTTGTACGTTCTTTGCATTATTTATAACTACTTCTTATGTGGTTCATTTGTGATATATCTGTGAAAATTTTCAGGTAAAGACCACAACTTTTCTCACTTTTTCCATGTGTATTTACTGTGTGTATGACCAATTTTCATGTGTACAATTTGTCCAAAATGTAGTGGCTATGTGACATGGCCTTCAGAAAGAGTTTTAAATAATCAACCCAATAGACTCACAACAAAGAGCATCAACATAATTGTTTCATTGACAGGAGCTTGAAGTAAAGTGCTGGAGGACACCACCAGAGGAGATCATCCATTTATCACAGGACACTGGAACACTTTAGCTTGCTTAGTTGCTGTCTTCCACCTAAACAGGTCAGGGGCTCAACAGCTGATGTCTTTGGCAGTTAAATGTGGGACCATTGTCATAGCGAAGCAACAGTCTAAATGCATAAGTGGCACAAAAAGCAATTACTTTTATAAATTGCAATATTCACTCAAGAATGGAGCACTGTTCATTGACCCAAATGCAGCTAAAAAGGACAAGATCAGATGTGATATTACATCCATTACCAGAGAGCACATCTGAATAAACATGCCCTCTGGTTGAGGCTGATTTGGAAAATAAATTGATGTAGAGCAATGTCAGTTCATCAAGCAACCACTAGGGGCTTTTTCCACAAGTATTTACTCTACTGCAGTGGTCCCCAACCCCCAGGCCGCGGACCGGTACCGGTCCATGGGTCATTTGGTACCGGGCCCCACAGAATGAATAAATAACTTGCATTACTTCCGTTTTATTTATTTCGGAATCTGAAAGATGCTTTATTTAGAAAAATCGCCCAATCCTCTGTTACATCAGCCTATGTCACAGGTGCTCATTACGTCGATTGCGATCGACCGGTAGATCTTCAAGGACATGACGGTAGATCGCAGTTCGACAGTTCACAGATAAATGGAAAAAAATGTACTTCTAAACAACCCACCAGCCAATCCAAATCCTTACCGAGAAGTACGGGACTTGATTTACATGCAGAACGGCCATCGGACATCTTCTAATACATACGTCACTGCACATGCGTGTTTAAATTCACTGAGCGCAAATTCTGTCTGTCATCAGAAAGTGGCTTTCTGACTTCAGCGTGTCAAGTCCCTGACAGAAGGCCACTCCGGACAACCGGAGTGTTTATTGAAGCCGCCCCGCGTGTGTCCTCCTGTTACCAGCTTTGCGGTTCTCGCCCGATAAAAACGAGCTCATTAAGAAAGCTGTTTGTTTTCCGTAGCACGCGCTTCGTACGGAGCCAGCAGTGCCTTTGAAATGCCATGCTCCCCCCATTACACAGTTTACAACAGAGCATGACATACGATAGTCGCTGCTTTCTGTCTTTGTAATGAAACGCCTCATATGTTAATACAAAAGTATCTTTGTGTAATCTTACCGTGTATTTTTAATCATCAGTATATAAACAACAATGTACAAATAAACATGTAACTTATAAACATTTAACAGTCTATTTCATTTTTGACGCATTCCAAGGCGCTCTTCTCGTGATAAGTTACTGCTAAAATAAACCCAGGAACTAGCAAGATGAGTAAAAAACAAATGTCTTTGGAAAGTTTCTTTGCCAAGGGGAAAAGGCCCAGCCAGGAGACAAAAGAGGAGCCTTCCACTTCCAAAAAAAGAAAGCTACATTTAATAGACAGTACTTCTTTTTTGTACCATGAGTGTGAGAAGGGGGGAGGATGATGACACCTATGCCATGTCAACTGTTAAGCGTATCAAAATAAAAGCACAGGGTTTGTCTTGTCACATATTTGATCATCCATCATCCTAGTGTTGCTAAAATAATCATCTGCCTATATTTGAAAGACTGGTCCGCGAAAGTTTGTGTTACGTCATACCGGGTCGTGGCATGGAAAAGGTTGGGGACCACTGCTCTACTGTGAAAGGGCCCACCCTCACCAAAGAACAGAATTTTTACTCAGATCCTCTTGATTAGATTTCCAATCCAAGAACACCACACTGGGATTAAAAAAAAAGGTGTTTTAATCAATTTCACTATTTATTTGATATTTGATGTTGAAGTTACTCTCAAATGAGAAAAATCTCAAAACTAACATGCCTATCCCAGTAGTGGAGGGGGGGGGGGGCAGCAGTAACATTAGATGTTAACGAGTCAACATTAGATGAGTCATTTTAAGCTTTAATTTTCAGTGTCGAACTATTTAATGAGAGACAAACAGTGACAGAGCTCCCGCTAATATTGTTGATTTTCTCATCTCTCAACCTTAAAATGACATGAATTGAAATTTGTACTTAGTCTGCTGTCCACTCATTTCACAACTAAAAGGGAGCGGATCATGACCGATTTCACACTAAATTACATCAAAACATATAACTGAATTAATGACCCTCCAAACAATTGTTGCAGAGGATCAACATGTTCTTGCTGCTTTATTAGAACTTCACAAAGCATGCCAGCAAATTCTGTCTATTTATGAAAAAGGCAGGGATTGACAAAATAATTTAAAGACTGAACCAAAAGTAGGCTAAAGTCACATAAAACTTAAATTAAGTTAGTAAGTGAAACTTTATTTATAAAGCACTTCTCACACAGTGCTTGTTAAAACAAGATAACACCAAAGAAAAAATGCAAGCGGCTTATAGCAGGTGAACACAACAAAATATGGTCTAACTTAAGTAAGTAAATCCCAAATAAAAGAAAGCAAAAGAGACAAAAATGTCAACTAAAAGCTCTTCTAAATAAAAAAGTTTTAACTTGACTTTTTAACTTACTTAATCTGGCACACAGACAGAAGGAGGGCTACAGAATTTTGGACAGTTTGCTGGTGTTTCAGAGACTCCAGTGAAAGTTGTCTTTGGGGTGTTTTTAAAATGTTCTTTGGCATTTTTCTGGTGATGGAGGAGATATACATCACATGAAGAAAATTGAATTTTTGAGTATTTCTTTGTTCAAATCGTTGTGAACCAGGGGCAGACATACATTCAAGATCTTACTTCTAAAATCTTATAAGATTTTAGAATGTTCTTGCTGGCCAAACAATAAAGAAGATCATTGTAATCGTTATCACCAAAGGAATAATAAAACTGAATTTCATCAGCATATAAATGATCTGAAAATGTGGCAGGATTGGCTGATTTGTCTCTCAAGAGAGATTATATATAGAATGAATAAAATGGGGCCAAGAACCAAACCTTGGGTAACACCACTAGACAGGATTTTAGATGAACCGTCAACAGTGACTTTGTAGGTTGCTGTTTTCTCTGTTAAAGTGATGAGGTTTAGTGCAGGGAAGGTGTGGATGTATACGGCGACACAGCCTTATGGGTTTTAAAAACACAGGTAATGCTGCTTGCTTCCCATCAAAATGTTCAAAAATTATAGTTTCAGAATTTGCCCTTTTTTGCAAAACTGCAGAAAATATTGATGATCAGAAAATAGAGCGTCTAACCGGAGTTTTGAAAACTTGTACGCCAAAGTAAAAGACAGACAGTAGTAGATAGACAGCAGTAGTGGCCAATAATTATTCTGATGCTCTTTTGTTCTCTGACCACATATTAGAATAGAAGGGCTTGACTCTAATAACAAGAACATCTGCTTAAAACCAATAAACTGCAGAAAGCTCTGATGTCTTACAGCTTTCTCATACCAGATCAAGGTAAAGAGATTGATGCTTGTTATGTTTACCCCCCCACACACACTCAAACAAGTGCTGAATTAGCATCATAAAGAAAAAAGAATGAACCAATCACCAATCAGTTAAAATTCAAGGTGACTGTTCAACCTCTATAAGAAAATAGCTTTAATGTATTCTTTTAATGTCTCTAAACCTTATTGGATCAAGTTAAAAAAAAAAGTTCAAAGGCATCTAGCCTTTAAAGTCTGGTTTGATTTGGTGTTTTAGGGGAACATGCAGGGATATTTAACCCTTTAGTGGAGTTTTTATGTATTCTATAAGGTAGCAGTTTTTGTTGCATTTTTACCTTCACCTGTTTTTATTGTTATCCAAGATTGTCAATGAATTTTTTATTACTTTGCCCCTTTTTAATATTAATATATATGACTCAGAATTTTCCTATTGAAGACTCTAAAGCATGAAAACATGCTCATCAACATCTAAAATTCCGGAGTAGTTATAAAGATAAAAATAGGACATGCAATGTGATGTCACTATTTCATTGTCATGTTGTTATTCCATTACAAAGCATATTAATTTAAATACACAACTTTTCACAAAAACATGTTTCTAACAAACGGACACAAGCTCAACATCTTTGAGCTTATGGAGCTACCAATATACTCATTCCGTTAGACAAAAGGATTTAGCCCCGTTTAATGAGAACTTTTTTCTCGTTGTATTAATGCTAAATGCTGATTTATTTAGAAATATATAAAGACCAGGAAAGTCCTGTTGGTGCAGGGGTGTCCAAAGGTACAAACTACCCTAGTTCTTCAGTTTTCTGCATGAAAGTTCAGATATTATGTACTGAGGGAAGGAGTTGCGTGAGTGATGAGCCTGTCACCAAACTCTGTGTTATCACCTTTAACACAAACACACACATTCCCTTCCTGCAGGAAAACATCAGAACATACGAGCTGTATTCAGATAATTCAAAGCTAAAAATAAAAAAAAAACACACAAACTGGAGTCAAAAGCCAATGACCCCACAGTGGTGGCTTTTGCAAGCTTTCAGATTCTTGATTGTTTTTTGTGATTGTGTAAAAGGCCACGTACTGATTCACATCGTTGCACTAAACATCAGGTAGGATTAGAGTTCAGCAGCTCAGTAAACATTGATTTCAGCAGTAAAATATGAGAGACTAAGTCCAACTGAATTGATTTTGTTGATGTAAAAACTCCTGACTTCATCCTTTAAGCTCCTAATCAATTGAAATAGGGTTGATTCATTGCTATTTTGAGATCACTTTAGCAGTTTTATACTATTGTATTTTAACCCAAGTCAAATTTCCATTCAATATGGAAGGCAAAACAAAAGTCATGTGGTTTTTGAATTCTCTGTTCACAGTTTTATCGCTAAATAACTTGAAATAAAGAAACATGATTTCAGTTGAACTAATCTGCCATTCAAGCAGGGAGGAGCTTCATCTTCTTCTACTGAGCGCATGTCTGCCAACTACAGCTGGAAGAGGCTTGTGCAAAATGTCAAAGTGGTGCAAATCTTGCTCCAGGCTTTTTCTTTCACAGCTCTATTCCCATATATGAAAGACTTGGTGTCTTTCATACATCAAGATTCAGGGGAGTGCTCCAGTTCTCCAGTCAGACCCAGCTGAAACCAGGGGAGATGACAAAGTGTGAAAATCGATGATCACAGGTGGATTCTTCACAGTAATGGGGGCTTTACTCACCAATTAAAAAAAAAAAACATCTTAAGAAAAAGAAAAGAGATTGTGTGCATCTGGAACAGATATGTGAAGAGCTGGGTTTTGTGCCATGTATTCTGCAGCCCTCCAGTATATACAAAAATTACCCCAAAAATGACCTTGCTGTCATTTGTGGATTATCACGAAAGAGAAGCAACTCTCCTTAGGTGACACGAGAATAAATGATCCTGGGCACAAAGCGCAATCATTTATTCCTCTACAAACGGTTGGCACCTCCGGGAAACAAAAGAGAAGGCATTCATATGTATCTACCAAATCCAAGTCCCTGATGGGTCAAAGATCAACCTGCTTTAACGTACAATACACATTCAATGGCAACTTGTTTTTTCCATATAGCCCCAAAACTGTCATAGAAACTTGTCTAGCTACACGTGAATGGGAGAATTTCAAACACAAAAGCCCAGAACGCATGTTAATATACATTTTTTATTGGAAGTGGACGCCTTGGACTTTGCAAGCACACTGCAGCACACTTGGATGCTCAAAACTGCATTTTGAGGGTTTAGAAATATCCTTTGTGTGTGTGTGTGTGTGTGTGTGTGTGTGTGTGTGTGTGTGTATCCGGTTTTCCAAACTTTGACAATGCTGTAGATCAATAATTAAACGAAGAACCAACTTCTTTAAACCATGGAGAAAAAGCATTGTCCAAAGAGCCGGCAAGAATAAAGCTAAGCTAACAAGATGTGTTCAGCTGCATTTACATTAGATGTTTGACTCAACTTGCTGCTATTCAGCTTGTTCTCGTTTGTTTTTCCATTACACTTAAGTCCCATGTCAGTGTGCAACTGTTGTGCCCTGGCCCTGATAAAGCTAAACAAAAATAGGAAAAATTAAGCAATAAAAATAACAATGTTCATTAAAGGATTGAATATTAAAAAATATAGGTAACACAGAGTATTGATTTACCATCAGCATGCTGGTCCAAACCTATGTCTCTCCTATGGATTAGATTGGAATGGAACCAAAATGGAAGAATATCTCTGTCCTTGTTCTGTCAAATGGTTAACAACACCCTTTAGGACATCCCCTGTATGGATCAGTTTTCACTGTGTACCAATCTCTGTGTCAACCTGGTCTTAAAAAGTTTAGCAGATGGGAAGTGCAGGAGAGAGCATGCAGACCAAAGCACTAGGGAGGCGTCAAAGAATCAGTCATGCACTACATAAAGTTTAAAAACTCTGATATAAAATATCCTTTATGATTTGTGGAGGTGAAGTGGTTCTAAAAATCAACACCACAGTGCGGTATGCCAGTTAATGTAAACGCCTGCAGCCAGACCGAGCCACACTGAGCCAGCTCTAACGGAAATATACCCTAAATACTTTGAATGGAGTAAAAGGTCCATAGCTGAGTCCTTAGGACACATTTTATCTATAACGTTATCCTTTTGGTGCTGTTAAGGAATCTACGGAGCCTGTGACATGGGTAAAAATAAAATTATACTTCGTTCCCACGAAATATTTCGTTCCCATAAAAATAACTGATTCGTACCCACAAAGCAATAATATTCTGGTATACATTTATACTGTTTTATTTGAATGCACCTCAGTTACAGTGACACGTTGATTGGTCGAGGTGCATTATGGGATGTGTGTAATGCATGATGGGATACATACGAAGCATGTAGCTTGTGGATGTAAAGTTACGAATATGTTAATAAAAGGCAAGTTACCTCAGCATGTCCTGAATATTATTATTCCTGTTTGAGCCTAAAGTACAACACCCCATACCGCAGCGGCTCTCCGTCTGCTGGCCAGCCAGCCAACTGCTCGTATTCTGGCATAAGAAGCAAACGAGCTTTGAGGCCACGCTTCGCGACCAACCGGAGCTCGTTTGCTTGTCATGCCGGGCAGCTGGCTGGCCATCAGACGGAGAGTATGGGGAAGCAGCAAGCTTTCCCATACATCCTAAATCTTATGATATTTTTCTTATATACTCAGATGGAGTGTCTAAGGGCTCAGTTTAGCCTGGTCTGTTTAGTTGAGTTTAGCTTAGCCATTACGTTTGAATTCTATGACTTCATGTTCTTTATGATTTCATGTTTATTACACAACTAGTTTGAAGCATATTGAGATGTATATTGTTGTAATATGGGCAATTAGTTGGGCTATATAAATAAAATTGAATTGAATTGAGATGTAATGACTTTTTTTAAGACAATGAATCTCAAATATTTCATTGAGTCATTTGATCTTAAAACATATTACATATCTCTAATGAAAGTTGTTGTTTTTACTCATAATTTACATATAATTTTGAAAACTTTATCTTGAAATGTATAATTCCATTCTTATTTGAATTGGTCTAGAGAGAAAGATAGTTCAAGTAGCAGGATATTTTGGGAATAAGCATAAGAGTGCCTACGTTAAAACTTTTTAGCAAGGCACGGGTCTTTAGGACATAATATTTTCAATTATTGAAACAATGTACATAAATATGAGTGTTTATAGCAACATTTTTGGTTACATTTTGTTTTAAAAGGGCACGGCATCACCTACTGTATTTTAAAAATTCCTAACACAAATTCTACCAGCTCTGATGGCAGATCTTTTTCAAAAGGGAAAAACATCTTGTACTCCATATTTTTAACTTGTTTGGAGAAAGATGTTTTTTTGCAGTATTGGAACCAAAATGAATTTTGTGCAGCCAATGATATTTTTTACTAAAAATGCCTCCACATCATTAGAACTGGATTTGCAGCAGCATCCTGCAAGGATATGAAGTACTTCTTCATCTCAACACAAATATGAAATATTCTGATGCAACCACACAATTTTTTGGTTCCTTTTATCTGCACTGCAGTGAGGTTCCTTAATGGCGGCGGTGCACTTCAACTCTGTGCGCCGTTAGTGTTCGGGCACCTTTTCTTTTGTGCAGGGGTCCTGTTGTGTGACAGGCTTTCAGTATTCTAGGTCAGCATTCCAATGTGACTCCTGAATGAAAGGGCAGGCACAGGGATGAGGCAAAAAATAGCAGCTGGGCCTAAAGAGCCAAGCTATGACGAAGACCTGAACATGTACGCTCCCTGACCTGAATGACCAAAAGAATTGATGGACGATCAGCCAGGTGGACCTGAAAAATGGTTTACATCCTTTGATATTTACTCCTCAGCCAAATACAAAAAAAATCAATCCAAAAGGCAAAGTCAAAACTGTTTTCAAAACATGTTTTAAAAATGTCTAATATTTAGATTTCAACAGATGAACAGTAGGGGGCACTATTTTTTTTAATTGATATTTGAACATGTAATATTTCTGGATTATTTGCTGTTAAATGTTTTTCGTTGCCCCTATATCTGTTTTAATATTAAATAAAGTCTTTTTTTTTTTTCATTTTTAATCAAAGAAAGGACACTGATGAGTCAAAATATCCAATTATTAATGATCAAATCTGACTGTTCACATGTGCAGAGGGTTAAAATGTTACAATTAATGTTAAAAACAAGAATAATGAAATTGAAAATAACATCTGCCTGAAAAAAATTCTTTTTAAATTTGCACTTCCTGTATTTTTTTAATTAAAGAAATGTTTTTCATCATATCTGCATTTAAGGATCAAACAAGAGGATTTTCTTTTGATTTTCTTCAAAGTTAAATGTAATTAGCAAAGCCGAGACTTATAATTATCTGCTCCGGTCTGTTTGTGTCGGAACATTCACCCCCTGCCAAGTCACACTGCAGCTCCATTTTCAAGAGACTGTCAAAGAACAATAAGCACAGTGTGGCCATGGTCTGCATTACACTGTGCCCATCATGTTCAGTTCCTTCTGCATCATAAAATAAGATTTGGAGGAACTCATCAAGAGGCAGGCTTTAGTGACTTGTCTGAAAAGACGTGTGCAGAACTCTTGAGAAAAATGATTCTTTCTTGAATCATTTCAGAGTTTAACATGCACGCACAGCCTCTTTTTTTATGCTAAACATGTCGAGTCATTTAATGTACATCTGAACCTCATTCTCCTCACTTCCTGTGGGAGGAAATCACAATGTCACTCTGGGCTCTTTATTACTTTGCCTCCTCACACATGCCCGGGCTGGAGGCGTCGGTTTTCAGGCCGGCTGCCACGTCACCCCCTTTCACGTCGTCTTCCTGGAATTATTCAGAACTTCTCCGCCCCATCTCATCTGCTCGCAAAAGGTGAGATAGCAGAACGTCGGGGAGTAAATGTTCCAAAATGGCTTGCATTAATCCTAAAGCTCAGCATGCGGCCGAGGCGGGAGGGATCAGTCAAATGAGAGATAACAGAGAATTTGTGCAAAGTGGAAAAAACAAAGACTAAATGAGGGGAAAACAGACTGCTTATTGAGGGTAGACACCGAAATGCAAATCAGTTTGTCTGTGAAAGTGGGAAGGAAATGAAACTGTAAAATACAAAAAAAGAAAGGACGAGTTGCTATATTTGAGTAACTGCACACCCCAGCCACAAAAATACAGATTTTAACAGAAGACAGCAACTTGCAGACCACAGAGGAAAAAGTTTATGAGAGAAGGCCTCCAATAATTTTCCTATAATCAAATAAGCTAATGTGACAGCCACAAACATTCTCCTTCTCTTGTTTTGTAACCAACATCTGAGAATTTACTTTGGCTTTTATTGACATTCATAAACACGTCCAGGTTAATTCATAACCATATACAGTGATAATCTTTGACGTCCTTGTCTAAATTTTGAAGACCGAAAAAAGGAAGTCCCAAATGCTGCAGCCATTGTGGCTCACCTCTCCTGGCAAATCTCCCTCAGGAGAAATGTTAAAGGGATGTGAGGGGCTGTAAGCTAGTGGGAGAGTATGTACACAGATAGATGATGGGAAGTAGGAACAAGTTTACTTCAAGCCAATGGTAACGCTGTTGGAATAATGTATATAGGTTATCTCATATTTGCTTATTTTATGCATCACCTTGCTATATATGTATAGGTGATTTAATCATGTTTGCAGAAGTGTCTGTGTGTGTGTGTCCAAATCTGTTTCACAGGAAGGTGGAGGTGACACCCTTGGGAGAAAATGTTTATCTTTGCGTCTTTTCAGCATTCTCCTGAGAACCTGTGTTAGCTATGTCTAAAATGAATCGAAGGACGCTCTGTGTTAGTTTATCTGTGAGAAACGGCTTTGCAGGTCCAGAGATGATTTGAGAAGACTGTGGAAGGACAGACATGTTGTAATAAATGCTTTCTGATAGCGCTGCAGCTGTGTTTTTATCTGTTTCCCCTCCTTAGAGCTCAGCGCATGTGTAACTTAGGGACAACCCAAATCAACTTATTAAAAGAGGAGGCAGCAGAATTTGCGCCAGAGTGGAGAGAGATTGTTTACTGGGTAGATCTCTGTCTGCTCTCCTCGTAAAGGTACCTTTGTCCGTTGGTCTTTCTTTCCTTTTTGAATTGTTATGATGTTGTAGGTTGTTTGAACCCAACATTAATTTGGTCCTTCGAGCCGGATGCCAACATACCTGAGGATTTCAGCGGGCGTGGTGGGCCCCAGGAGACTGTGGCCACAGCTGACTCCTAGGAGAGTCAACCCTTTGTTGGAGCTGGTGCCCATCCCGTTGGCTGGAGTCCAAAAGGTTGACGGTATACCGAAGGAGAAAGACAACGGAAAGGACGACGGAGTCCTGTGAAATTCCGTAAGTACGGACGGCGGGGTCCTTGAAATCCCGTACTATTTGGTTGGACGGCGGAGTCCGTGAAATTCCGCGTTTAAAAAGAAGTAAAGCCCTGAGAATTCTAGACACTATCAGGCAAGGACGGCGGGGTCCTGGAAATCCCGTACCATTTGGTTGGACGGCGGAGTCCGTGAAATTCCGTGTTAAATAAAATAATGAAAAGAATACATATATGTATGAATAGATATGATATACACAATCCCAGTACCATAACTTTCAGATGTAGGAATTAAAGATAATTAGAAAGCCGGCATTTATAAATTAGTAAAGTAAAGAGTGTGTGAATGTTAATGTGATTTTGTGTGCAAATCGCCGTATTTGCTGTTTGTTTCTTGTTGCTGTGTTTTGTTGTTGTTGTGTTTAGCAAATCGCTGAATTTGCAGATTGTGTTTTTTGAACTGCTAAACAAGTGTTTTTTATTTAGTTTTGTTTTTAAAAATGAGACAGGCACAGAGTAAGGAAAGTCCAAAAGAAAGTTTGCAGAGCAATGATTGGAAGTATGTGGAAAGTCTGGATCCTGCAAAAAACGAGCATTTGGATAAATGAGTAAAAGACTATGGATTTAATGGAAGGTTAAACACTCAGAAAATAATTGCATTACAGGATGCGATTAAAAGAAAAGACAGGAAAAGATCAGAAGAAAATGCAGAAAGCAGGCTTTGAGTCTACGGAATTTTGGTTGAGAGAAGCGGAAAGAAGGAAAAAAAAAAAAAAGGGCAGTGCGGCTTCAGAGAACAGGAGAGAGCAGAGGGAGGGGGCGCGTGCACGAGCCTGCAGGAAGGAGGACGAGAACGTGCAGGAAGGAGGAGCGCCTGCTCCATACAGAGCAGACGGTAGCAGCTCTCTTTACCCCCAGTTATTAAAGGATCCCCCACCTAATGATGGGGAATCCTCTGAAAAAGGTATGTTGACTAGATCACAGACAGGGCAGAAATTACAGTGGTCAAAAACAATGGGAGAGGGACTTTCTCCTCTCCCCTCTGAACCTGAAGAAACTTCAGCAATGACAGAATAATTTCCAATGATCCAGGTTGCAAATCCCCAGGCAGGAGATGATCAACTCCGACTATTTTAGTGTATAGGACATGGACAATGGAAGATGTTAAGAAAGCTATAGAAGGTGTGATTTCTTACAAAGCAGAAGTGAATCAGTTTGTGCAGGACATGGGAAACTTGAGTGGAAGTGTTTTATCATGGTGGAGGCAGCCGAAGAAGGAGAGGTTCCAGAGAGGACATGACAGAAGAGGTTTGAGATGTAGTGAGGATGTCAGAGAGGAGCTTATGGTTACCCCTTTTCAGGGTGTTAGACCTGTGGAAGAGAAGGAAAAAGCATGACGAGGCCAGGGGACAGGGAGCTTTGCATTTTTTAATACAGGACTCCCTGAAAAGCAGAATGATGAGTCAGATGGAGATGATGAGGTGTTGATGAAGTTCTAGGATTTATTGGCTTATGCAGATGTGAAATCAGAAATTAAATTAAGGATAAATGGGAATGTGATGATTTTTTTGTATGACGATGGTGCATGTGGGACAGCTATCAAAGAACAAATTCCAGGAGCAAAGCCTGCAGCCACGCAAGTTTCAGTGAAAGCTCAAATGGTGAAATCGTGTGTATTTCTCAGTTACAGTTAGTGCAACTAAAATCACTTTTACATAATTGTATGCAGTGCAGCTGTAGCTGCAAAAATGGGGGAAAACATGTTGAATTTTAAATCACTTTTGGCATGTCTTCATGCTGAATGGGCACAATCAGCAGTGGCAGGATCTGGGACTTACGGTTAGGATGGGGGAAAGTGCTGATGACTGGATTCCAACACTATCACCCAACATCCAGGGAAGTCCCTCAACTGGACTGACTCGAGTGGCTTTGTTTTGGACATCTTCTGTTAAAATGGGTGTGCATTTGGAAGAAAAACTAAAGGATTGGGCCAGATGATTATTAGCATTAACTGAGGAGGAGGAAGATTTGTTAAAGGATCTCCCTGACACTCTGTGGTCTAAAGGACCCACAGATGTAGGGTTAATTAAAGGCGCTTTACTAGTTCAGATTAGACCAAAAACAGAATATAGACCATGTGTTCGACAATACCCTTTAAAACCAGATGCACAAGAATGTATTAAACCAGTAATTTCAGATTTAATAGCTGCAGGAGTAATTATAAAGTGCAATGACTCACCATGTGCTACTCCTGTATTTCCAGTGAAAAAACAGGCGCCGTCCACTGGTTGGAGGATGGTATGAGACTTACAAGCAGTAAACAATGCAGTTATTCAAAGAGCACCCTGTGTGCCTGACCCCTATACATTACTGAACTCGTTAGGATGGCCTGCAGCCGCCTTCACAGTGGTAGACATCAGTAATGCATTCTTTCCTGTGCCTGTCCACAAGGACAGCCAGTACTGGTTTGCGTTCACATATGACGGCCAAAGGTACACTTACACTAGACTACCCCAAGGTTAGTGCGAAATGATAGCGAGCATGGCAAAAATTCCAACCTCCAGGGGAAGTAAAAAAAATAATTTATGTGGATGATGTTCTGATAGCATCACCAGAGGAAAAAAAAAATTTGTATGAAGGATTCAGTGGCACTGTTAAAACATTTAGCTGATGAAGGCCACAAAGTCAGTAAAAATAAATTACAGCTGTGCAGGGAACAGGTAAAATATCTTTGTCATATTTAAGAACAGCAGGACGCACAATTATGGAAGAATGGAAAACTGCAATTCTGCAAGCACCAAATTCTCTAACGAAGAAGCAAATGATGTCATTTTTAGGTCTGATTAATTATTGCAGGAACTGGGTACCAAACTATGCTGAAATAATGGTTTCTCTCCAAAAGTTGATGTATGACAAAATTTTAAAAATGAATTCCCCTGTAACCTGGACACAAGAAGCGGACACGGCCTTTGGTAACATTAAACAGGTACTGGTGTCCAGCACAGCCTTAGAGTTACCTGATTATAGTAAACCTTTTGTATAAATGGTAGACTGCAAAGCTAATTTATTGACCTCAGTTTTAGTCCAACAATATGGAGACAAAATGAAACCTGTAGCTTATTTCTCTTCAAAATTAAATGGTGTGGCATGTGTACTGCCGCATTGCGTTAGGACACCAATTGCGGCATCAATGGCAGTAGAAGTAAGTGCAACAATAGTTCTATTCCACCCACTGACCCTTAAGGTTTCATATGCAGTTTTAGCATTACTTTTACAGATGAACTTAACTTTTTTTGTCGCCTGCGCGACACTTATCCTGCATGGCAGCATTACTGTTCCAACCGCACCTGACGATAGAATGGTGCACCCAGTTGGGTGCACAGAGCAGAAATTACCTAATAGATCAACCACTGACGAAAGGTGTAATACTTTATGTAGATGGTTCTTCATAGAAAAATGAGGAGGTTGACAAAGTAATACTTAAAGAAATGCAACAACGGAGATTGGAACCTGAAAAAGAGCTCTGGAACAAACATAATGCTAAACTCCTAAATAGTATATATGTATGACCAGAAAACATACCTACTTAATAAAAAAAAAAAAACTCTTTTTAAATGGGTAGCTATATTGACCCATGGGGTGGCCCATGGGTCAACGGGGGGAATGATGGGACAGGTAAACAAATATTGGATTTAATTCTTATTCAAAAAAAAAAAAAATATATATTTTATAGGAGCATGTACGCACAATGCTCAGGGAAATCTTAGACCAACACGAGGGAAGTTTCCAACTCCCCAATATCTGTTTCAGGTTATACACATGGACTTGATAGAATTAAAACGTAAAATTCTGTCTGGTCATGATAATGCATTCTCTAAATGGATTGAATTGTTTCCAGCAAAACATCCTGATGCAATAACAGTAGCCAAAGCATTATGCAAAGATATAATTCCTCAGTATGGTATACCTGGGAAAAAAATATATATATATATATATACATATATATATTATTATTTATAGTGACAATGGGTCTCATTTTGTTAATCGAATTATGAAAAGGATAGGAAATATGTTTCACATTAATACAATAACAAAGCAGGATGCCCACTCCATCAGCCTTTTAATTAAGTGCTTGGAGGAATTATAAATCTGGATGGCTCTGACTTTCTCCCCCTCAATGAGGAAAACACAGAGGTGATTGTCTTCGGTCCCAGTGTCAACAGTGAGTCACACCCAATAGCTCTGGGTTCTCTCACTCAGTCCGTTAAATCTACTCTGACAAGCTTAGGAGTGAAGATGGACATTGGTTTTAAATTTGGACAAGCAGATCAGTTCGGTGGTGAGATCCAACTTCTTTCAGTTAAGGCAGCTGGCTAAAGTCAAATTGTTTTTATCAAGAAAGTTCTTTGAGACAGTAATCCACACCTTTGTTATAACTCGGATTGATTACTGTAAATCTCTTTACTTCGGTGCCCCTCACTCATCCTTGTCCCGTCTCCAGCTGGTGCAGAACTTTGGTGCACGCTTGTTAACTAGAACGTGGAAGAGAGAGCATATCACACCAGTTCTGGCTGCCTGTCCATTTTAGAGTTAAGAAAAAAAATAAATAAATAAATAAATAAATCTTTTATTTGTTTTTTAGTCTTTAAGTGGTCTGGCTCCACCCACCTCTCTGAGCTGCATTCTCTTTCCTGCTCACTTAGATCAGCTGACCAGCTGCTCCTGGATGTGCCAAGGACACGGCAGAAATTCAGGGGGGATAGAGCATTTGCCGTTGCTGGCCCCAGCTTGTAGAATGCACTCCCTATGCAGATTAGGAAGGCCCGTTCGTTGAATGATTTTAAATCAAAGTTAAAAACTCACTTTTTCTCTCTGGCGTTTAACTCGGTGTGAGTTGATGTTTTTATTGGTCTTATTTATTTTTATTTAACTTCTTGATTTTATACCGTTTGTTTTAGTTTGTTGTTTTGTTTTATTCTGCGTTGTTAACCCTTTTGGTCAGCTCCTGCTGTTTTGAAAGCGCTTTATAAATAAAGTTGACTTGGCTTGACTTGACAGTGTCTTAAAGAATCACTGTGCCTACCACCTGCAAAGTGCTGGGTTAGTAGACATAATGACTGGTAAAATTAACAATAGGCTGAAGGAGTGTATTGTGGACACTGGACTCAGTGTCTAGATTTAGTGAAACTGTGCATGAAATTAACATTACCAGTGGAATAAGGCCGAGACCCTTTTTGGAAGACCTTACAGGTTACCACAGTTTAAAAACCAATGGGAGACTAATAAAGAAGCAAACCTAGCTGACTATATGAGGGCCATTTTAGTAAAACAAAGAGACATCTTGACTAATGAAAAACCTTTTGCCCCTCAGCAGGAAAACCAGCTTTTAGAACCAGGTGATTGGGTTCTGATAAGAAGCATCAAGAAATGACACTGGTATTCACCCAAGTGGGAGGGGCCATACCAGGCACTGCTGGCCACTCCTACTGCAGTCAAATTCGCTTGAAGATCCACCTGTGTTCACCTGACATATTGTTTATATTGTAAAAAGGTAATCTCGACTGGAAACTCAAAGGTGGAAGGTGAGCTAAAGTCTGATAATAGGGTGGACTCAGACGTTTAGAGTCTGGGTAGACCCGAAAGTCAGTGAAGCCTCCTGTAAAGCCACCAACCCATATAGACGACGGAAAAAGAGATAACAGTTGGTCGAGATGGTAAACCAAGGTTTTCAAATTTGTGTGAAATGTATTGTTGTTGTGATCATAACCATTGTTATAGTGTGGCATACCTGGCAGTACTTGCGCCCCCCTGGGTGTGAGAATGGAACAACCCTTTCGACTGAGAGGAGGACTGTAAGTCCACCCACTAATGTTTGCCCAAGACGACTAATGGCTAAAGGAAATCCACTAAACCCAGAGAATACTGCTACTATTTTTAACTTGCAACTCTTGAAACTAAATTCTGTTGCCTTTTTCTGTGTATCCTATAACAGTTTACGTTTTGGTTGCTGAAATGTCTGGTATTTATCCTCACAGATGGAAATCTCGCCATAAGCGGGAAGTGTGGCTGACAGACACTGACCCTACTTACATAGACGCCATAGGGGTTCCTTATGGAGTACCAAATGAATGTACATTAATTAACCAGGTGGCTGCCAGCTGGGAATCTTCACTCTGTTGGTGGTGTACGATTGACAAAGGCGTGGACAGGATCAACTGCATCCACTACAACGTCCCAAAAATTAGGTAACTGGACACGAGAAGGGTTTGAAGCTGTGCATGAACAGCTTTCTGTTACATCTATAATGGCATTCCAGAACAGGATCGCTCTCGACATGCTGATGGCTGAAAAGGGTGGCGTGTGCACCATGTTCAGTGAACAGTGTTGCACGTTCATTCCTAACAACACCGCTGCAGACAGCAGTCTGACCAAGGCCAAAGAGGGCCTTCGCACTCTCAATGGTAAGATGAAAGACCATTCCGTTGTTGATACCACCACGTGGGACTCCTGGCTGGATGTGTTTGGGAAGTACCACTCATTGGTAGCTTCCGCTTTGGTGTCCATAGCTATATTTATGGCCATCTTGACCTTGTGTGGATGCTGTTGTATTCCTTGCCTGCGTTCTTTGTGCAATCGTCTTATCTCCACAGCTATTAGACCTGAAGAGACCCAGCTGCGTCCCATCTGTCTAAGTGTCTCCAACACACACCCTCCACGTGTAAATGTGTTTGTGCTCGGAAACATGATCTTACAGTTAGAAATCTTGTGAAGTGGCTGACTAATGGTGATGTTACGTTTGCGCAGATATGGATAAACAGGGGGGAGTTATGTTGGAATAATGTATATAGGTTATCTCATATTTGCTTATTTTATGCATCACCTTGCTATATATGTATAGGTGATTTAATCATGTTTGCAGAAGTGTCTGTGTGTGTGTGTCCAAATCTGTTTCACAGGAAGGTGGAGGTGACACCCTTGGGAGAAAATGTTTATCTTTGCGTCTTTTCAGCATTCTCCTGAGAACCTGTGTTAGCTATGTCTAAAATGAATCGAAGGACGCTCTGTGTTAGTTTATCTGTGAGAAACGGCTTTGCAGGTCCAGAGATGATTTGAGAAGACTGTGGAAGGACAGACATGTTGTAATAAATGCTTTCTGATAGCGCTGCAGCTGTGTTTTTATCTGTTTCCCCTCCTTAGAGCTCAGCGCATGTGTAACTTAGGGACAACCCAAATCAACTTATTAAAAGAGGAGGCAGCAGAATTTGCGCCAGAGTGGAGAGAGATTGTTTACTGGGTAGATCTCTGTCTGCTCTCCTCGTAAAGGTACCTTTGTCCGTTGGTCTTTCTTTCCTTTTTGAATTGTTATGATGTTGTAGGTTGTTTGAACCCAACAAACGCCCACAACTCAATTGCAAATTTCTGATGAACAATCACCGCTCTAGTTTGTTTTTACATAAATGAAATCCTACTGTAAACTCCTAAAATATCTAAGTGGAATACAATATCAGAAATCCTCCTTTTAGTAACTGATCATTACAAAAGAAAATATGTTGTCATAAAAAAAGTTTTCCAGATTAACAGTTAAATGGACCCTAATTACGTAATAAATAAGGGTCAATTAAACCCCCTTAAGCGTTCTGGAAAACAAAAAAAACAACCACAATGTGCTGTTTTGTCCTTATCTTAATTGGACATATCCTGGGTAAATAAAGGTTAAATAAAAAAAATGAAGTAAGTGATTTTTTTTATGGGTGACGTCACAGTCACCCAGTCCAGTAATTTACAGTCATTGGGATCAACTGGATTCTCTAAAATTCAGGTGAATTACAACAAAATAGGAAAGTCATTTAGCAACCTGAACTTAAGACACGTTTGATTTTCAGTTCCTTAGCAGCAATTTTTGTGTTAAAATGGATATTAGATCAAGTTTGTTGGTACTGTGTACCTGAAAAAAAAATTAAAGTTTTTTATTTTTATTTTTGACAAATAATAATTTTAAAAATCCACTACTGGATCTGCTTTAAAAAAGCGATGTTTATTGTTCTTTTTTTTTCCCATGACACACAAGGGTACGTTGAAACTTTTCCACTCATGTCATCCGTCTTTAACCTGTGTGTGAAGGATTGCCTCAGGTGGCAGAGATGCTGCCACGAGCAAAACCAGGGCAGGGGACAAAAATCCAAATCAGCTTTCTGCACTGTCAGCTGCTGCCTGGTAGAAATGAAGGGGATGATGGGAATTTTAATAGTAGATGTGATTACGGCTTATAAATAACAATTTGAGCCGCAGTGCATTTAAACTGGGAAGCTCCAAGCTTCTGTTTTGACAAAAAATAGAAAAGAAAATTCGCAATGGCACAAGAAAACCAAGAAAAAAAAAACCATTTAAAAGGAAATTTACGCAGCAAAATTGCCACATTTTCATTGAATAAAAAACGGATTAAGCCATATTAGGATGACTGCCACCATCCTCATCCTCAGGAGTGTTAAAAAAACTTCATATTCACATCAGGATGCTCTCGCTCGCCCTTTTCTCTATCTCACTTGCTTAAAGAGAAAGTCGGGAAGAAGAAGCGCTCTCTTTGTTATAGCGCGCGCTCATTCAGTCATTTTCCTGCACATAGGAACGGAGGGAAAGGACGAGAGCAACGCACCTGACTCCAGTTTGCGTTTCTCTGCGGCAGCTGAATGGATTTAACCTGCTGCGCTCTCTCCCTGTGGTCGCGTCGGAGCGCGCGGATGTCCTCGGGATGAACTGGAGCTTCTCCCTACGCACGCGGCGCATGCTGGATCATATCCCTAATCCAAGTGAGCGACAGCAGAAAGAAGTTGCAGTGGCTCTCACGAGGACTCTCCGCTGAATTTGTGGGATCCTTGAATCAGAACACTAATTTATTTTGATAATTTTCTTAAAATCGTTGGATTTCAACCTTTTTTTCAAGATCGTTTAGTTCTTACAGCAAAAGCAGGTGAGTTTAGTAAGAGTGGAATTTAATAAAAAGTGATAGTGAACCACGGTTAGATCCACATGGAGGACCTTAACAGTGTCCCACATCTGCGCAACTTTTCCTTATTTTCTTCCTCTCAGTCTGGAGAGAATGAGGTGTCGCTGGGTGAAGCATGAGCTGTCAGAGAATCAGTCATAGGCGGCTGTTTCTGTCATGGGAGGGGCTGGCCCTCAGCCTGTGGCTGTGCTGCTGCGGCTGGACCTGGGGGGTGACCCTCGCCGGAGCCGCGGCAGCCGGACCAGGCGACGGCGCGCCGCGCTCCCTGGAGTGGCTGCTGTCCGATAAAGGGCCCTTCCACCAGAGTCTGGAGTTCACGGAAGCTCTCGAGAGGTACCAGCAGGGCTTCACAACCAGATACAAGATCTATAGGTAAGACATGCACATTTGACACATGCAATGGGTGAAGCACCTCCTCTTGAAATCTGGGTTTATATGCTGCCTTTAATCCCTTTGTGGGGCTGATTTTTTTGAGCAGGTCACTTGCCTCAGAATGACCTTTGCAACATGAAGGCATCCCTTAATTTCAATGTAAAAGTGTGTAACATATAGAGTCTGCTGTTGTCTGTACAGGTATGTGCTCACTTTTCAGTGTCACTCATTGATCAATCAGAGGATGGAACGTGCTGCGTGGGGTTCATCTTATTGCCCAAGGACAGCTTAAGTGGAATGCAGAGAGATCAAACTCCCAACGACTTTTTTGCATCCTCAAATCTGTCAAATATTCTTCACATCTATTTCTGCTTTGAATTTTTTTTGTCATACATAAATAACTATTTTATGACTTGATGTTTTGTCCTATGGATTTTAATTAGAGAGTAAAACGTTTATTTTTACAGGTGGAAAACAACCAGTGGCTTTAATCAAATGGAAAAAGCACCTAGTATGCAACTCAGGCAAATGAATTATTTGCTCTGTTATCCTCTCCCATGAATCTTTTGGACTGCTATGTTTAGTGCAAAATGTTTTTTTCGCCTGCAGCTACAGCCTCACCACAGTCCACTGACACCGGCCTCTTTTCCTCTAATTAGTAACAGTAATCGGCAGTTACAAAGAAGCAAGCGGTGCAGGCTGCCAGAGGTGTCAAGCGTTTGTCCTGGCTGGCTGACATGTTTTAATCTGGAGCAGTCGGTCGTGTTTTGTGTTAACTGCGGGCTCGCATTTTCAACTCTCCAGCTGGTTCTGGAATTAGGGATGCATAAGGATGTCGCTGCAGAAAGAGTTGGTGGTCGATTTGTGTTTTTTAACAACAACAAAAAGCAAATTCAAACTTTGGGACCGTTATATTTGAACAAAAGTAATTAGATTTTATTCATGTGACAATATTATTCCATTTGAAATTTTACATAATCTTAATCTCACAGACCTTAACTCAGTCAGTATTAAAGTTGCATTGATTCAAATAAGTCAAATGCATTGTAAATCTATCTTTTGATACTCTTACTTTTGTCTATTTTTAGCTCAAAGGTGTACAAACTTTTTAAAGTGAGTGAAACCTCTAAATTTCTGTGAAAGTGTGAGGGCTGACTTTCCAGCTTTATATTTTGTAACAACAATCATAAAATGAAAATTATTGACTAGCATTGATAGATATTAGGCAAGTCTTCCCAAAATTACTTTGCTTTTCATAATTGAAAGCCAGGCTAGGCTCAAAGAAGCATTTAATGAACAAAACAATATTTTGTTTCATTTGAAACATGTAAATGTGGAGGCAAAAATGCTAAATTAGATATTATATTTAAAACATATTAACATTAAAATAAAAATGTTGTGTTATTCAGACGTACCAAGTAGTGGTTAAAATGTGTATCTGCACATGGATCTTCTTTACTTTTATTAATAAAGTTACAGAAACGACAAAAACGCAACAACAAAAAAATACATTTTACAACCAACTCCTGTTCATTAAAAATTGCCCGATTTAAAAAATAAAAAAAAAACAGCGTGGTTGCTTAGTAATTCAGAGTTTTGTTCACAGAGATGTTCTTTACCATAGAAGCTGGACAAGAGGCTTGTAGCCAAAGGGTCACTGGTTTAAATCCCATGAGCTTGGGTGATGTTGCACTTACATTCATGTTGTACTGTAGGTTTGCAGAATTTGTCATACGCAGAAAAAGAACTCACACAACACAAAATCCTGCCTGCCAAGTTTGCAAGCCTGTTGCAGAATGCTTCAAAGCCTTACAAAAACCTCCAAGAAAAAGAAGAATTCTGTATGACATTGATCCAAGTCATAACATACCATAAGTCTTTGCTAGTTCATAAACAATCAGACCCATTTCAAGGTAATTTCTTTTTCACTTCTCCTTTAACCCTTTAAATGTCTTTTACATTCTTTGGACTACTATAATTCTTCAAATATTGATATAATTACTGAAATTCTGACACGGGGAAAAGCAGCCTTGCTCTTATATGCAGCACTTTATAGAGTAGTGAAGTGATTATTTAATCAATGTAAATCAGTGGGATCTGTCATGGAGGAAAGCAACTCCGCGCTGTTATGTAACACTTTATTTTAGTAATGTGTTGATTCACTATGATCACATAAACGGTTAAAGAGTAGCAGTATGTCAAGGAACATGTTATTTAGGAGACGTCATGGGTGTTTAAGGATTAAGTTTGTGTTGTTTAAGGATGCCTGGGAACATCAGCCAGTTACTTTGTCTTTTTTTTTAAGTTTCTATATATTTGTCTTAATATGACTTTTTCATGGCGTGCAATTAGCTTCATTCAATCGTGGTCTTTGAGCAAGACTCTTCGTGCTACTTTCTAACTATGTAGCCACAAGGGGGCTCATGTCTGGGTCTCCCCCTGTGCCGGTTAATTTTGGTCCTAAATCTGACTTTCCTACTTAATCATTTGTATAGTTTCTTGTGCTGTTAGATCTTGTGTTACAAGTGTGTGTGAGAACTAATAAATGTGTAGTCAGGTTGTCTATTTTATACTCGAGTCTGTTTAAAAGCCATCCAAGTTACTGCAGTGCATTGTACATGAGAGGGCCCCGTGCACTCCATACATGTGAGCTAAGGTTATTAGTGCCTCCACTAGCAAATGTTTTGTGTTATTTGCTCTAGGGTGTGTTGCCTGTTAGCATGAGTACAGTAAGGGTGACACCTGCCCCATCACGCACCCACCATTTGTTAATGCACATGACAGCATTTTCATTTAGCCTGCCATACAGATGAGTATCAAATAACGTACAAGCCAAAAACCCCGGTGCCCCCTGGTAACTGACTAATAAATACATGAATATTGTATGAACAGTTGATGGATAGTTGATGAGGCTCCAAATAGGTTGAAAGTAATTTTTTATCCTAAGTTGTCTGGGGGTTAAGGTAACCTGTTTTCCGCACTATAGGGTGCATTATAAAGTGTATAGTCATTGAATGGTCTATTTTAAACTTATGCCATCAATAAGGCGAATTAGGCAAAACAAAGGAGTCAGAGACAAGTCCATCCGTCAGTCAGACTTAATTAACTGCGTTGACAGTAGCACTTGTTTGTAACATGCTACATGTAAGCCATGCTAGAGTATTTAGTCTACAATACCTGTAACTCCCATCCTTGTTTGCAACATGTAAAAAACCGACTGATACCACTCAAAGAAACTCTACTGTGACTACGCTAACTCCCAACCTGCATTACCTGCAGCAGTTTACATTACTAATCAAACAGTTTTTTTTCCAAAACGTTATTTTCATCCACAATCATTTTTACTCTGCATAGAAAAAAATCATGTCTACCAAGTTTTCTGACTCCCAAGATATTTTTATCTTTGACTTGCAAAGCAGAGACTTTCACCTCAACCAGGCTCATGTCCCATATCATCAGCTGCCACTGTTTGTCATCCGATGCCCTTTAGAGACATGTCTTGCTGAACTGTAAGCCATCTCTCTGCCTGCATAACCCCAGTTAATGCACATTTGTCAGTGCGCCGCCTGTCGCTGTGTAAGCCTTCCTTCTCCTCCTGGGAGACCATCAAATCACTGCCGTGAGAAAAACGAGCGACTGAGAAATAATTGGGGTACTGGGACAGTGTGGATGGTGTCATTACTGGCCATCACTGTAACGAAAGGACGGCCAGGAGTGTCCGCTCAGCTGGACGGATGGCTGTTTAGCCTCCAGCTATTCTATCAGCATGCACATGAAGCAAACGGAGGACCTCTCCTGCTACGGGGAGAAGCAAAAGACACCCCAAAAAAATCTGTCAGAGAATGGTGTTCAGCTGTGAATCAAGGCTGTCAAGAAAAATCCACAGATTTCAGAATGTTAGTCAATGGTGTTCAAAAGAGGAGAAAATAAATCAGCTCAACAAAAACACAAAATAGATGTAGAGTTGAAAAAAACAAATCTGCATGCTCGTCCACCTAATCTGTTCTATAATCCCAGAAGGTTTAGTTGGAATCCCAATACAACAAATATTTAATAAATGTGTTTATCTATTGTTGCAGGGTTTGCACATTTATTAGTATATGCTACTTTTATTGGTCAGCACTATTTTAACAACCACAAAACCTGTCAGCTCATGGAAAGTGACAAAAACGTATTATTTGATGTAAAATAGAATTTGACAGACTTTACAACTGGAAAATAGGGCTATTTTCCCTTAGGTCAACAGGTTCCTGACACCTTAAGGTCATGGCACAGCACAATACTACAAACATTTTGCGCGTTTTTCCACGTATGACATCTTGGTCTTTCATGATACATGCATGATATATGTAATTCTTAAGTGTCTTGTATTCGTCATTCGTTGATGTGCGCAGATGGTTTTGGCTGACAGGTCTTTCTTTGCGTGAATTCAGTTTCGAGCTGTTCAAAATTTTTGGTTGGTTGAAAATTACGCAGTTTTTTACGTTTACATTTAGTTTATATGCAATTATTGTGTAAATTGTGCGTGATTTATGCAAGTTGCATATGTAAATGTACGTCTTTCTACGACTGTTACGTGTACATGTAACAGACTTTTTATGCATGTACCACCGATGTATAACTTTTATACCGTGTATACGGCGCACATATTATGTTAAAATTACGTAATTTACACAAAAAATGCTAATGAATATAAACAGCGCAATAATCACACACTGTTCATGTTCTACGTTGGCATTCACATATGACCAATTTTCATTTGTGCAATATGCATAAAATGTACGTTGTGGCTGTGGGACATCGCCTTTAGGTTGTTTTGGGATCCGTATGGTTTTCCTCTTCAGTTCTGCAGGAGCTGGGCGGAGAGGATGCTTTCCGGGTCTACCCCGCTCTACCAGCCCTTTTCTCCCCATGCCAAGGCGTCTGCCTGTATATTTGACAGATTTCCACTTTTTTTTTAATGGAAATTTAACCAATATTCTGTCGTTTTTCAATTTGTACCTACATTTGCTTTCACCATATCTTATTTAAAAGAGGTTTCTGTAAGTCAGGTAAATGCAGAAGTTGTAATGAGATTTGAATTGTAAGATTTCGAAAATATAAACATTAAGAGATCATCAATGTTTTTCCTTCACAACGCGATGCTTTCCTTTTTCTTTTTTTTTTTCTCTGTGGCAGACATTGATAATTTTCTCAATCTGGAAAGGTCAACTCAGAAAGCATGTAAAACAAGTGCACTGATTCATGTCCTTACTTAGAGCTTTTCGTATTCTCTTTTTAAAAGCATGTATTTTTTTACTCTTTAGGAAAGAATAGCATTTATGCCTTTCACGTTGAGCTTCTCAATTTTCTTGTCTGTAACACTCCACTTCTTCCTTGCGTTTGCCTTAACTGCTACATCCATTTAGTTTTGGTGAAAACAATGTTTGCCACATGCAAATGGACAAATAAAGGAAAACACATGGATAAAATTCAGTCCATACATGTTCAGACAGTCTCAGCTCGCATGGATTGCTATTTCTGGAACAAGCTATGTGAATGCATGGTTCTGTTGTGTACAAATACACAGACATGAAACCAGACTTTCATGCTGTTAAAAGCTGTTGCAGAGGCAAAGCTCTTCGGAAAATTTGCATTACAATCTTAAAAGGAGCAACTATACAGGAATAATTGACAAACACATTGGAGAGAAAATCATCCTGAAATGAAGATGCATTGTTGGTACCTGTGCATATGCTTGTTTAAGTGGAGTTACAAAGGTTTGGGCGAAATTTTGACCATTTCAGGTGATTAAAGTCTTTAGATTTTGTTTTGTTCTCCTTTTTTCTGAAGATGCTTTTTGTAAATTGTTGCTTTGGTGAACCGAACTGAAAAGCATATTGATTTCCTTGTAGTTTAAAAGCTGTGCGGTAAATTTGCCGAGGAACGCAGGACAAACTATACTCCCCGTGCCTCTGCCGGTGCTGGACCCAAACTCCGCCAAACATTTCAAAAGGCAAAAACAGGAATGCTACTTGGTCAGAGAAATTCCTGTAAGAGTGACGAACAAATGTCTGCTATTGTTGTGCTTCTAGGGAGTTCGGTCGATGGAAGGTGAACAGCCTGGCTGTGGAAAAGCGAGTCTCTTCAGGAGGCAGCGAAGGTTTGGCCTTGCCACTTGACCCCGACTTCATGCACACCATCCGGCAGCTGGGGCGAAGGCCAACCCTCCAGATGATTACAGAGAGTCTAATCAAGAAATATGGAACCCACCTCCTGCTCTCTGCCACTCTGGGAGGTAAGGAGCTTCAAAGCAGGCCAGACCAGCCTGGCTTCTAATGTGATTTTGTTCTGTTATCTTCCTGCTGTGGTTTTACCTTCTGTTGCCATTCAAGCAACATTTTTTTCTCTTTTTTCTGAATCAGATTCATGCAACTCCAAAAAAGATCATGTGTACAGCAAAACATGTAAAAGAGGCAGTAAAAAGAGACATTATTTTCCTTCTAAGGATTCACAAATGGATTTTTCAGTACTTCTCTTGTGAAGTTATTGTTTTGAAATGACAAAATAAGAAACACAGGATATCTGTCAAACCTGTATTTATATAAGAAAAAAGAAGCTAGCACAAAAAGTTAAATATCAGGATATGACTGGTTGAACTTTTCTGTTTTTTTTTTAGGAAAATAGTAAAGATTAAATGCAGCCAAACAAATGCAATGTTAAAAAAACAACAACTAAAACTTGAAAGTAAGAATAAAGCAAAAAGATGGGACACAGAAAAGAACATAAAGATGAGCAAGACCATGCAGGCAGTTTAGAGAGAAACAACTGACATTAGGTAGTTATAGTGACTGAAGAGGTGAGAAAAGAAGCAGCAGGTGTAAAGATGTAACTGAAGCCAGGTGAGAACAATCAACAGGAAAAATATGTGCAGAGCTGAACAGAGCAAGTAAAAGAAATCTGAGCAGGACAAAGACAGATAATTGTTTTTTTAAAACTAAGTGAAAAGAAACAACTTTAAAAACCCATTCTTATTAAGAAACTGTGTTTTGGATGTTTTTCACATGTTCTTGTGGCTTTTTTCTAATGGAGGACATAGGTTATATTGAGAGAATAATGAGCTTTCAATTGCATTTCTGAGTATTTTTTATTCAACTTGTGAATCAGAAGCAGACAAAAAATACCATTTGAAAAAGGTCATGAAGCAGGAATAACACTGGGCAGGCCGAGAGCTCCCAGCTCTCCATTCTGATGCATCCACTTGTAGACAAATAGATCCATGTATGTCTTTGTTTCCCTCGTCCTAAATGATATCTGGCTCAAACTGTAGTGCTAGATAGCTCCAGTAATGCTCACTATTTTTGTTGCACCAGTAATGTAAAGTTGGGCTGTAAGGGGCTGTAAGTTAGTAGGAGAGCGTGTAAACAGGGAGCTTTCAGTAACAGTAAGGACAAGAGGGGATGGAGTTGGTCTGTGCCAGTGGTCCCACCCACAATTCAGAGATGAATTTCTAATTATTTCTAATTTATTTCTAATTTCTGCCACTCTGCAGAAACTATGTCCTAGAAAACAGCACAGGTTGTTTGATTTTGGCTAAAATCTGCATATTCATAATTCAAAGACAACTGGGAACGCTTTGATAACAATTCAAAATATGACTGGAGTGGAATTTTAAAGAAACAGAATTTGGCATGACTCAAAAACACTCAATCAACGAAAGTGAATCAAACTTACTATGCCTCACTCGCACCAGATAAACTTCTGTGCATAAATCAATCCAGTTTTTCTGCTTTTGTTCTTTCTAGCAGGTCATTAAAATGTTTCTAAACATCAGAAAGTTGCAGTTCTGAGATTTACGAGGAAAAGTTTGCCTCTCCTACATGATGTATGCTTTAAACAGCATAATAAACTATTGGAAACAAAGTTTTTTTTAACATGAAAGAATTTTGCAGTTCCAAAAATATTTACATGCAGAAAATCCTGATGCTTGGGAGTCATTAAGCAGTTTGGTTTTATGGAGGTCAGGTTTAACATGCTTTGAAGGGATTCCTTTGCCCAATTTGAGTTGTTTTTGTACTTTTATCTGGTCTGCAGCATCTGTAGACCAGATAATGTAGATTTCAGGAAAGGTCACAAGTTAGATTGTACATTGTAGCTGTGGTTAGGCTTCCACTAAGATAGCACAAAAATGTTTAAAAAAGGGGTGTTTTTTAGGTCAAATTTCCAAAAACATCACCATTAAGAAGATATCCTATGACGTGAGCTGAAAGTAAGGGTTGGCGGCGGCTTTAAGGTAAGGTTTGCAGATTGCTAAGTGTGACTCGCAGCTTTTAGTTGATGTGTCTTTCGACAAAACCCTTAATCCCAAATTGACCCCACTGTATTCATCAGTGTGTCAGTATCTGCAAGTGACAATCTTTGTAAGTCGTGCTTGGGGTAAAAGCGTCTCCCAAATTACCTAATGCAACTGCAAAGCAAATGAGAAGCAAGCCAAGGGCGTTTTTTAACAGGAAGAAAGCTTTAATGGGAGTATTTACATGCACTCAAGTAACAGGATTAGAATCAGGGTTTTAGGCTAACCTGGTTTCTTGGGGCCAATTTGCAGCAAAAACATCTGTGTCAAACCTTGGATTGCTCATCGTCCCAGAATGCAGTCAAAATCTCCTGCGTGATTGGTTACATGGGCACAGTTACAATATCCGTTGGTACAGTAAATGGTAGTGTATCCTCCGTCTGTCTGAGACGCGTCAATTAGCCTGACACAAAAACACAACATCCAATGGTTCAGTCACCACTGCCTTTATGGCTAGATGAGGGCTGTCTGAAAAAAATGGACAAACCGCTGATTTGAATAACAAAATACTCAGAAAGGCAGTTTTAAACCTAATTTTCTAGAGATATGTCCTCCATCTAAAGAAAAATGGCACAAGAAAATGTTCAAAACACCAAACCGCAATTCTCATCAAAGAGGGTCTTCAAGAGGTCTGCTCCTCTCTTCAACCCTCCATGGGCCCGTAGAACCCAAGAACATGTCACACTGCATGTGACTATATATTCATATTTGTGGTCTATCAAAGTCAGGCAAATGGTTGACCTTAGCTCCAGACCTCTTGATATTATGCTTGTATTTTTACCCTAAACCAGTGCTTCTCAAATAGTGGGGCGCGCCACCCTGAGGGGGCGCGGAGCGATGCCAGGGGGGGCGCGCGGTGGTGGCGGTCTCATACACAGGTAATACGGGCAGTTGTCCGGTGCGCAAATTTAACTTGGGGGCGGCGGTGACAGCGGCTCAGTGGTTGGAAAAAAATATGGTCCACTGACTATTTGGTTCCTATTATCTGTTCTATCACAGAGTTTGTAAAAGCCTGAAACCTTTGAATCCCTGTTCGTGGAGCTGCTCCTGTCTCGTGTCACACGCAGCTACGTGAGTGAGAACGAAAGGGGAGGGGTGATGTGGGCTCTGACTGCCGGGTGATTCGGGGCACGCGGACCTCAAGAGCTGCCTGTTACCCAAGGATCATCGCTGCCTTTAGATTACTCAGCTCATGCTAATATTGTCATTCTTTATGAACTATTGTAGATATTTTGATGACGTGTCCTTATTTTCCATCAATGTTTTCTTTGTGTGCCTGTCGTTTAGTTGGTGATAAAGACAGCAGGTAATGCAGGAAATCAGCTGCACTTTATGACATCATAAATAAACAATCATCATTTAGAGCAAAAACCTGCACAATGTTTTTTATCTATTTCCTCAGACTAAAACCGTTAAATATAATGGTGCTGCTGTGTTAATGTTTCAGATCAATTTACATTCCATATTATTTATTGATTGAATTATTTTTCTCTGCATCAAATGGTTCAGTTGGTCAAAATGTTTCTAGTTTGAATAAGAGCTGACAGATTTTTTTATTTCAGGCACTTTAAGCTACTTTTCTGTTTTAGACTAGAACAGGGTTTATTTCATTTGAAATAAAGTTAATATTTGTCGAAAGTGCATTTATATAGATTTTTTCTTTTGTTGATGTTAAAAGAAACAATTTTAGGTATACTTACACAATTTCTATAGATACTAACCTAATATATTGTTGCCGAGCAAGTGAGTGTGTGTGTGTGTGTGTGTGTGTATGCGTGCGTGGGGTGGGGGGGGCGCAAAACATTTTCTTTTTCCTAGGGGGGGCCCGGCAAAAAATAATTGAGAACCACTGCCCTAAACTAATGCTCTCTGGTCTACTTTGATAAAAGACTCTACATTGAAGGTGCTTTAGAAATAAAATTAATTTGAATTTGAATTTTATAAAAGACTATTATGCCACAAGTTATGCATGACACTGTACTATTGCATAATTAATGCCATAACTGTGACATGTTTTGCACTCAGAGCAGTGACAGTACAACCATGCTGTTGTAAAGAATACAGTTGTGTGTTACAATTCTGCAAGCAGGTGAAGGATTTGAAAAGGACGCTAAAAATACAGCACTACTAAAACCAAGTCCCTGATAGGTCAAAGTTTAACTGGTTTAACTTTTGTTGCAGTGGTCCCATGTTTTGTGCGTAAAACTTGAAAACTGACTTAAAAAGTTGCGAAGCGATTCGTGAATTCAATAGTTTTTAACACGGAAGCCCGAAATGTACATAGGTGCCTGTGTACATAATTGGAGGTGGCCACTCAGGCACACGTTTCTGAGCCCCGTGTGAATGTAGCATCAAGCTTGATTTAAGTGAAAAAGCAATCCCAAATATTGTTCCCATCTTCATTCGGTTTTGTCTTCTTCACACACGGCGTTCTCAGGGATAAACCAAAGTTTGACCAAATAACCAGCAAATTGTCGCAACTTTAGCATCTGCTCACTTTGGAGCAATACTGCATCAAACAAAATCTGCCAGAATTGAAGAAAAGCAGAAAAAGGAAACTGGCTTGTCCCAGTAGTCTTGGACAATCATACCTAATGAGTAATGTACTACTTGTTATGCACAGCACCTGTTTTTCAATCTGTTCGATCCATTGCAAGGCTATTTGCATTTATTTTTAAGTGAACTGCGCACCACTCTGCTGCTTCACAGCTCTCCACCCGATTTTTTGGGCTTGGAGTTGTTGGTGTGAGCATTGCATTCACCTTCTACACCATGAAAACCAATCCAGACCCAAGCTTCAACTTTGGGTCTTTGTAATTACAGCAGTGCTCTTGGAAGTCTGTAGAATCAGCAGAGAATAGATGACGTTCACGTTCCATTAACCTGTTCTTGAACATTCTTTTTGTTCCAATATGGAATATTCTGCAGGGATTCCAAGTATACTCAGATAATCCTTTTAGAGATGGCGTCCTTTGATGGTGCCACCTGTGAGGAGGCAGTTTGAACTATTTGGACAGAAGGCAACGACATGATGTTAAAGTTTGCTCAGGATTTAAGTTGAAAGTTTGCTAAAGAGCAACTTCTGCAAACTGCTTACCCTTCCCCTGAGTGGAGCCTGGGTTACTTTAGAAAAAGAGCTCAAGCTTCACAGCTTTTTCAGAGCTGGGAACAAATGTGCTGTTACCACAACATCACATCACAAAGAGGGAGACATTTTCACTCTTGGATAAGCTTTAAACATGTGCAAAAAAGTGAAAAAATAAGTAAAGAGGGATGGTTTGTTGGAAAATCCTAGTCACTGGAAACTCTCTGTTTTGGGGAGAAGCAACTGATCTGAGTCCTGCTTTGGTTTTGAAGTAATTTCTGGCCATTATAATTAAAACAATTAAAGTAATTAAAGCAAATTAATCAGCGATCTCCAATAACCTTTCTTTATTCATGAGGACTTTAATGGATGTGGAGACCTTGTTTGTGCCTTTTTCCTCCAATCATCCAAACCATCAGTTTCTTCACAGCACCTAATCACTGCTGCACATTTCTGTCTGAAAAGATGCTAATGAAAGTCGATTAGCTCTGCTCCATCAGAGCTAATGAACTCTCTCTGCTTGACTGTCACCAGGGGAAGAGTCTTTGACAATATTTGTGGACAAACGGAAGCTCAGCCTGGAGTCATCTACCACAGGGGATGAAGGCAGCAACAAGATCACCAATGCCACTGGCGCCGTGTCTCTGGAAGCTCTTCATCAGCTGGCCGCTTCGTATTTTGCTGACAGAGAGGGCACCCTGCGCAGGCTGCACCACCTTCAGA
The DNA here is from genome assembly GCA_023969325.1 of Oryzias curvinotus. Taxonomy (NCBI): domain Eukaryota; kingdom Metazoa; phylum Chordata; class Actinopteri; order Beloniformes; family Adrianichthyidae; genus Oryzias; species Oryzias curvinotus. Next base: position 22,889,248 of record CM043722.1, on the reverse strand, counting down.
TTGCATCCACCGCCGTGCGGGTATGTGAAAGTATGGAAACACAGCAGAGGTATGAATACATACTCATTGCCTGAGGGCAACTGGGTCTGCCCTGAGGTTTGTTGGTTATCCTACAGCAGACAACACAAGGGAGTGTTTTTTAGTTCTAAATGCATCTCAATCCAGAAGTCACATGGTTATACTACATGTTTAGACTGCCCCTCTTTGTAGAAGCTTGTAATTGGGTTAGAATTCCAAAAAGTTAGCATTTTTGCATCCAGTAGATGTCCTACTAGAGAAAATAAAATCTTCAAGAAGCATTGCACTGTAGTGAATCAGTTGGATGAAAGGCTTCAGTGCTTCATGAAGCTTCATCTGTTCATCACTACCCAAAATGCAGAAGACCAGGCTTGGTGGATGATCATTAGCATTAACCTGGTGTGACTGGCAGGGATATAACTCAAAACAGATCACGATCAAAACCAAGAAACAGAACTGGTGCAGAGATCCAGACTGTGACTGTGGTGGGTGAGAGGAGGATGCAATGGAAACTGAAATCCATCATAGACAATTTTCATCATCCTCTGCGTGATGAGCAGCTCCTTCATTCAAAGACTTTTAACACATCGCTGCAGGAAGGAGTGCTTTCAAAAATCTATTATACATTTATTGCATATTTTTTGTGCTATTTATTATCTAATGTTCTTTATTATTATATTATGATTTAAGTTATATCTTTCTAATCTATCTGACAAGAACAAATCCAGGAGAACAATCCTCACACAAAATGTCCCTGGAAGAAAAAAAGTACCTAGAAATGTGAAAGGATGTAAACACCAGCAACGAGCCATTTAGGAGCCCACATTATTATTGTAAACCACGAGTTGTCCTGGAAAAAAAAAAACAATTCAAAATCAACGGGGGGAAAAAGTATGGAAGCAATTCTGGAGCATGATAAAAAATAAAAGTCACAACCAGAAATGCTTTTTCATTTACAAAATGAAGCTGTATCTGTTGACTCAAAATGAAGCGTAGGCAGAAGTAGAGGTAAGATCGGGCCTAAAAAATCCGGCCCTACCCGACACAGGCCCGCGGGCATTAAAGCCGAACTCGGCCCGAACCCAACCAATTAACTTGATTTGCAGGACCGAGCCCGAAGCAAACCCAAAATTTCAATTTATCCCGTAGTATTTTTGGCAGAAAAAAAACCAGCCAGATTTCTTAAAGGTAAAATAATCTACATATTTTTATGATAATGAAAGTTATTTTCTTTTGAACAGAGAGTGGTCGCTGCAGCTGCGCGCATATAAGCTCGCTGTTGTGGCATAGAATTCCGCTGGAAGAGCTGCGCATAGGTTCCTCCCTACATGACAAATGCCTGAGCTTTCTGGCAAGACCAAGAGCCGGGGATCACATCACACCTGAGCCGGGGGTGTCCGTGTCCTTGTGGTGTGGGTTCTGGTCCTTGCCCCTGAGCGCTGGGCCTCGCCAAATTTCCAACTTGGCCGAGCCTGGTCGGGCCATGTTTACAACGCTTCTTGTGGACCCCCCTCTCCTCCTGGGTGCCCTCCTCCTCGGCGGGGGTGGCTGGCCCCTGCCTTGCTCCTTGCTGGACCAACCGTGGGCCGGGTGGGTGGCTGCCTGGAGCGCGGGGCGGGTCTCCCTTGGGGGGTCCTGGCTTGTACCTGGGGTTGGGGCGGGGGGATGCCCAGAACTCCTGGGTGGTGATGAGGTGCTCATCTGGGACTGTGGGCACTCTTCTCGGGCAGGGTCTTGCATTTGGCTCTCCTGGTGTGGCGGGGGGGCTGCTCTCCCGGTTGGGCTGGAGCTGCACTCTCTGTCCCCCCATGCCTCCCTGCTCTCTGGCTCTGGGGGCCCCGTGGCGGTCCTACTGGCCCTGGCCTGGGTGACGGATGTGATCGCTCGGGGGCGGTTGTTCTCTATCTGCTGCCGTGTGGCGTTGGGGGGTTCTGGCTGCCGCAGTGTCTGCGGCGGGGGTCTTGGTGTGGGGATGGCTGGTGACTCTCCCTCCTTTTCACATTCCACCATCCAATTTAGAAGAACATAAACACTCACCTTAGCACAGGTGTTAGCTCACCTTTGCACAAATAGTTTGTATGATTGAATGAATGAAATATCTCACACTAGTTGGTTTGAAGGCATAAGGATGCGTGTGTGAACATTATCTGTATTGTGTTCATGTTGTGGGAAGTTTCTAAGACTCTTTTTGAGGTTTGCTGAGTGAAAACTGGACGTTTTTGGTCAAATCCATAGATGTCTGACTAACCTGAGGACTCGTGGTTTTTTTTTAGGTATAAGGAGATGCAATATCAGGGGGGGTGGAGACACCCTACCCAGCTTCATTGCACCACTTTTAGCATGACCAAATATATGTCAGTCAGTTTTAACAAAACTATAGTGGACATGAAAGTGGGCATGTGATGCACAACACAACACAACACAAACACTTCATAATAGCTGTCAAGGAGCAGCAGAATCAGAGAATGTTCTAATTTGTGTGCTGGAGGGCTGTAGAGGCAGATGTGAAGCCATCTGTCTGACGGTGTATGCTGGGCTATAATTTTTTTTTTTTCCTGCAACAGGACAATGAGATGAAGCACAGCAGTAAATCTTCACTAGAATGGCTGTTGCAATGGCTCACTTAAAGACAAATGACTTCCACATAGATGTCTTGTTTTTGTTGCATTACCTCATTATTCTGACAGACATACATCATTTGCATTTTAAACATACAATTTCCATAACAATACTGTATTATAATGTCTTTGATAAAAGAAAAAAGTAACATTTTATAGCAACATTTAGTCCTAATCTAATAATAATATTAACTTGTTAATAAAAAATAAGAGTTTCCTGGGGCTTCCAACAAATAATATGCAAAGTCTTAACTTGCCGAAGTAAAAAAGCTAAAAAAAAAAATTAAAAAAAGTTTCTAATCCTATAAACGTAGGCAAAGATTAGTGGGGTTGTTAAGTGTCTTCATTTCCTAAAGTCTTTGCTGCGGCTCCATAAGCACCCCACAGGTCTTGCCTAAAGACACTGCATTTGAAATCCTTTTACTTGCTTTCTTCTTGAAAATCGCTCCTGTTCTGGCTGCTGGAGGTTTTTGTGTTTATTGATTCTCTTCCAAAAATGATCATTTGGAATTATGATGAACTGACAGAGTGCTAAAATATCCAACATTCACCTCTGAGTTGTGGGATTGGTGCGAAGCAACGCGCCCCCCCCCATCCCCGTCCCCTCCTTTTTGGTGAGGGTATGTAGCATGAAGCTTGTGGCCTGCACACAGTGTCCACACTATTTTCTCACAAATATGCTCTTTTTAAAACTGCTTTTTTTGTCTGCTGCTGATTCAGAATGATTTGAATAAAGAAATACTCAGAAATGCAATTTTGAGCTTTATTTTGTAAATATATGTCCTCCATCATCAGAAAAGTGCCACAATATGTTAAAAACACCAATAGCACTATGTTCATGGGAGTTGGGTCTTTAAAGGGTTACATTATTTAAATTTACGCCTATACGATAAGTAAAAACGTGGAAGAACAAGAATGGTGACAAGACAGGAGAACCTCAGCAACCTGGACAGAGACGGGGAGGTTTTTCCTGCAGTGAGATGTCTCTCTCCTTCACCGCACCATGACTAATTCATCCTGTAACCATAACCCCTCCGGTTTAACTTTTTTAAATGGTTTATCGTATCCCCCATGTCAGCTTGTTCCAAGGAGTTCTCCTTGCCAGCCATTTTTTTTCTCATGATACCAGATCCACCTGTTTTCTGTTTGCTTCAGATTTTGAGTTTGAGTTACTTCCCCACAGTGTTTTTGTAAGTTTGTGGTTTTTAAGTTTCAGATCCTCTATCTTTTGACTTTTTTGCTTTTTGGTAAAAGAACAAGTTTTATTTTTTTATTTTTGAGTCATGTTTAGTTATATATTAAATTATTTGGATTTACATCATCCCGCCTTCTGCTCCTTGGCGTCCTCCAACACACCCCTTGATAGAGTACTTTTCTCATAGAATGTAGGACAGAGCTATCATGACCGGGTACATTTATAATGAAGGGGAAAGCCCATTGACCCAGTTACACCAATCCACTTTGATTCTTCTTATATATAAACATGCTTGAAGCACAGAAGACTTTTTCTCTTGCAGGTCTTCTGCGCAAAGCACATGCACATTTTTAGATCAACTTGTGTTTTATTTAGCATACATTCAGAGTGTCATCATTTATGATGCTTTTGCAATGTTGCAACAAATTTTTCATCATTCAGAGCCCAGCATGTCTTCAAGACTCTTCATGAGATTGGGGTCTAGACTCTGTGGGTCTTCCATCAACATAAAGAATTTCTGACTCCAAAGGCTAGTTCATGCAAGACATGACGTCCTACACACACACACAGAGGCAGGAGAATAATTGTATTTCTGTTCGGGATTTTTCATAATTTATAGTAAGCTCAACAGCAGAGGACAGTCAAGTTTTTAAGGAGATTTTGTGAACATTAGAAATGTATTAAATCTGTGATATAGATTCAGAAGTCCTTCAAATCCACCTCTCATCCTGCAATTGAGAATCACTCTTTGGTCAGCATGCGCCCCCTCACATGACTACAATGATTTGGCAAGAATGAGCTAAGAATGAGCAGAAACGACTAATTCTCCAAAATAATGAGACCAAAGGGTCTGTCAATGATGAAAGGGAACCAGCTGGTATACATACCACTTCTGCTTTTAGAGGCTGATTCACTTCTGACGTTGTCCTCTAAGCAAATGCTGTCAGGGGGCAGAATCTCTATGAATAGAAACATATGTTCGTGTGTAAGTTCCAAAATGGCCACACTAAATTGTCAAACTTTGATCTGAAAAAATGTAAATCGTTTTAATGAAGTAACTTCAACACTTTACTTATCTTGAGCCTTAGTCACAACTGACCTTACAGGATACGGGCTGTCTGCCGAGATAAAATGAGTAAACCTGCACCCGGCATGCAGGAAACACCAAAGTCATAGACCGTAGAGCTAAAATGTTCATATTTTTCTACGGGCATGCTGCAGGCGACAGGATGTAGCAAAAGCATTTACAATATGCAAAGGTAAGTAAGCGTGAAGTAGGTGGGACGCAGGCACGTCATATGGATTTTTTATACTTTCAACCCCCTCCCAAATCCTGTCCACTGCGCAAGGAGCCTGTTAGTGCACAAGCGTGTGCTGCTTGTGACTGTTAGAATTTAGGCAGTCAGAGTGCAGTTTGTGTGGACATCCTACAGGCGTCTCATGGGCACTTAAGTATCACCTGCACACCCCATGTATGCAGCATTTGCATGCGGTCAGAAAGGAGCCAGTAGATGCACCTTACTAACGACTAGAGTGCTGCATAAAGGCCATCGTACCACAGCATCACTTGTACATGATAAGTGCGTGCAACTTACATTGTCCTTATGAATATTTCACGATACACTTGCCGTACGCATGACAATGATACGATCAATTCTCATGATGTGGCCGCACGAGTCTCAAGAGACCTGCAAGACACACCTCCACCTCCTTTGAAATGCAGCCGCAACTCTCTGTAACCTTCTACGGTCCCGGACAACACAAATTCCACAGTATCGTCATCTTGAAACGCTGTGAAATTTTCCGATATGAATAGATGTGACTAAAGATTTAGAAAACGCCACCAGGAGGACTAAACTATATGAATAGAAAAGTGTATTTATTTAGTAAAATTAACTGTAACGGCCACACGGTGTTGTCAAACTTTGATCATATTAAAATGATATTGATGGACCAATTTTAACACTTTTAAAGCTGCTGTGCCTCACCTCCATCAAGATGCCAATGGTATGTAGGAATCACATTCTTATTGTGTAAAGCCATGAAACAAAATCAAAATTAACTAAAAAATGGCTGACTTTTTGGATGGGTTTTGTCAGAATTATGTGAGACTTGCAGTGTGGGGGATGGTGGCCTGTGGAAAGGTCTTATGACACTTCCTGTTCATAACTTTTTATGGACAGAAGTCAAGAGACCAATTAGATGGTGAGTTGTTTCCAGCTCAATGAGCACAGGATTACATCTCTGCTTCATGCAGACAGTGTGGTCCAGTTGGACTCTGGGGAGGTTTGGAGCCAGCATAAGAATGATCACCTTGAAATCCATTGAGTCGTAAAATCTAGATTTCCCTCTTAGATTTTATGGACAGATATCTGTTTGAACTTGGAAAAGTTTTAAGTATTCTGCTGCCTCAACACCTTCTGGTGTTTTGTGGTAAATCAGTATTTCTGCTCACATCTATCCTGTTCTTACCATCAGAATGACATTGTAAACTTTCAATTTGGATAAGTCTTTTTAGTTCAGATTTTTAAGCACCTCATTATTATTAACGTAAGCACCTGGACATGCCCAAACATTCATCATGCCTGACCTTGTCATTTCCAAAAAGGATTCTCTGAGCTCATATCAGAGCCATAACCCTGGCTATAAAGCATGCTGATATGGGTCACATGAGGCAGGTACTAGGGTGGATCTCAATGTAGAAATCCTACTCTACACCTCAATAATCATCATTAGTGTGTCTTTAGGAGAGCTAGAGAAAGTGTGTACAGGGAAGGCACTGCACAAACTGCTGTCCCAATTCCACATTAGCAATAGCATATTAGCAGGAGGGCAGCCGTGGTGCAGAGGTAAAGTGATCAACCTCTGATTAGAAGATAAGGCAGAGACGGAAGGTTTAATTACTGTGTTGCCCGGCCCTATGTTGAAGACACTGAACCCCACATTCCTATTGGTGGTTTTAGGTTGGCGCCAGGACTAGGCAACAAAGTGTGTGCATGCGTGGGTGAATGGGACTGTGACTGTAAAATGCAAGGGTGTAATCAACTTATGAACTCATGATTAGGAATCAATTAATCGATTAATAATCCTACAATCAAATTGACCTCTAACATTTATTTCAAAATGCAATAAATCGCTTATATCAATACTGGAAAATACCATTGGAATTGAAGGCCGAAGGGTTTATTTTACTATAACATAAAAACAACAAGTGCCATATTGATTATCTTGCAAGAAATACAAGGGCTCTGAAAACTTCACCAGCACTGTCCAGTAACTATAGTTTTTTTTTATCTCTGAGTCCCACTGGTTACATTTTTGACTAAAGATATCCTGGATTGATTTTAGGGCAGTAAAACGGATTGTTCAAAATGAACCAATATTGACTATGAATCCTATCCACAACCACAAATTAGGATATGAATCGAATCGTTGTTAAAATAAATCATTACAGCACTATTAAAAGGCCTTGGGCCTTTGAGGAATTTGGAGAAGTGCTATAGTTTACACCATTTACTATAAGCAAGTACATGACTAATAACTTTTTCTTTTATGTGGTTGAACTTATAAAAAGTTCTACATAAAAGGAATTTCTCTAGTCATGTGTTATATTTCAGAATAAGTTCCCTATTTCTAGTTTTCAAAGGTTTGTCAAGCTAACAATAAACTGACTGTTTTTAGGGGCAGAAGAACACGCTCAGCATCACTTCTTGCAAATCGCTTTCTCTGTAGCAAGCTTTAAATAGGAGAGTGGAGAGGCAGACTAGAGCAGCAGTTGTGCGTCCTGTAATAAAAACACCAATCATCCATTTTATCATCTGTAGTGGGTATTAGAGTGTGTGCATTAATCAGCCTGAGGGGGGAAACGTGGATGCTAAAGTGAGTGGCCACTGATGAAGACAAGTGCGCCCATCCAAAATGAGAATGTGTTAGCCTGGTTATGTATCAGTTTTATGGATTAAAGATATCAATCCATTAATTTCCTGCCTGAGGGACTTCTATTCATTTGCCACTTTGCAGCGGCTGCAGAGTTCAGTCAGATTGATGATCGGTTGGAATGAGAGCCGGAGAGCCAGATGAACGCCACATTTTATGAGGGATGTAAAGCAGCACCTGCAATACTTGGACATTCATTAAAATCGCATATGGGCTACTCAGGATTCACAAAGACCTCAGAAAGATTCCGAGCAAAAATCTATGCTAATAAAAAACTATGTGTTCATGAATTCCAATATGAGGAATAATTCATGTTTAGGAATACATTTGTCCGGGCAACATAATCAGCGGAAAGTTTGTGCTGTGAAGTTTTTTTCACGACACTGAAAAAGTGATCCTGCCAGAGAAGAAAACAGCTGCTATCTCAATATCAATTTGTAGCATTTTTATATAATTTTGCGCACAACTTTTTACTAGCATGCAATTAAAGTAAAAAAATGAGCTAAAGAAATGTCTTCTTTCAATGTGCTTTCAGGTGACCGAGATGAGAACTGGGCCTCTTGGGTGCAGCAACTATGACAACCTGGACACAGTCAGCTCTGTTTTGGTTCACAGTCCAGAAAACAAAGTTCAGCTCCAAGGTAAATTTGTTTTCTTGTGTGGAGAGCAAAGACAAAAGTCATTACTGTGCCGGTGGGGTGCCAATGCAGATAAATTGAGCTAAAGAAAACAGCTTTCTTGCTTTTTAACATAAAAGCCTCATTCCGACTGAAATCTGTCGGGGATTTTTAAAGAAGCAGAATAATCAGAGCTAATCAATACTGTGCCAATTTAAACTAAGGGCTACAAAAGAGACCGAATTCTGTGACAAGAAAAATAGACTGGAACACACTTATGGAATACAGCATAATATAGGAATTTTTACTCATTAAAAGATCAAGACTAGAAGGTTTTTCTGAAAAACTCTGTAGCTCTTTAGTCTTCAAATTAAAATCCAGCACATCATTTGTTCTATTCCAGAATACTTTTGATTTAAGGGTGTATTGACACTGGAAAAATAATTTGGTCCGGATCGAGTCCTGATCCTTGGGTTTGGTCTGTATTCAGGCTGCCGTCAGGCGGCTTTTCCTGATTCGAACCAAAGCTTATAAACGAAACCACGTGACTAAAAATCTCTTCACTCATCGGTCAGGAATTAAAGCAACTAGAGGCAAAAATTATGGAAGTCCTGCGCTTCACCATCCTTGTTGGAATAGTTCACGGATTGAAACTTTATATTTTGCTGACCAATTTGGAACTTCTGTTTCAACTTTATAGTTGCTTTTTTGGTCCGGCATGCTGTAAGAAGACATCTAAGAAAGTATGCTAATAAGTGTATATGACAGACAGTACAAAGCAATGTGCATCACGTTAAAAATGTTTTAATGAATGTACATTCTTCCGATCACATTTCAAAAAGGGGTTGTAAATCTAATGTTATTGCATTGCTTTGAGAAATGGCAAACAACAAGCTCCCTGCTCTGCTCCATTCAAATCCAACTACTTTCCGACAAATAGCCCATTAACGTCTTTGTTTCCCTCATCCATGCCGGCATCTGGCTCAAAACTGTACAGCTGGACTGATATTGCTCGCCATTTTTGTTGTACTGGTAATGTTATGTTGGGGTTGTGAGGGGCTATAATCCAGGTGGAGAGTATTTAAACACAGGGATGATGGGAACTGAGGGTGGGCTTCTTCCACGCAAACAGTTCTGCTTACAACTCAGAGGCAAATATCTGATGAATACTGCTGCACTTCAGAATCTACAGTATGTCCTAGAAAACAATACAGCTTTTTTTATTTGGCTAAAAACGTTGGTGATGCGTGCAAACTGTGACGTGTCTCATGACTGACAGCAGGAGTAAACATCGCTACCCGCTACTGGCAAGAGCCAAATGCTAAAGTGAGTGGATCAAAAGATGGTCAGCAATGAAATATCTACATTTACACCAGGCTCAGAAAAGGGCGTTCAAGCGACTGCTTTCAATGAAATGTCTATGTGATATGAGTGTTTGGGGCTCTCTGTCCAAATCTCGTGGGTTCACCCTTCACTATGCAAGATTTTAAGTTGGTTTTCAAGCTTCACATACAAAACATTCGACAATTGAGCACGTGCTGAAAGTTAAACCAGGTGAATTTTTATCATTAAGGGACTTGATTGTGACCTATGGGTTGCGTCTTTTTCAAAATACGAAGGTGCATACTGGTTAGAAAATAAAGTAAAATTAAAAAAAATGTAAAAATCGACCTGAATAGAGCTGTGAAAGAAAATGCCTGGAGCAACCGCTTCGACATTTTGCACCAAGGCTCTTCCAACTGTGAATACATGCGCTAGTATGGGGTAGCTACAGACCTGTGTGAACACCATATGCTCAAAGCGCATTAAAAAAAACCTGCCTTCAGAACATTATTGAATCTGCAGCACATGTCCAGTGTGTACGTAGTCAGCTTCTCATCATGGTTTGGTGCAGATGCTGTGCTGTAGGTTTTCTAAAATTGCTACATTGCGCTTTAAAGGTTTTCTCTGTTGAAACAAAAAATAATTGTTTCCAGGAGAGTATAGCAGCCAGAGCGAACCAGAGCAACTTCAATGCTAGGAGCACTTTGGCACATCTTCTTCTTACTGCGCTCAGGCTTAATTCTTGAATATGAAGCTGTTGTGCCCTTTTATCTTGAAAACACTTCGCTCTTGAACCCCAACTAAGAGGCACACTTAAAAGAGCAGCGTGCAGCATTGCTGGTGATTAGCATAAAGGAGACATTTTCAACCCTCTTTTTTGCTGTGGTTCTTAACGCATGTGAGACATGCAAGATCCGCCATGGTGTACCGCAGACGTAACCTCATTACATGTAATTACAACTAGCTGATTCAAAATGATAATTAAAAGAAAAGCCAAACAGTAAAAAATAACAGGACATAAATGTGGTTCAAAAATCTGCTTTGACAAGTATTTACCAAGAGCACGAAGCTTGACAAAGATTTCCTTTTTATATGCATTGCCAGTTAACTTTTGCTCTTTTTTTTTAAATGGTGTTGCATTTTCATTTATTTTATTTTAATGCATTGCAATACAGCTGGAGATAGGAAACAAGGCATCTGTCACACTGTGTCACAGCTAAGAGTCACTGTTCTAAACTAAATAAAACAATAGTCTGCAGGTAAAATTATAAGTTCTCAAAAAAAAAAATTAGTTTAGTTTAAAAATAACTCATTGGTTCTAAAGCTGAGCTTTATCTATCTTTAAAGTCCCACTCCAAATATATTTTTAGCTATTTTTAAAGCGTTCCCAGTAATCTTTTAATTATGTCATTTATTTAGCCAAAATTTTTAAAAAAATCTGTCGTTTTCTAGAACATTTTTTTGCAAGGCAGCAGAAGTTCATTAGAAATTTGCCTCTGAGTAGTGGGCTGGATATTGGTGTGGAGTAAGCCCACCCCCTTCCCTTCATCTGTTTAGACTCTCTCCAGCTATCTTACAGCCCCTCACACCCCAAACAACATTACCGGTGCAAGAAAAATGGTGAGCAATATCCAGGGCCGTCCAGCAGTTTTGATGTAGATGCTCGCTCAGACGAGGAAAACCAAGATGTACATGAATCTAGTTAGCTATCTACAACAGATGCATCACATGGAGCAGAGCAGGAATGAAAGCAAATTTTTTGTCTGCTCCTGATTCAAAACAATTTGAGTAAAGAAATACTCAGAAATGCAATTTTAAGCCTAATTTTCTTGACCCATGTCCTCCATCATGAGGAAGATACTACAAGAACATGTTTAAAAAAAAACACAATTTTCATTGGTCTTTAATCCCAAAAGCATCTATTTTTTAAAATATTTTTACTGTATTTTGGCTATCAGCATCCTTAGTAAGGTATGGGGATCCTTTGACCCTGAAATTCACGACAAAAATCTTTTTTTATTCATTTTCTAATCCGTTTATTCCCTTTCGTGGTCACGGGGCTGCCGGAGCCTATCCCAGCCACTTGCAGGCGAAGGCCGGCGACACCCTGGACAGCAGTCCCCAGTCCGTTGTAGCGCCACAATCACACACTCATACATACTCACATACACACCTATGGACAAATTTTGAGTAACCAATTAACCTATGAAGCATGTTTTTGCGAAGGTGGGAGGAAAACGTGACAACATTGTCACAAAAAGTTCCTTTGTGTTGTTAATTGTCACTTATAAAGTGCTGCCCAGAAATGCACCTGCCTATTAAATAGTCAATTAAATGCAACATCACAATATAAAATATGTCAAAAACAAACTGAATACATAGTCTGGTCTCAGTAGTATTTAGGACCAAGTCAGACAGGCCACCATGCTGTCTAAATTACTGGGCTTCAGCCTTAGTGAACCCACAAATAAATGTGATGTAGACGTATGACATTATATCTAACTAACCCCTCCCACTGCACAAGGCGTTCATCACCTCTAAATACATGTTAATGGAAAGCAGTGCAGGCAGTAGGATTGTGTTTGGTGTTTCTGTGTTATATATGTTGAAATGCCTACCTTCTTCTTTTTTTTAATAAGTTTTATCGTAACAATTATAGTTTTAGGAGTTTAAAATAATATACGTAACTCTAGTCAGTGTGACACAGTTAAGACAAGTTCTTGAGTCAGGAAAGCAGCTGTTTGAACTTAATCTCGGATAAATCAAAAATGCCTTTTTTCTTCCAAAAGCTAAGGTTTTGCTTTAAAGGGACACAATCCTTTTTATTTTTTCGTACATGTCCGCCTTTGAACATCCAAACCCATCCTTCCCTGACTAACAGGCCTTCAGCTCATTCTTTAACACTGAGGATATAAATCTTTAATCTTTTCTCAGCTTTTTGATCTGTTTTGAAAAAAGATTAGCCGACGCAAACAGCAGTCTCTCTATTTCGGGGGGGGGGGGTTCATTCCAAGACTGTACCAGAGACAATATTTTACAACTTTTTTGGAGTATGACTTTAGAAATGAATATTAATGCATCTTTCACATACATAAAATTGTAGAATATATACATATACAACTTGCTTTTGACCAAGCAAATTAATTGTGCTTTTACTTTGGTAAATTAATAAATATTTTTTCAACAACAACAAAAACACTAAATATTTTTTATATAGAGAAAATAAAGAAAAAATGTGCTTTAACTAATAATCTTTGCTTATAAATAATTATTGTTTTGGCAGCATTTTAAATCAATACAAGTATTGCCAAATGAATTATTGCGATATGTTACAGAATTGATTTTTTTCCTACTTTCTACCTTTCCTTGATGTGTCAGATATGTGAGGATTTTCGCCTGTGTCACATTTTGACATATTTCAGAAATAATCATGATACATTTCTCTCCTTCTCTGCTATTCCTGGTTCTCCACAGGGCTGCAGGCCATCCTACCAGGCTACCTTCAGAGCTGCTTCATCCAGGCAGCACTCAACTACATTGGCTGTAAATCTGAGGGTCAGTTTGTTTGCCAGAACAATGACTGCTGGTGTGAGTGCAGCTCGGCTTTCCCGCAGTGCAACTGTCCTCTCTCTGAGCTGGACACCCTGGAGAAGAGCCTGCTGCACATAACAGACTCCTGGAGGCAGATCAACAGGGAGTTTGAAGAATCCGGTGAGTCAGACAATAATTGTTACCCTTTTCAAAACAAATTTGAAAATGTCATATTAAATAGAGCTTTCAAAACAGACAAAAAGAAAAATTGAAAGTGATTTACATTTTTCCCCAATTTGGACTTCAGGACAGCAATATTGTGCTGTTAAAAAGCATATTATTAAGTAAAACTTGACTTTGTGAACTTAAGCTTTTTCATTCTTCTCAAAGCACTCAAGGCTGACAAACTCACAGTCTCTGGAGCTCCAATATTTATTTATAAATGCTTACACTAAAAACATAAAGTATTTCGAGGTCTTGGTACTGATGTGTAAAAATGTCTGCAACAGTAGTAGCACAAGCAAACACACTTGATTTTCAAAACGGACACATGTTTAACATGCAAAGTAATATGTACTTTTTCCTTTAAAGAAAATAGACATTTTTGAGAAATGCGCAAAAGCTTGGAGAAGTAGTGGCAGACAGATCATTATACCAATGAAACAGGCTGTATTGCAGCCTAAGCACATGGTAGAGACAGGTGTTATCTGTATCACTTTAGGCATCAAGGTTGCATTTCTTTTAAATCTCATTATATTGTGTATAAAAACAATACAGGCTTCCTACAGTTGAGAAGCAAAAGGGGGAAAGACAACAGGAGAGATGACAAAGAGAACACATCCTTTTTGCTCATGTAAATACTTTTGTAATGCTAGAGGCAAAACATTTTTGTGACATATTGTCATCGCTGCTCCTGCATGAATTAGAAACTGCACCTTCCCTCAACATGGAGCAAAACATTTGCAAAATTTCCTCCCTGAAGTCGAAAAATCCTTGTATATGACTTGAAAATCAAGAATAAATAAGTTACTTTTGTAAAAAGTATTCATTGTGTGTGGGGTAATGGGAAGTATGCATTAAGGAGGGGAGAGGGGTAAATGGTGGGTTGGGTGTTTTTATTTGAATTTCTTTGTCTGATTTTGTTTTTAATAGTAAAACGCTTGTAGATTCAAGAAGTATGAGAAGTGCTTTTTATAAAAAAAGTTTAATTTGGTTTGTTTGAGGGGTTTTTTATTGCCCAACTGTGTACCAACAGTTCACTAACATAAAAACTCAAAAGAAGTACTAATGAAATATTCAATTTTTATGTAGTTTTAATGCACTTATCACTTAAACTAGAATTTTCAAGACCTAAAGTTGTCTATATTACTTAAAGTATAGATTATTATTACCCTTTTTTGTGACATTTTTAAATTGGATGTTTTTCTTCTGCAAAGGTTGCTTTTCTCTGCCAGCCTTTTCAATGTAGTACTGCAACTTAAGTTACCAAGACAAGAAATTAATTATTTATTCAGTAATGGTTTAAAGAGAAAAAAAACATTTACCACAGTTTGACTAAAAGGCTTAAAATGTATTTTATGACAAAAATCAGTTGTCAGAGCCAGCCTTCCTAAAACATATGAGAATGATTATATTTGAAGACTTCGATGTCTGTTAAGTCAGAATGCAGTGCTGTTTCAATATACATTTTAAAATCAGTATTTGGGATAGTAAATAGTAATATGATAAGTTAGTGGGCATCTACAAACCTTTTTTGTAATATTTTACAATACTTGTATCAGGAAAAGAAGTATTATTAGTATAACTTGTTGCTCCCCAACTTTATATTCAATCAAAGAGGCGTGATTTTCCAGAAAACGTGTTTCTACCTCCAATGGCATATTGCATTCCAGATTTTTACTCTTGTATTAATACCATATGACAGTTAACACTCATTCACATTTCAAATCGGTGCTGACTTTTTAATTCAAATGAAGCTCTATGATTTTTCAGTCTTTCACTTTGGCAATGCTAGACTTGCTATACTTCAGTTTTCACAGTAAACTTTCCTATAAGGATGACATTTCACAAACATCTCATTATAAGGGTGGCATCGTCAACATAAGCTCACAGAATAACTGCTTAGAGGAGGTTCAAGTTGTGAAAAAGAGTTGTAGATAATGTAAACTCTCTATTGATTAGCCACCTTCTAGCCATATTTTGGGAAAGTTTGCTGTTAGAAAAACTGCATGTCAATGTATGTATACCTTCCATTAGGATAAATCAGAATGTGGGATTTGGTCACACAAGAGTGATTATTGTCCTGTCTGAAAACACATCTGGTTGGGGGGGGGGGGGGGGGGGGGGGGGTTCACAATGCTTTCATTCAGTAATTCAGTAAATTTCTATTGACTTCTTCTTTGTCATCACTCCCAGTGCAACAAAAACACTAACTGCATATTGTGAACTAAATATTTATCTCTCTACAACAGTGCTCATACATCACCATTTGTTCACTCAAAAGCAACAACAGCAGACCATCTGAAACCTGTCCTGTCCTAAGCTTTCCCAAATGGTACAGTCCTGGTCAGTTATCTCCAACGAAATTAAGTCAGTTCATTTTTTCACTGTATGGACGCCGCCATGTTGGAATCAGGCAGGGTCAGTAAGCAGTGATTGGTCCGAGTCAGGCTGAGTCAACATTTCTATGGCTACCACTCTCTCCAATCAGGAGTGAGCTTGTTGGAAATCCACACAGCTACAACTTAAAAGTGGGCTACGCTAAATCTGTCAATCAAACAATTGGAACATTTAACGCCAGACCATTTACTTTTATCGAGGAATCTGATTGGTCAGTTTATAATGTGCACTACGAAAGAATATCATCAGGTGGCAGATCAGGGAAGATTATTCTGACAAATAGAATTACTGAGGCTATGGGATTTTGGTTTCTTGCAACCAGTTGGTACTTCCTGTTTGAAACACGAGGGGGGAGAGGTCACTCAGTCCAGTTCTCATAAATATTCAATAGCCGCGTTTACATGGGCAAAAGTAATCGGAAAGAATGCCTGAACGGAAAGAAAATGTGTCATGTAAACGCGCCGTTCGGAATAGTCTGCCCCGGTCAGACTCGTTCGGATCAAACTTTCTTTCCGATCGAGATAGGTGGGTTATACCGATCCTTTATCCGATCGTTGGTCATGTAAACGGTCATTCCGATCGTGTGTCACTTCTGCTCTGGTTTGCGTCACACATAGATGGTGTTTCGCTGAGAGAAAGCTTTGGAGCTCATACAGGACCGATCAGCTGGTCTGCGGAGGCCCCGTGAAAAGCACCGCTCCGCTCTCGCCCCGCTGGCTCTCTGCCTCTCCCCCTTCATGAGGGGCATGCGGGGCAGGAGCGCTTCGGTCCACTGGCACCCGAGCCCCGGTGCCAGTGGAACAAGTGAGCAGAGGAGCCGGATAACTTTGTGTGAGGGGAGGGAGGGGTGCTTAGTTACGTGTGCGTTTTGTTGTTGTGTTATGTGTGGGAGAATTGAGACTGCGAGCCGTCCCGCCGCTCTGGGTTAGCGGCTGCAGGACTCAGGAGGAACCGTGTTTGAGCAGAGCTCGGGCCGCTAGCTCACTGCTTTGGGGGTGTGTGTGAACTTTTCAGAGCAGAAAGAAATGTCGCTCAATCCTTAGAAACAGTTCAAACAATAACGTGGATTTGTGTTTCCAGCTGTCTCCCGACAAAATGTTTCCCCGCACGGTCCTGGATTTTGTGTCCATCAATGCTAATGTTGTTAGCCTTGTTAACCCTTCCAGCTCGGTTCTTCAACATAAAAAGCACTGTCCACACGGATTAAATAAAACGATGAGCTCGCAGGCGCTTCATAATATTCATTACATTAATAAAAAGCACGTTTGGAAGATTGCCTTGTATTACGGAGCTGCTGCATAACTGTCTGTGGCAGCGGTCTGTTTACAACCGGACGCATCGCTTCTTCCGGGGGGGGGGGGGGGGGGGTTACCACTACTGCGCATGCCCAAATGATTCATTCCGACCAAAGGTGTGAGCCATGGGAACGTTTGTTCTAATCGGAAAAAGGTTTTCTGGGCCCATGTGCACGGGTGAATTTTAACCCGACCACTGATCCGCTCAAGATATTTTGCCCATGTAAACGCGGCTAATGATTCTGATCAGTTTAAGATTGGAACAGCTCACTAGCTGATTTGTTTGTCCCAAACAGTGATCCAAGAGTGTGAGATGTGTTTTTCTTTTGTGAACTTGCTGTATTGTTTCAATACAGAAACTGTATTGTTGTTGTATTTTCTTCTAAAAGACTCATTTATTAAAAAGCTTTACATTAAATTGAAAGACAGATATTTCTGCCAGGCTGGTCTGACACTAAACTGCTCACTATGGATGACTGTTGGTTCCCATCTTTTGACACCTTGTTGAAGCCGTGTCTTTTGTAGGTTGTTGCGAGACTTTGAGTGTAATTTACAAAAGGTTTTGGCATAAAAAAGCGTGCACATTTAGAAAGCGTAAACCATGTTGCTCTTGACATACCATTTATGGGAAATGGGTGTTTTTGTCACATTTTTGCTAAAAACTTGGAAGAGAAGATGTAAAAAAATGCATTTAGCACACATAATGGGACTTATGAAATGTGAAACATGATTGCAGATGCTGTTTTTTCATCTATTTATCCAAAGAAAAAAACAAATGCAAAAAAACAAAAATAATGGACTAGCTAATAGGAGGATCCTTTGATGTCAACAGAAAAAAAACTAGCTGATGGAAGTGAAGAGCACAGATAAACTGTACAGCAGACATTTAGGTGATACTCAAGAAAGGAGAATGGATTTTAATCTTCTTAAGAAGATGCAGAAAAAACTATTTAAAGGGGAAGTTTTTTTTGTTGTTTTTTTTCCTTTTTACTATAATGGAATGATCCCCTTCACTGCAAGGCAAGAAGTGAGCAATGTGCATTGTGGGAGTTAAAGTTTTATGTTGTTTTATTTAATTCTTTGAGTGTTTGTCATGGTCTTTATCTAAATAAATGTGGGTTTTTTTTACATACGCTAAAGTTCAAGTTGAAGCTTTGCAAATATTATTTGCAATGTTTTTAGCTTATAAGGCATCATTCGCTATATCTCCAAGAGCCAACTTTTTTGTTCGTTTACCATATTTATTTTTCGAAATATTTTTTTTTTTTTTTCATTTTATGTATTCTAAACGTCATGTTCAGTTTGTTCTTCCATATGGTCTGAAAACTTTCAACCTGAGTAAAATGTTATGTAGTCAACATCTGTAGATAATATTTTAGCTTTTTAGCGACTTGATTTCAAGTGCCAGCAATTCTAGGAGTTCATTTTAATCAGATGTTACCCTGGAGTTTGTAGCCACAGGTAGAACCTCTGTGATGTTTGTGTTCTTGTCAACAGAGGAGTTCCAAAGCTTTGTAGGGAAACTGCCATCTCATTACGCTGTGAACACCTCAGTGGTGGAACACCTGTGGAGGATGGATGCTGGGTTGCTCCAGCGCTACAGGCAGCTGGAGAGCAGCAGCAACCAGCTTTTCTCCAAAGCTCATCGCACAACTAACAAGCTCTTCAGTCTGAGCAGGAGATGCAGGAAACAGCCTAAAATCACGCTGCCAAGTCCCAGGTAAGACAAGAGATGTGAAGTAGCTGGAGGGGAATTTAAACTGCTGCATGTTAATCCATCTGCTGTGCTTTTTAATTATGACAATGATTTATGTGCAAAGCACAGAGAGAGAAGGACCAGAGCGAGGCAGGTCTTATTAGAAGGCACTTGATGGAAGGTAGTCATGGAGGGAAAACTGCTGAGTGGAGAAAAGCTGCTTCCCTGTTCCAGCCAGTGAACAACAAAGTGGATCACGTTAGAAAAATAAATAAAAAAAGGAGGCTGGACTGTCTGTACTTTAAGTTACTATCAGTCTGCTGTCATTAGGTGAGCATATCATGTTTTATTCATTAGAGTAATAATCTAAAATTTGTGTAGCCTAGTAAAACAGACAAACTGTAGGTTAAGGGATTCTTATTTTGAGCTCTGTATGTAGATTTACATTAAGTTTCTGAGGCAGACCATGGTCACATGGTTACAACAACTGCTTTTTGGCGCATGGGCCATTATAAATCCTAATGTTCCTTTGAAAGTTGACGAAGGTTATTTAGTTCAACCATAATAACTCCGATAAAATTGGTTTTGGTATTTTTCACATGTTCTTGTAGCATTGTTCTCATGACGGAGGACAATTTGGGGGGGGCCGATGATGGTTCGCTGATTTGTAGAGATGTCCAAATCTACAATTCTAAAATCCAGTGCCCTAGAAGTTTCCCAGAAGTCTCTGCGAAAAACCAGTGTGCATCGATGCTCACTAGATTGGCGATTGTAGACCACAATAGATTGCGATTTAACGATTTTTTCATGTGAAAAAAAAAAAAAAAAGAATTTCAATTAATTTTAATTACACATCCAAGTTTTCATCATCAGAACACAGTGGATTCATAAATAGCCTTCATAAAATATTCATATTTATTAGGTTTTTGCTTTACAAAATTAGTGATGTTAAATTATAAAATTCTATATAATTCTTTTCATAGTTAGGTAATAGGGAGGGAGACAAAAATCTTTCAAGACTAACTTATTTTCCAATTAAGTTTTTTAACTTGATACAGGACATAATGTCTTATTATTTAAGTAGGTTACAATGACTTTTTAGAAACTTTATCTTCAAGACATTGGACACGTGTAATAATAATATAAATGTGCTCATGGAGCAAATCAGACCTAGCTTTAGACAGGTTTTCAAACTAGAATGAAAGTTATTCAGCTTAAGTGAAACGTTACCTGCATCAAAATATATCACATAATTATTAATTAACAATAATTCACATTCTTTATTGTTTCTAACAACAATCAAAATAAAATCTATATGGTTGGGTTAACTCTTAATTCTAATTGTCTTTGTTTTATTAATCCTTCTATAAATATATATTGTGAGTTTATTTGTTGATGTGGAAAAAAAAATGAGCTTCATGTTCAGATATATCATGAGTACTAATAGAAACACATGTGGTCTCTTCCTTAGGCTGGTGCATTTCTGGGTGAGCTACGCCCTTTCCATGTTGTACTGCAGTGAGAACAAGCAAGTCGGTGTCTACAGTGAAAGGAGCCGCAGCTGTTCCTGTCCCCTCAATCGTCCGCCATGTCAAGGTCTCATCCCCTGCTCAGTGGGTGACGGTCCCCACTGTTCCTCCTGTTCCCCAGACAACCGGACACGATGCTCCAGCTGCAACCCAGGCTTCACCCTGACCCAGGGAGCATGCCGGCCTGCCGTGCCTGACCCAACAGACCCTTATCTGAGCATGGAGAGTGACAGAGATCTTCAGGATCTTGAGCTGCGCTACTTGCTGCAGCGGCGGGACCCACGAATCACTCTGCACGGTGTATTTGTAAGCAATGATGTACGCATCAACACCTGGTTTGATCCTTCCTGGAGGAAAAGAATGCTGCTCACCCTCAAGAGCAACCGGGTCAAGTCAAACCGTGTGCATGTGCTGCTTGGCCTGACGCTGCAGTTCTGCCTAACCAGAAACAGCACTTTGGAGCCCACACTGTCCTTGTTCGTCAATCCTTTTGGGGGCAGCCACTCCGAGAGCTGGACCATGCCTATTGGTCAGCATGGATATCCTGACTGGGAGCGAACCAAGCTGGATATTCCCCTGGACTGCTACAACTGGACACTAACTCTTGGAAACCGATGGAAAAGCTTCTTTGAGACGGTTCACTTCTACCTGAGGAGTCACGTCAGGGATTATGGGTTTGTAGCAGGAGGAGGCAGGAACACCACACTGTTTGACGAGGACATGGAACCAACCAACAACATTGGTTACATGAAGGTGAACAGCATGCAGCTGTTTGGATACAGCGTCCATTTCGACCCTGAAGCCATCCAGGACCTGATTCTGCAGCTCGATTACCCGTACACTCAGGGATCACAGGACTCTGCCCTGCTGCAGCTGGTGGAGCTGCGCTATAGGATCAACCGCCTCTCGCCTCCAGGGGCCCCGCATGTGGATCTGTTTTCCTGTCTGCTCCGCCACCGACTCAAACTGTCCAGTGCAGATGTGACCAGGATACTCACTGCCCTGCAAGCTTTCAGTGCCAGACAACCAAACCACACAGAATACGAGGCGAATAAACTGTGTGCCTAATGGCCCCAAATTCATGTCTTGTACTGCTTCTGTGTGGACAGAGACAGGCTTTTTTAGTCAGCTGGATCATACCGTGTCAAGTGTGTGGTATGTGCTTTAAGACTGTGTTGTACATACACAACATGCAATTAAATTTGATGTTCCTGTTTTCTATTTGAGTGTATTTTTCTATATTTCAGAGAGAAAAGTCTGTTTTCGAAAAACATTTTGAACCCCCCATAAACTGAGGATAATAATTGCAAAAATTTGCCTCGTAACAGTTCCAAATATGTACATCAATGTTTTTTTCAGTGTTGTGTTTTCAGTGTTTTTGGAAAAGATTTAAAAATCAAAAACAATTAGGGAACATGATAAATTGGTGATTTTCAGTCCCTCTAAAATCATTTTGTTTCCGTGGCTTGTTAGGGGTACATTTGTGCTTAAAATACTGTGCCTGTGGAATTTTTTGTGAAAGTTCTTATTTAATTATTTTTCTGACGGACTGCGCTGAACCACAAGAGCATCTAAGTGCTTTTCCAAAGCTGGGTCTTTTACACTTTCATTCCTCTACACTTTCACTTTTACACTTTTTGCAGTTTGTTGACAATCTGCTGTATTCTTGAGAGACAGGGAGAAGGTTTTCCTGAAGAGACAATAAGGCTGCTCCCTATTGGGTTATAAAAACCCAAATCCGTAGATGAAATCACATTAGATAAGTGTTTTTCAACTAGTGTCCTGCAGCATGCTAGTGTACTGTGGGAAATTAATTTTTACTGATTTAAAAACATTTACCATTGCCAAGATATCAGCTCAGTGTTCATTCAAACGGGCCCCGAAAAAACACTGATTAGTTAGTAATCTGAAAGATCATTAAAGACTTTTGTCTTTTTTTTTTTGTTGTTTTTTTTATTCTATTAAAGACACTTAATAAGAAAGAAGATTTAGACACAGCTTCAGCTCTGTTTATGGAAAGGTCCTGCCCGTTCAACTGTCTCCGCCAATCAATCTCGGAGGTGTCATCAGTCTGACCAAAAGTCTTTAGCGGTGTAGCCTTCTGCGGCTTCCTGTGTCAGACTGTGGAAAAAAGTGAACAAAATAATAATATTGGATTCCAGGTCAGATTCAGCTACAGCCTGAAGCCGCTTTTGAAATTTTGAAGTTAAGCTTAAATAGAAGTAATAAAAAAATAAAAGAAACAAGACAAAGGTGAACAGACCAACAGACCATTGTAAACTAAAATAAAACCATTTATGCTATAATTCAACATAAATATAAATACAATTTTAGTCTTTTTTGAGAAAAGTTTATCAACCATGTTGTGATCATATAATTCTTCAAAATTAGTTACTTTTGCACACGCTTTTTAAAAAATTACTGTTTAGAAAGAATATATAAATAGTTTTTTTGCAATTCCAGCTTTTTCTGCCTTAATTATCACAAAAAATGCACGTAAGATCGTGGAGGAACTGTACAGCAATACGGAGTATGGAGTTTCTCTTTTTTTTACATTTTTGAATGCTGGTTTGCTGCAGGATTTTACCTTGGCTCAAAAAAAGTTGAAATACCCAGATTTAGACAATACAGCTATGAATGTGTACTTCGAAAGTTCATATCATTGCTGTAATTTAGCTAATTATTTTGTTACATCCAATGTAAGTCAGCATACTTTCAGAAAAAATATAGCATCAAGCCCTAGTTTCATAAAAACTTTGCCCAATATTATAGATTTCTTTTAATGCTTAATCCCACTGCAAAAAAATGAATTCTAGGAAAGCAAAAAGACCCAAATGTTCTTATTTTCTGTCATGCAAGAAAAAAAAATCTTATTCAGAAAGTTTTTAAAAAAGACAAATCATTTCAGTCTTAGAAAAAACTAGTGACTGGATTTTTTTTTTTTTTTTGACTTATTGAAAGAAAATGTTTCAAGTCTGACTAATTTCTAAGTCTGCATACACACCTTGCATGTGACACACATTCTGGAACGCACATTTAGCATACAGTGTTCAAATTGGACATGCGTCACTGCTTACTAGTACATGTCCAACAACTACAAGATATAGAGGCTTGGTGTGAAATAGGGAAATGTGCTCAAGGATTTTTCTTTTACAGCTCTATTGCGATATATAAAAGACATGGTGTCATGTAATTCCAGACACAAACCACAATTATTAATATGTTCTCCATGATCAGATTATTTATAAATGGTTGGGCATTTATAAGTTTTTAACGAATCCGAGTCTATGATTGGTCGAAACTATCAAAGAAATTTGCATGTGAACACGAGAGTTTTGAAAGCAGAACCCTGAAAAACACGTTTACGTGCTTTTAAAAAGACTTTTTACTGGAAATGGTCGCTTGAATGTGTGTTGCTGAGGGCGGCGCAAACTTAGTATTTTGCAGTGCATATTTTAGGATACTTAGAGTCTGGCTTCAGATGTCGGCATTCACATGTGTTTTCATAAAAAAAAAAATTTTTTTTACTTGTAGGGGACTAAGTCAAATATTTTTTCACTAATTTTAATCTCCTTCCCCTTTCCCCTGAGGACGGGCTTCTTCGTAAGGGCTGTGTTGTTATAGCCCATCTGGAGCCTCAGAACACAAGGTCTCCATTCTCCACTCAGGGAGCGGCGATGGCAGAGATTACTAAGTGTATAGTGAGGGAAGGGTGGGTTGAAAGTAGCCTTACACAGTCCTTCTGCCGTCCTGCCACGCCATTCACAGTTACTGTGATCGATGAGTCGGCGAGCTCCTGAGACATGCCCAGCATCACACAAGGGCAAACAAGGCATCAGTGACAAGGATGGGACTCTCACCCAGAATCAGGGCAGCCTGAATCCTTTCGGAGGGGGGGGGGGGGGGGGGGGGACTCTGGCTAAAAGGGAAATCAACTTTAATCCTCCGAGGGCTGCCGACATCGGAGCCACAAGCCGGCGGCGTGGTGCGGCTTTGATTAGGCTGGCTTCACAGTGAGCAAAGACGTGGCTTCATCAAGATTCCCCAGACATGTTTCTCCTGAGATTAAAGGCATACACAGTTTTCTCTGATGCTGTCATTCAGAATGAATGCGAACGAGGCTAGCCACACACTTCTGATGCAGAGATGCAGCGCGTGCCTCAGCCACTTCCTCCCTGCTCCTGTACATCAGTGTATGATGCTGGACTTTTTACAGTTCAATCAGTTTATGTGGCACGGAATCAATGGGCAAAGCTTTAAACTGGACTCAAGGCATCGATTTCATTACAAGTTTTAGCACCTCTGCCATACAGTACACTGCCTTTGAGCCCAAAAATTGATTCTTTTTCAATATACTAGCAAGTTTTAAGACAGAACTTTGTCTTCAGGCTGCAAGTCCAAGTTATCAGACATGCCTTTATAGTTCTGCTTTTTCACAAGTCAGCCTTTCCTTTTTGTTCTGGTGTCCTCATTTTTAAAAACTTAACAGAAAGTTTTAATCTAGAAGTAGCGCTGCATTTTAACACGGCAAAATCTGACAGTGGAAATGTTTCCCTGCAGGGAAAAAAAACACTGCATGTGTGTGAGGGAGATACTGAATCTGGACCATGTCCCAGTGAAGGGTTAATTCCTCCGGTTAGGGAAAGGTGCTTCTGCTGTGTTTTTCCTTTCTTTTGTAAACCAAATATTCAGCATCAGGCTGTGGGGGGAAAAAAAGCACAGCCGTGTTGTTGGAGGCAGACCAGATGAGCTCCAAGGTGCATCAGATGCAGGGAAAAAACAAAAAGATAAGAGATTAATGAGCTCAGAGTTTTTGAGTTTTGGTTTGAAGCGATGCACCTCTTCCAAAATACCCGTTGGTAACATTTTCACCTTGTTTTTAGCTTCAAATTGAGTTTGATCAAACAAGTTTGTGTTTCATTAGTGACTGCATATTTAATTGATAATAAATGATAACTTACAACAACAACAAATCTGAAGAAAAAACTCAGCCTAAGGAAAAACTGTGCACGCAATCTATAATAAACATTAGCTAGACATTTCCATGTCTATTACTGAGCCAGAAATGGCTGCTGTTTGATGCAAAATTGTGTGCCTCAGAAGTACTGATGTCTTCTGGGAGTTGGGTTCCTGCAAAAGGACAAATGTGAGTGAAAGCAATGTGGGAAGGCTGCAGGAATACAGAGCTGGGGTAAAGAAATAAAAAAAGACGTTTGATGTTATCAGACAGATTGATCCTAAAAAAAGAAAAAGAACAGTTACTCGTTTTTGCATATCTTTCTTCATCACGACGCCTTGCTGCCTCTGGAACAAACTGATATCAAGGCTCCTCTGTTTTCTGTTCACTGTGTCTCGGTGACAGCAATAACAATCGTGACCGTTTTGACCAAAGTGACAGAGTAATGGCCAAAAAGCATTTTAATCTTGAAACTAATAATCCACACTTAAATCTGGTGGCAGTCATTTCACTTTTGACCAGTTTTTAAAAGTAAAATGAAACTAAAATGAAAATCATGATGTTTTTAAACGTTCTTGTTGCATTTTACTCATAATGGAAGACATATAAAAGTGGCATTTCTGAGTATTTCTTTATACAAATTGTGAATCAAGTGTAGATGACAAAATGCTGTTGAAAAAAAGCCTGTAACTTTGACTTAAGTGCTACAGTCACAAGCTTCCTGCTCCTTTTTTTGAGTTGCTTGCCATAAGGTCAGTGTTAATTGGCTTGAATTGGTTTTTCATTCTAAGGTTCTTCAGAACACGAGTGACGTAAAAAAGAAAACATCAAACAAAAGTGAAGAGATGTTGCTTGTGATCCTTTAAAGATCAAAAGTGGAAAACTGCATACAAATGTGGGCAGAATAGGGATGTATGGTATAAAGTGGAGCGTGTTTGTTCTGTACAAAGCTCTGCTGCTAAGCTTATTTCTATACAAAGACTTCAGGTCTGAAGCTTTCAATGGTTTTCGTAACTTTGAACCAAGATAAAGCAAAGCTTAATTTCTTTGGCTAAAAGCACGAAGCATTTAACAGAGCTGTGCTTTAAGGAATCAATAGATTTGGTCTTCAAGGAGATCTCAAATACTTAACGTCAGCGACACAAACTTTAATCTGTGTCTTTTGTTAGTGCAAGCGGGTGATGGCCCGTTTTAGCAAAGCTATTCAAATCTTTTTAGTCAGTTTGGCTGAGATGTATTACAAAACGCTGACTTGCTCAAATCCTGCAGCATATGTCAGATGGTCAATTTAGGCCATGGCACAGATGCTTGGAATTAGCATTAGCTCATAATTGCATATTTTACTCTGCAGCAATTTCAGCTATTTGGTTTCGAAAAACTGTGAAATGTCTTCTGACAAGATTTACGCTTTAAAATACACTTTTTTTACTTGTCCTGTCCTACAACTGAGCAAACAGATGAGAGCTGAAGGCTTCTTGGAAATATTTTACTGTTACTGTAACAGGGGGTTATGAATCGTCTGACATACAAGGAATAATCCGTAACCCTTGTGCTATCCTAGGCACTTTACCGTTGGGAGTTGGGTCATCTAGATTCACTAGACAGTGCTCTGAACCTTTTTTTTTCAATTTTTTGTGATCTTCACTGGTTCAATTGATTACATGAAATTTTTCCACCTTTATCTACCTTTGTCATGGTAGGGAGAACATGTCAAAGTAAGGGTGGGGTCATCCAAGATAGCACAAGGGTTAAATAAACCTTGAATGACCTTGAATAAACCTTTTTGTGATTCAGACTAAACTTCATTCATTCATTCATATTCTAAGCCATTTTGTCCCTTTCGGGGTCACATGGCTGCCAGACCCCATCCCGGCCACTTGTGGGCGAAGGCAAGAGCGATAACCACTGCACCACCATACAGCCCCTTAGACTAAACTTTATTTCATAATTTATACTAATCATGCAAACAACCAGCACCCCCAGCATTAGACCCACGTCACCCCAGCCCTTGAAGCCTATTGATGTAAACATGCATCAAACCATTTCTGATCCAATTTTACCTTAATTTAGCATCAACTTAAAAACAAAAACGGTTTCCATAGCTTGACATAAATTCAGGCGTTAAGGGGATATTTTATCAAACTTGCATGACCCTTTTTTGAGAATGTATTACTTTAAATAATCATTACTCAAAATGAAGTAAAAGTTGAGTGAAAAAATCTCGTACATAACTGAATCAGTGTTTAGAACAGACAAAAATGTTAGATTTAATGCACAAACCCACAGCCTGGTGGTTATGGAGCCAATTTTTTGGCCAGAGTCTAAATTTAAATATTTTTAAAAAACTTATTAAGAATTTCCATCTCATTGTTTACTGTTTTTCAAGCTAATTGGTGAAAGAAAAATGGAACAAACCTTCACACCCCCAGATTCACACATCCATGTGGTCTTTAACAAAAGATTGTATCATAGTGACCTACAGGTTTCTTGCAGTTGAAGCCAGTTCTAAGTGTCTTACCTAAGGATCAATGACTGTCAAAAGTAAAGGTGATGCTTTGACTGAGTGAGAAGCCAAACGTTTCTCACCCAGTGAGCCTTTATTATAAATTCTAGACTTATGATAAATCTGCTTTAATTCATATAGGATTTTGGTATGCAACGCTATAAAAAAAAACACAACCTTTCTTGCCCCTATAAAATGCATACAAATGTTTTTAATTAAGATGTAAAAATAAAAACCAAAGTAGTTTTTTCTGATCAACTTTCACCTTCCCATTCAAAAAGCTGTATGTGTATGATAACAATTACAGGCCTCTCTTATTTTTCTAAGTGGGAGAACTTGCACAATTGGTGGCTGACTGAATACTTTTTTGTCCCACTATAGCTTTGGGATATGTGCATTTGCATTTGGTACATTTGCATTTGTCCTGCAGGTCAAACGATGCTGACAGAAACAGAATGCAAACAATTACACGGAGCAGTTTTCTCCCAGAGCAGAGCCGCATGATTGAATGCACCCACACACGCAACGAGTCGATTGGGAGCGATAAGCGGGAGCCGCAGGTCGTTGGGCTTGTGGGCCTCGGCGGAACCATGACTTGGACTAATGCACATGTCTGTTTAACAATGAGGAAGGGCGAGGGGAGGCGGTGCTTCTGTGAGTTCACGGAGAAGACGTGTGATTCCTCACAAATGACCCCGTGGGAGGCATCTGGAGTGAAGGCTAACGACAGAGAAGCTCAGGGTTCTTTCTTTAAATACTTAAAGGAAATCTGCCCACCAAAAAAAAAAAAAAAAACTATATTTTTACAAGGAACAGCTTGTAAAGTTTTTGACCATTTTTTTTTGCTCGTAATGTAGGTGGGCACTGCAAGCCCTATGAATCTTTTTCCTTTTTCAGTGTAAATGCCATCTTCCAAGAGCCATTAAAACCCCATTAAATAAGCATAAAGGTATCTTGATTAAAAAAAATTAAGAGTTTGGCTGTGCCCGGCCTGCATTAATAGGGGACCTAATTGGTGTGGAACAATAAAACATCAAATGATAGGTCATCAATCCAGCCATGTAAGAGGAAGATTACATATTTAAGACTTTTAATTGTGTAATACTGACACATTGGACGATATGCTACTTGAAAAAAAAAATCTGCATGCTAATTTAAGGGTTTATTTTGTTTCTCTAGAGAACTATCCACTGTGCCGTGCACCAAATCAAGCTCCTGATGATGAGATTCTTGTGAATAGTTCAGACCTGGCTGTTTGCTTCAGCTCTTATCAACGTCTTCATCGTATTTCATTTTAAAAGCTGCCGTCTGCACAATAAACTGATGAGGATCGCTGCGTCGCCTCAATCAACAACAACAGAGGCTCTCGGATTTACATTGAGTCCCTATAATGAGCTGTGCTGGCGCTCGTCCTCAGCACAAACACGCACATTCACTCTCATACAAAGCAGAGTAACCGGGTCGTTGCAATTCCTCACCCAAAGCTCTCATTACCGCCGCGGCACTAATGACGCAGCGAGGATCAAGGTGCTGCATGGAGATGAAAGTAGAGATGCAAGGATTTACAATACTTCCAAGATCACGGATAGAGCGCAGCATAAACAAAAGCTTTGCCTGAGGTTAGCACCACCAGGGGATTTGGATTTAGTCTCCTAATTCAGGACGATTCATCCTCTTTAAAGTTTCTGCACCGAGGAAACAGCTGATGAGGCCCACCAGAGCTACAAACTGCAAGACCTGAACACAAGAACTCGGTCGAAATTTCCAGGGCTCCCGCACAGCGTCTGTGTGGCACTCATTTGTAATCATTATGCCGTCGCCTGCAGAAACCTCACTGTTTCCTCTTTGTGGCTGTAGAACTGAACACACTGCGTAATAGTTCATTAATCAGTGGCTCGGGAATACTTGTCAGCTTGGAACTTGAGGATCCTTGAAGTGCAATCATACCTAATTATAATCATCAAGGCCACTTTTACTTGCAGTTAAGGTCCCAAAGGCCATGAAAACACAACCGGGATGGCTCCGCTCCTGAATTTTCTGTGAGTGACACAGAGAGACGCAGATGTAGTGTAAAACACTGGAAGATGTTTCATCATCTCATAAATATGCAACTATCTTTTATCATTCAAATCTTTACCCCTCAACCAAAAAAAAAAAAAAATCCCCAAACATTACGTGGGATCCTGTGATTATAAACTGACAGTTCCTCTTCCTCCAGGGAATAATGTAATTACATCAAAGTCCAAGCGTGAGGGCAAAGCATTTATGGTGTTCGTGTTAATGGTTATAAAAGTCTACAGCTCTCACTGAGCATATTAGTTCTCAATAGGGGCTTGAAACGACTGTCTCCTATTTTCAGCTCTATTAATATTTCAAATCATTAACATAGAATTAGTTCACATTTGTTGTTCAGAAGTGGCACATTTGAGTCTGGAGCCTGCTTCCTTTACATTAATCATGCTCATTAATACAAAGGCTTCTAGTCATTAAAATATTATAAAAAATAAACTTTAGTTGGTCTGATACTTTTTTGTTGTTGTTGCAAACCTCTAAAGGTATGCAAAAATTTACATTAAAACCTCAATTTAGAATTCTATATTCAACATTTTTTGTGTATTCAAATTGACTGAAATTTTGCAGACTAATGGAGGCGTCGTGAAACTCAAAAAGGGTTAGGAATTCTTTTTTAAACTAAAACAAAAGACAATAACTTTCATTTTGGGGCTCGGCTGCAGCTAAAAAGCTACAAACTATGACTTCTACAGTCAGACTGCTTCTTGTACCACATTGTGAAAACTGTACAATACTTTGGACAATGCTTTTGTGCGCCCATGCTGCCTCAGCATTTAGTGGGATGCCCATTAAAAATTTAGTTTCACTGAACTAATAACAAAAACAACATCACATTTAATAAATGTAAACATGTTTTGGGTGTTTTTTTATATGTTCTTGTGGGATTTTTCTAATTTTCTGATGGAGGACACAAGGAAATTTAAGCTTAAAATTGCATTTCTGATCATTTTTTTTTCTTAAAATCATTGTTAATCAGGAGCAGATGAAAAAAAAACAATGTGTTTGCAAAAAAGGTAGGTGATACAGTCGACAAGCTCCCTGCTGTGCTCCGTTCTAACATATCCACTTGCAAACAAATAGATCCATGTTTGTCTTCCTCGTCTAAATGGACGTCTGGCTCAAAACTTTAAGGCTGGATCCAATATTGCTCTCCACTTTTGTTGCACCGGTAATGTTAGGTTTGGGGGTGTGAGGGGGTGTGAGGGGCTGTAAGCTAGCGTTTACAAGCATTTAGCGTGCAAACGGAAGGATGATGGGAGGCCAGGACAGGCAGATTTTTGGATGAACTCCTGCTGCTCTGCAGAAACTATGTCCTAGAAAATAACAGATTTTTTGATTGAACAGCATAATCATGATTAAAGGAGCACTGGGAAGACTTTTGAAATAGATCCAAAGATGATTGGAGCAGGACTTTAAATATGTAGAAGGGAGACAAGTAAGAGAAAAATTGGCCATATAGACTGTCATTTGCACTTCTAATAAAAAAAAATTTTAATAACCCATGTTGTACTTTCTTTGTTCCACAGGTTTTAATAAAACTTAAGAAAAGTTTCAACTATGTTATTTCAATGGAAATAAATACAAAAAACAACTGAACCTTAAAACTGTGTGTGTTTGTTTTGGTTTAAATATTTTCATTAAAAGCTATTCATGAGATAAAAGTTTATTATTGTTTGTGTGAATGTCACCAATTCTGGTTCTTGTAATTGTTTATCTGTAAAACTGATTGTTGTAGATTTCAATATTCAAAAATCTGACCAAATAAATCACTGCATCTCTAAACATTTCTATTCTGTAGAAAACCCTGTAGTCAAGTGGCTCTGTGTAAAAAGCCTAAATGAGTTCATTAATTTCATCTTGGACTTCTTTCATGCTTCACCACAAGTAAATTAACGTTACCTTTTTGCTTTTTGCAGCAATCAGATTTGAAGCTTTTTCCTTTGCACTGCAATGGTTCATTGAGGTCATTCCATGTAAGTTTTAGGCTCTTGGATCAAAGGGAAACTGGATGAAGTCACATTACTGATGACTCAGGCAGCTCAAGTGAAAATAAGCCACTCATCCAAATGGCCTTTGAGAGCTGTGCCCTCCTTCACTAAGCTGCCTCCCCAATTAACTGGGAATTTGGGAGAGCAAAGCCAGGTTGTCTACACAGCAGCTACAGCAGCAACCAATCATTCAGCTTAACTGGGTCACAGTAAATCCAGTTGGCTGGTCTTGAGCACTTCAAGGTTTTTTTGTGTGTGCTTGTAGGCCACAGAGCTTTAGTCCAGCAGCACACATTCAATCACGGGGGGGGCTGACACTGATGAAGTCCCTTTTCTGCTCCATATTTTTAATAAGAGCAGCTGAAGCAGAGTTTGGTGTTCAACATGAACACTTGGCTCCTCAAAGCAGCTTAGTGAGCTTTAAAGTCAAGCAGGTACATAACTGTGATCCATGTTTAAAAATCATGGTTTAATAAAAGAAAATGTTGCTTCTGTTACATCCATCTACTTGATACAACTTGAAATTCAAAGGAGAGCAATGCAAGATGCAATCATCCAATAGTGTAGAAAAAGGTGCATCTCGACATTTTAAATCCAAACTACCCAAGTTTTTATCAAAGCAGATGATCATTCTTTAGAGACCCACACATGATCGCTCTCTACATTAAAATTTATACCGAAAAGAGAATCAGACGGCGTAAAATCAAATAAAAGCTCAGCGGTGGTAAAATCCAATAAAATTCCAAATAAAAGTTTAAATATAATAAAAGAGTGACTAAAATCAACTAAATGCTCTCCTGAATAAAAACGTCTCAACATGCCTGAAGTACCTCAATTAATTGTTGTTGTTTTTTTAAAATAAAAATGTTCCCAGTGGTGTTTCAATTATGACTATGATGTTTTAAACCAAGATACCACAACCTGAAAGAAGCCATATTTTAGGTTTATCTGAAGCCTCTGTTGCCAAAATCTCCTCTGGCCATTGGTGCCGTGCTGAGTAACCCCGTCCTTGTGATTTAAGAGTAAGGAGTTAAAAGGTCAGAGATGTATGTTGGGTTTCGACCATGCAAGGCCCTAAAAACCTAAAGTGAAATTTTAAAATCAATTTCTTAGTGTATGTGCATCATAGGCTTGGTGTTTAAGTAGCATAAGAGGTCAAGTCTTCTAGTAAGTCAAACAAAAGCTACAAAAATTGTAAATTTTTGACTTTGGAAAACAGCCTGCTTTTCTCCATTGCATAGCAACTGTAAGCAGGTCAACCTCATTTGACTAAAGGTTCTACCTCCTGATTGCCTTCCCAAAGATTTTAAAGTTTGGTTCATGGAAAATAAGAATATCTGAGAAAAAAGGCCATTCGTCATTTGTGGCTAAAGAAAACAAATAAAAACATGCCAACACCCACAAAGGACCTTCATTGTTTCTGAAGCATTTACTCTCAAGATAGAATATTTTAAGTGTGAAATCTCATGACTAACTTTAGCTATGAGACAACTTTGTCCCATGGGTTGTTTTTTAATCCAATAAATTCTACATGCCTGCAAAGTCACCATAAAACACCAAAGGGGAAAACCTGAAATGGCTACAAACCAACTTCCTGAACAACCTGGCAGCAAGTTCATACTCTGAAGATCTTGGATCAAGACCTGCACTTACAAAATGACTCCATGGCAGTTTTGGGAAAATTCACCAGGAGTGACAACACAATGGATAAACCCACATGAACAAAGTTATCTGAGGCGTCCTGAGACCACGGATCCTCCAAGTGTCGTTTCTCCCTGATGGACTTTTAACATTTTATTGTTCTACACAGGAATGTTAGTCTGTCACTCTGACTTTTCTGCATTAATTTTAAAATACATTAATCTTCTTCAGTAATTAGACAAATCTGAAGGTGAATAATTGTCACCTGCTCCCGTTTCTCACAGCGAGGGTGCTTTGTGTTGTTAATGCCTTCTCTGTGTGACGCCAAATGCAGAAGGATGTCAAAAGCCAGGAGGAACGAGACAACAGGAAAAAGGGATTGTTTTTTGGAAATGAAATGTGTCATTTCTCCTTGCAGGTCAACGAGTGTGCCCGTGCACAGTTTTCAGATGATTTTGATGAAAGAGTGGTTTCAAGCCCGCCAGAAGATGAAAGACATGTCTGCTACCGTCTCCGGATTCATCACTCTCAATTCAGATGTCCTTTATGCACTCCTCTTCCATGTCTTCCCTCTATCCTTGCCCTCACAAGCCTACAAAGGTAATCAAGCGCTGATCCAAATCTCCCCTGCTCATGGTTCCATGAAGCCATCTTCGCCCAGAAATGGGAACTAACTGGACGACACTACGCTCAGAGGACTTTGAGAGACAAAGTAAGGAATAACAGCTTCATTGCAGAGGTGGAAACGTTTATTTTTCAGCAATTTTTCTTTTAGGTTTTTAAAAATGGAAAAAAAAAGTGAATGTTTTTGCAAAATATGTTTTCACGCAGCAATAAACTGCAATACACTTCAACAATTCCTATTTGACTTAGGTTCTTAAAAAAGTTTACAGGACTTTCCATCTTTTTATTTTCTATATTTTCTTGTCTGTGCTCCACAACACTCATGCTGAGTAAATTGGGCGAGGTTTGATGGGTGAGGCAGCCTGCTGTGCTGTTTCTCTTTGTACTTGACTTTGTTTCCTTGTGTTGTGTTTTTGTTTTCCCATCGTATTCCATCATCATTATCGTCTCTGACTGTCTCCATCCGATTAGGTTTGAGTGTTTTCTCTAGACTTGGCAGATAGACTGTTGAAGGCCACTTTATGCATACAATAGGTACGGTAACTTAGAAACATCAAAACAAGTTGAATACCTTTTTATCTGATTTTTTTTGTTTTAATTCAAAGCTTTATATTTGGCCTTGCATGGCATAAAAAAAAAGCAATTTTTTGCTTTAATGTTTATTTGCAATTTAAGTGAATTTCTTTGAAACAAAGAGAATAAAAAGTTGAAGAGTTGCTGGTTGTATCATAAAGTCAGAAAGGCTGTGGTGTCATTGGCCTGCAGAACATGGCTGAAGCCCTTCCTGAAAGGCTTGATAACCTTCTCATGGCCACTTTTTTTTCTGGCAGAAGGGCATAAAAGGAGAGAAGAGGCCATAGAAAGCAGAGGACCTATTTCACAGATCATCAAGCATCAAAGGCATGCAGTGTGTCAACAGGCGGTCTAAGCAGAAACACCGTCCTCATAAATTCCTTGAAGATCCCCTAAAGAAGATCGAGTGATTTGGGAATTTATGGGAATGAATTTTTTTTTTGTCCTGGCACCTCCCCTTCATCTATTGAGAGAGATAAATGAAAGCTGAGGGGATATGTGTTGTGCGGGGTGATGAACTGTGTGAATGCTCAGAATGAATCTCACTGAACCTGTCTGTCACACACACTTACTGTCCTGTAAAGATGCTATTTATACCTTCAACCCCCTCAGTAAAAGAACACATTTGGAAAAGGCTCTTCTTCTCCTGACATTCGTATACTGATCTTCACTTTGGATTTTCATCTCAGTTGCAGTTTTCTGTGCAGATTCTCATTCATCCGGATTCATTCTTTTCTGTGTTCCAGCAGATTAGTACCACAAAATGTTGTGTTATATCTGGGCAAAGAATGCAGGAGACAACATTAAATGTGATGCGTTGTAAGACTGCAACTTCTTGAAATCATTGGAATGTGGTGATTGGCTTCATGAATTTCACAAGATCCACTTTTAACCATAGACAGTAAAGGTCACTGGACATCTTTTCCCCTCCCCCCTCGCGTTCCAAAGTACCCGTTGGCCCCAAGAAGCCAAAATCCCACAGACTTCTATTGAGAAATAAACAGCTATAACTCAGTCATCTATTTGTCAGAATATCCACTCTTTATCTACTACCTTTTCTTAACATCTTCTTGCCAATCCTATTTTTTGTTTTCATTATATTTTTTCTTTATCTCAAATTATACAAGTTATAAACTGCTATAAACAAGTTATCAAGTGTTGCCCGCTGGCCCCGTAGCTTAAACGTTCGTGTCTGTAAACTAACACACACACAAACACACATATATAATTGATTCTAATACTTATGTCATTAAATAAGAGTTAAAACTTCTGGAGACGCTTCTTGACAAACCACTCAATCAGTGGACAATGCCAACTCCAAAAGTTGGTATTCCCGCGTTTCACAATTAAAAAAAAATACGTTCACAGAACTTTATCACACTGTAATGAACTGCAACTTAGATATATAAGTACAGACAACTCAATAAATAATGTTGAAGTGTACAACCTTAACTTGCTGAACTGACTTAAATAGTTGAATTGATTAGTAGAACTTAGATTATAGAGTTATTACAATTTGAAAGATTGTGTTAAGTCAAAAAATTTAAGTTTGATTTATTACAGTGCACCTTGAACTTTTGATTGGCAGATTTTCCAGAGAGGCTTTCAGTGGAAAGGGTGTGGACTTCAGACAAGCTTACCAATGTTTAGCGACAGTTGCCCCTAGAAACGTGACTTAGACTGACTCAGACCAATCACTGTAGACTGGCTCCAAATGGCGGTGCTCGCATCACAGAAAAATGTAAACTGAATAGACTTCATTTTGCTAGATGTTATCTACAGTGCATTTTTCATTTATCTTTTCATCAGTATTAAAGTCATTATGTAATTATGCATAACATTCTCACAAGCTTTATTTACTGTAGTTTACTGATTCTTTGCATTCTTAGCATTTTTCTGTAATGACAATAAAATTGAAATGATAAATAAATGACTAATAAAATTTGCAATATACTACTATATAGTATAGTGTACATTGTGCTTTTTCCTCTGTTTTTTTTAAATACTTTATTTCATTTTATTCTAGAAATAATGGGGTTATTAGTGTCACATACTACTTTTTTGTCCTCAGATGTGCTGCTGACATTTCTCAAGTTTGTTCTGTGCAAATCCTCCTGTCACTTACACATCAGCAGCTCATCTCAGTACTGATGCAGCAGCATCAAGCGCCGCTCCAGTCATCTCCACCTCAGCAGTGCAACTCAAAAGTGATGCAGCAGCATGAAGTGCTTCTCCTCCTTCAATAGACCCAGCTTACGGGCCATCTCCTCTAACGGGTAAGGTAACTGCAGGCTAACTGCTACCTGCTTTGATAATATCTGCCATTCTTGAAATCTACTACGGTGCAAGAATGTCCAAGTGGATTTGCCATGATAAGTGTAAAACATGAGGTTTAAAAACAATTGTCATATGATGATGTTGGGAATGACTTTGCTGCAAGAAAAAATAAGAGAGTAAAGCTGTTGCAGGTTTAAGGCCCGTACACACCGGGACGAATATTCGCCAGGCGTTATTCGCCAGCGTTTTTCGCCACGTCTTTTGTGTTCACACCCAGGCGATTTTCGCTGACGATGAGCCGAGCCAACATGCAATTTCATTCCCTGACATTAGATGGCGCTTAATGTAAAACAGAAATATTCCTGTACACAAGGTGGTCGCTTTTCACTCAGAAGAAGAGAGCCAGTATTTACACGCTTGTCAGAATCAAACAAAGAAAACATGAATATTTCAAGCACCAGTAGCTCCAGCTCCAGTTCCAATGATGAAGAAATTATTATTCTGTTGAATGATGAAAGACGCCGGAAAAGATGCAGATTTTGGGTACATCCCATAGTTACGAGAAGAGAAGAACATGGGGAGTTTTATCGACTGGTACAAGAGCTGAAAATGTATAATGAGCGTTTTCGGGGATATTTTAGAATGTCCATCATTATTTCTTTGCGGCAGTGTAGCCGCTACTTGGCGTCTATCTTCTTTGCTGGTATGTGTGCTCAGAAAGGCAGTTTTGTGTTTGAGCGCCCCCAAATTGTGTTTTACTGTAACTTCAGAAGCTCCAGACACAAAAGCGCCATTCTCATTGGTCGAATAGATTTCGACGCGAGGCGTCAAAAAAAAAAAAAGAACCCGAGGCGTTTTTTTTTTTTTTTTTGACACTTTGACGCGTGGCGTTTTTTCGCGTCGGTGTGCACACTCTCATTGGTGCCCTTTGTTTAGTCACGAGGCAAATTTCAAAATTCGTCCCGGTGTGTACGGGCCTTAAGTCAGATTGAGGAGGTGGAGTAATTCAAACTAAGGCTGAAGCAAGACACCACCTTGTCTGTAAGATCATCTTTTAAATATAAAATCATTATCCTTTTTGCGCCTACTTGTTTTTTTAATATCTTATTTTTATAAGTTAATGTCACTCGTTTACATGTTTTATTACTTTAAGCTACAGTATTTATCTTGTCTTTAATATGTTTGAATTGTTAATTTTGTTTTGTCTTTGCTTCTTCAATTCCAAGTAATATGCTGTTCAATTGCATTATTTCAATAAAAACATTGCAGAGACAAAGATATGAAGTGGCTTGTGAGTATGTGTACACTAGCAGTGAAATTTACTGTGATCCAAGGGGGCACCACTACTTGCCTTAGGTACCAAATTGTCTAGGCCCGGCCCTGTAAGGACACCTTATAGTGCAGAAAAAACTGTTGTGTTAGGTTTTCAGATCTTGCTTTTTCCCCCCACAGACATGCTCAGACCATAATACAGTCTCTAAATATTCAACTGCAACTCTTTTAGTGTCGATTAGTTCAGGGTTTTGAAAGTTTAGTTTTAGCAGTTTTGTCAAGTTTATATATTTTTTTTTAAAGTCTACTCTAAAATCTGTCATGTATGTTTGCCTGACCTGAGTGGTTTCTGTGTTATAGGCCGACTCATAGTTTAAGCTCCATACCAGTTGTGGTGTTATTTAATAAGCTTTTATGATAATTGTCCTCTCCTCCTCTCCTCTAGTCTTACCTCGATACCTCTGTTTGTTGAAGTGCAGTTCATGAGTTGTCCCTCTTTTCCACTCCCCTCCGGGGGAGAGGGAGTCATTCCAGATTACTGTTGGCTTGTCCGTGCTCCTGTACTTGGCCGTGGAACTCGCCTCTGGCTCGTCTCAAGCCCCCAAGCCGTCCTCCAGTTCTCTCTGGATGAAGCCTATTTGCTGGACTATTCAAACATTTAGTTGTAAAAACTAAATCTTCTCTAAGAGTTCTGATACATCGCCTATCCGTCCTGGGATAGGATTCCCCCTTCATGTGGACATCCATGAGGTTTCTTCTTTTATTTCCCCTGGAATCTCTTTTTTTAGGAGTTTTTTCTTACTAAGAAGGAGGTCTAAGGCGATGCCCAGTTTAGCCTAGTCTGTTTAGTTTATTTTAGAATCAGCAATTGTATTTTATAACAGATTTTTACAATTGATGAAGCCAGTTGAGACAACCATGTTGGAATATTGGACTTAAATTGATATCTCTAATATAAACTTAGATCAAGGAATGAGCATCTTCCCAACAAAGAAATCCACAGGAGTGCTTTCACATTAGTCAAGGGACGTGAATCATTTTGGCGAGGAATGATGAAAAACTGTCACTTGAAATTTAATTTAGTTTGATTTTACACCTGAGTGAACCAAACCAGGAAATAACATGCAGTCACAACAGCTGCTCATGTGCAGGTGGTGCTTCAAGAAAACAGCTCGGTCTAAGTCTATATAAAGAAAACATAGTTGTGTGAACAACTAGTGTATTTTCAGCAAAAATAGCTAAATGTCAAAGTTACATTCTTAAAACTGGGCAACTTTTCAAAGCAAAAGTCTTTTAATCATCTCAAAGCACCCTTTATTGTTCTCTTATTTTATTTTAATCATTTTAACCAATTCCTATTTCATTTAATAATCATAAATCATGTCAAATTAAAGATTAATTTGTGTGAATATAAAATTTGAGCGGCCAAAGAAAATGTTTCATATTGTGATGTTTGCTAGGACTGATTCAGCAAATAGCTCTTTTGCTAATGATAGGCTTAGATTTCTGCTTTTGACAGCGCTGCATTTTAGATTCTTTTTTATTCTTTTAGTAGTCAAAAATGAAAAAGAACACACTTACCTGGTTGCTTTTTTGTGTCATGAGAGCTCAATTGTGCCTTTTGAGGTGTTTATTTTTAATCAGGTGGATTGGCCCAAAACTCTCACTTCAATTCATTTGGTACACTTTCCTTTTTTCAAATTTTCAAGTTGGATAGAACAAAACTTGAGTCAATATGGCCGGCTAAATTAGCATCTGTTCAGCGTATTTATGTCCATAGTTAGGTGAAGGTTGTAGGTATAACTATTGTTCTTTTGAGAGAGGCCTATAATTAATATATATGAAATAGGCCCTATATATCAAAGGGCCTATAATATAGGCCCTTTGATATATAGGGCCTATATCATGTAAAATCCACCTTTTTGAGCTTTTAAGTGTGTTATAATGTTCATTCCTTACTATAAACTATGGAGCCCATGACCTAACATGGGTAAAAAAAAAAA
Source organism: Oryzias curvinotus (assembly GCA_023969325.1). Taxonomy (NCBI): domain Eukaryota; kingdom Metazoa; phylum Chordata; class Actinopteri; order Beloniformes; family Adrianichthyidae; genus Oryzias; species Oryzias curvinotus. The sequence goes on along the minus strand of CM043722.1, from coordinate 22,848,960 downwards.
AATGAATTAATTCCCACGAAGCAATAATTCGTTCCTATGAAACAATTTCTTCCCACCAAATAATGATTCACGTGATAAGTCATTTGTAAAAATGGATGTGAGCAATACTTGGAAAAAGTGCATCTTAGGTCAAATTATATTAAATCGAAAACACTTTATTTTCAGAGGCTCAAATGTACATTTATTTATCAATAAAATATTGTGTTGTGGGTTTTACACATTTCCCTTAAATGGGTTTTCCTCTAGTGTGAATCCTTGCCAGTCGATACTGCAGTTTTAATGCCTTTCGCTCAGTCCTCGGCAAGTGAAATGCAAAGGTTTACAAGACTTGACAGTCTCAGCCATTAAAGATGGCTTCTCTTCGCCGCTACCTGGCACGCTTTTGCAGTAAGTGAGCATTGCTGTCAAATTTGGCTGTCTCAGAGCAGACAGTTGTCCTCCCGCAATTCAGGCAGACTCAAATTGTGTATTTTTCCTGAAATCCATGGCTGTTAAAACCATTTGTTGGAATTGCACTTGAGTTCCTGCCATTATTGACATTAGATTTTACAATATATAGCATGTGAAAGATCTTTTTTTTTACTCTTTAATAATCTGAAATGTTAAGTCAACCCTGTGGGGTAAACTGCAAAAGCAGAGCCTATTCTGATCTGCATGGGGGATCTAAAATGAGAAGAATGTTTTAGGAAGCTGGAAGACGGGCGGGAACGAAGGTGGAGCTGCCCCCTAGTCGGACAGTTTATGACCTTGACTGTCTTAACACGTCCTTGGAAAAAGCTCCTAACCCTCTGCTGCCGCTGATGTGTTCATTATGTGACAAATGAAGACTTCAAAAGGCTATTAGAGAAAACTGTATGGAATTAGATGCATTGAAAAGTGCTTTGGGTGGTGAACTAGACCTTACATGCAATCCATTTTCTATTCATAAAGCTTAAATGCTCCAAGATTTCTGCTAGGCTTTAATAAAGGAGTACTGTAATTACCATTCGTTTTCTCTCTAATTATTCTTTCAGTTGTGCGCTTCTTTAGGAATTCCATGCTCACAATCTCACAAAAATAATTTTAAAACAACCAGGGTTGACAAAAGTGGTGCGCAGAATCTTCATACTACTACTTTTCAAGGTTTAGAGGAGGCTTGCTTTTTACATTTTATTTAAATCAAATAAAAGAAACAAATAAACATCTTTGGAGTTTTATTTCAAATGACAGTCAATGATGATGAACCCGCCACATTAAAGACTTGACTTTTGGGTTAGAAATTTTGAACATAAGCTTGAGGGAAAAAAAACACAAACCGAAAATCATCGACTTACAAAATTATTGCAGTTGTTTAGCTGTCTGAAAGAAGCTAAGGGACTAAATCAGGGGTCTGTAAACTGAGGCTGCAGAGCCGCATTTTTACACTTCCATTGTGGGTCTCTGGTTGAAGAAAAATAAAGCGAATTCCATTTTTAAAAGTAACACATTTTTCAAATTAGACGATGCCTTTCGTGAAACTAAATAGTCAGATAAGTATAACTTGATTCAATTCATTCAGAAACAGTTACAGTTAACACTGCCAGGCTCCTAACTCTGGAAGTGATAATGCTCCTACAATCCATCAAGCAGTACACCTTTGTAGTTCATCAAAGTGGAAGCAAAACAGTTTGACAGATTTTTGAGTGCAGTGTACCACAGAAAATCTGTTCAAGCACAACTCTAATTCATACATGAGATGCGCCGGATTATAAGGTAGACTGTTCATTTTTGAAAATCAAAGGATTTTAGGTTAGCTTCAAGTTCAAAAATAGGGCTCTGATTGAAATTTGGTTAGGTTTACAAGTTTTCAGGTAAGAAACTGTCAAATGTTATCAACTCTTTCACATTTATCAGAAAAATATGTCAATATTTTCTTTATGCTTATGTTTTTATTCATTCCAACATAATTTCAAAACAGTGCCATAGTTTTCTAAAGGGTGAAGTCAGATTTTGTGGCTCCTGCACGGTTGTGGTCAGTGAGAAATCAAAAAATGGCTCCTTGAGTGTTGCAGGTTGCAGATCCCTGGACTAACTCCTCAAAGTAAAGATTTCCAGATGCTTGCTATCAGCAACGTATACTTTGTAGTGTATGTAGTGTATGTGATCCACTCCGATTCAATACTTTTGTCTTAGGCTCTTCCTTTTTCAAGGATTTATTGTGACTTAGGGAAGGTACCGGTATTAAAAAATGACAAATTCTTTCTTCAGCAAAGACCTAAATTTTTTACAAAATCAAATAAAATGTGTTCAAGAAATTTAAGAAATTGATTTTATAAATTAAAAAATTCAAGTAAAAATAGCTTGATCAGATTTAACCCTTGTGCTATCCTATGACCCCACCCTTAAGGCCCGTACACACCGGGACGAATTTCGCCGGCGATTTTCGCCGACGAAATTCGCCTCGTGACTAAACAAAAGGCACCGATGAAAGTGTGCACACCGACGCGAAAAAACGCCACGCGTCAAAGCGTCAAAAAAAAAACGCCTCGGGTTCGTTTTTTTTTTTTTGACGCCTCGCGTCGAAATCTATTCGACCAATGAGAACGGCGCTTTTGCTCACGTGTCTGGAGCTTCTGAAGTTACAGTAAAACACAACTTGGGGGCGCTCAAACACAACACTGCCTTTCTGAGCACACATACCAGCGAAGAAGATAGACGCCAAGTAGCGGCTGCACTGCCGCAAAGAAATAATGACGGACATTCTAAAATATCCCCGAAAACACTCATGATACATTTTCAGCTCTTGTACCAGTCGATAAAACTCACCATGTTCTTCTCTTCTCGTAACTATGGGATGTACCCGAAATCGGCGTCTTTTCCGGCGTCTTTCATCATTCAGCAGAACAGTAATTTCTTCATCATTGGAACTGGAGCTGGAGCTACTGGTGCTTGAAATATTCATGTTTTCTTTGTATGATTCTGACAAGCTCGTAAATACTGGCGCTCTTCTTCTGAGTGAAAAGCGACCACCTTGTGTACAGGAGTATTTCTGCTTTACATTAAGCGCCATCTAATGTCAGGGAATGAAATTGCATGTTGGCTCCGCTCATCGTCAGCGAAAATCGCCTGGGTGTGAACACAAACGACGTGGCGAAAAACGCTGGCGAATAACGCCAGGTGAATATTCGTCCCGGTGTGTACGGGCCTTTACATTGACGTGTTCTCCCTACCATGACAAAGGTGGATAAAGTGAGGATTTCATGTAATCCGTGGACACCAGTGAAGATCACAAATCATTGAAGGAAAAAGGTTCAGCGCACTGTCTAGTGGGTCTACATGACCCCACTCCCAATGTTAAAGTGCCTAGGATAGCACAAGGGATATCATGTAGAAGAATAAATAGGTCTAATCAGCCAACATAAAAATTATGTTCTGGCCAACCTTCTTCTAGTTTGCAGCTTTTGCAATACCCAAAAAGTAGGTCAAACTTCTCTGAAGTGCTTCAGAAATGCCTCTAGTGGAAACAAATTTCGCGCCTGTTCCACTTCAGTGATTAGATTTGAATTAATTTTTGCAGCATGCCAATTTTTGGAGATAATATTTTCATAAATGTGCATATTTTCCAACAATTTTCACATCTCCAAGCTTTTCTGAACCCTCATCATTTACAACAGGGGTCTTTGAAATGACGCGGGTCTTACCCTCAGTGGGGTAAGTGAGTCATTCACTTCTAACTATTAATTAAACATGATGGCACAATGAATCTTACATTCTGACTTCATAACAGCTCTCTGGGGTAAAGTGAGCTGCAACACAACATAAGAGAGCTCTAATCTGAGCTCCATTCACGGTGATTCTCATGCAATCTCACTGACCAGAAAATGCATAAATGAAGTGAAAGAATATGCCGTCCTCGTCTTTATGAACAGCAACAGGAAGGAATTTTAAGCTGCGTTGTGATTTGGATCACAGCATCCATATAATACGTACTAATTTGGCAACTCATTACGGGGCAAATTACTTTGTGGTGGAAAGCCATATCAAGGTTTTATTACCGCTGTGGCAGATGGTTAATGGCCCTCATCTGCGATAAGAAAAAGCTTATAATGATCAAACATTCCAGGAGGGGGTGCTGTGTGATGGATGACAGCTGAATGATAATTCAGCAGCGCTCTGTCGGTGCCAAACACGGAAACCTTTCGGATTCATCAGGAAGACGGAATCGCAAACGCATCGTGAGCGCTAACAAAAACCACGACTCGTGGTTTGAAATTTCTCTCCTGACCAACAGCCTGAGCCAGACAGCCAGCTCTCATATCAAAGCGGAAGATCTCATTAAAACAACATCTAGGAAACACAAAGCTAAATAAAATAGCAACAACTATCACACCTGAAACTTCACTGCTCCTCCTGCCTTCCTGCAGTCATAAAGTAAATCCCCATGAAAGTCTTTTCAACGGGAGAGCCTTACTGTCATGAAAACATTTGGAAAACTGATCTTGTTATCTTAAGCACTACTTTTTTTTAAGGTAAATTCATTAATTTTTGTATGATAAAAAGTAGATTGATCTAATTATTAGCGTCTTCAGCTAAAAAAACAAAAAAGAAAAGACTTCTTTGTGAAGGCTAATAGTCCCTTTTACAGAGAAAATGGTCAAATTTATATAAAGACAAATCGTTTCAATGGCTTTCATCTCCATTTAGGAAATTACCCTTTTAGCTTAAGTGCTCTGATGAATCTGCTTAAAACTAAACTTATCACAGTTTGTGCTCCGCCCTCTTCTTTGTGGTCCTGGGTGACTGATTCGTTCCTGAAGTCCCCGTTATTGTTTTTTTTTTTTTTTGACCTTAACAGTTTAAGTTAGTGAAGGGAGCAAAGCTGATGTAATGTAACTCATCTGATCCCCTCAGATAAAGCCAACCTGTTAAAATGATTCATATAAAAACAAGGAACATTTGAAGGAGCTGGAACTCTGATTGCAAAGAACTTTATGGTGTAAAACGGACAAGTCGGTGAGGGTTTGCATGAACCCCCTACAGCTGTACTTCTATTCACTATTTTGACTAAACCATTGGACTTTAGTAGAAATCCCCATTCCTGCTGTCTGCCGCTGTTTGACAGTGGCAGTCCAGGCAGTTGGTGACTGAAAATTGTGTCCAACTTGACTCAGGTCTGTTGAAACCATAAGCAAGGAGGCCCTCTACTTAACTGCACTGGATCATGTGTGGTTTTAACCAGTAAACTTGGCAACACATTTAGTTTTCTTAATCCTGCGGTTGTCATAAGCACAACTTTGTTCGAAAGAATAATGCTATGGCCACTAACAAGTAGGGATGTAACAATTAATCGACTTAATGAATCGATTTATATTCCTACAATCCGGCAAAGTGCCATCACAGCGGACAACACACACATGATGCCATCAAATAAAAAAACAAAAAAAAAACAATTAAGCCATCATTCCAGTCCAATGTGTGGAAACTCACTATGAATTTAGCAAAGACGTGACCATACAGTGTGGTAGAATGTTCTAATAATGTTCCATTTGTATTTTTTTGATGAGGAAAAAAACAGGGGGCTGAACCTTATGAAACCAAAATGTGAATGGATTTGTAATTCATTCTTGTTTGCTTGTTTGTTTTTACACATATTTAATGTGCACTTAGTCAAATTGCAATAAACAAAAGGGATCCTGGAAAACTTCACCTGTTCTGTTCAGTACCAGGTATTTATCTTTGCCAATGCTGTCCTGGTTCTATTTTTAGGTCAGTACCTCGGATTGTACAAAATGAACCAATATTGACTATGAATTGGATCAGCAACCACTAATAATGTTTTATTTTAACTTTTCTTGCCCATGTTTGAAAAGATCTGATGACAATTTCTGGCAAAGGTGGCGCCTCTAAGAAGCCAATTCAACGGCTCCAAATGAACCTAATGAAACCAGTTTGTACTTCTTATGGATTTTAGTACCAATGAGGAAATGATATTTTAGAGTTTAATAGAAATGCTAGACCAGATCATAGGAGTATTAGCATTCTACAGAATCATAGAGAGAATGATGCAGAATGACTGGGCTGTAGCATTTAGCTCAAAGCTCCATTGTGCCAAAAAATTCTCCCCAACAAGCTGCTCTCTGCTGCTTCTACTCTTGATCCTCAATCCAAAGTGTTTACATCAATACTGGATTGAGTGCTGAACAAGGGTGATAAAGGACTCACAAAAACATATCTGCTTGGTTGGAAAACTTATAAAGGGAATCTTGCTGTTCCTTTGAAACTAAAGCTTGGTTTCTCCGGGTGCAGAATCCCAGATAATGGGGTTGCAAAAAATAATGTGATTCCAGACGATTTATAACAATCAAAGCAAGAATCCACCAAGAAGATGGAGCTATTTCACAGACCAAGAGCTAGACATCACCAGCGCTTTAAGTGTGGCTCTTATTTCCACTTCTCATTGCAAGAAAGAATAGTGATTTAAAGCTTCATCTTCAGACAGGTGCTCTCATAGCCATCATCTATTCCCATTAGGCTTTAGTCACACCCACTGATCCAAGTGAAAAATAAAAAGAAAAAGTCCTAAAGAATGTTTGAAAGCATAAAAATCTTTCTTTATGGAGAAAAATTAACCTTATTTCTTTTGTTCTTGAACATGTAACAAGGGGAAAGTTTAAATTAACGTCTTTCTTTAAAGCTGAACACTGGCATACATGATGAAATATGCCTGCACATCTGTTCCCTCTGGATTACACATGAAAGCTTTATAAATATTTCTCTGTTGTCTGCAATAGAAATATGATAATGTGGCCCTTTGGGGCTGAGATGCATGAGAAGACAATAGAAAGAATCCACAAATTCTTCCGGGTAGAAAAATTGATGTGGAAAACAAAAAAATCCACACACAATTGCATCTTTCCGCTGCAGTCTTCACTTCTGGTATCTGAGAGACTAAAGCTGCTTATAATTTCATGCACAACCTCTTTTAAAACGGTTTTAGACACATTCAGTGTCCTTTAAGCATGCTTTTATAGCATCGTCACACAACACAAAAAAGCTAGTTTAGACTTTCAGTTTGCTTTTATTTATTTGTGGTTCAAATATGGTATTTTTTCCTACTTCTCAACAATTGAAATACATAAATACCCAGCAATACTATTTTAAGCGTCTTTTTCTTTCTATCGTGATGAAAAAAAATGGCAAAATAACATGTTAAAAACACCAAAAAATAAAATTTTCATCAAAGTTTTTTTTGTTTTGTTTTTTTATTTTTTCAATTTTATCAAAGTGGGTCTTCAAGAAGATTGTTTGAACCCCGTCTGAATCTTCCCACATTTACATGGATAAAACAGAGGGCAAGGAAAAGGAAGAGATGAGACAAACTGCACAACTCTGCCTCCATCTGCTGGAGGAACTGTGGCATTACATTTATCGGCCTGCTGAACAGGAGATAAGCTCAATATCTGGTCTTTTGATCATTTAAAACTGCAGAAATAACTCCTAAACTAACTTTTTATAAAGGGAAACTCATTATTTCTGAAAATATAGACTGATTAACAACACTGCTGTAAAAACTAACATCTGGATTTCAGCCAAAGGTCATAACTGATGTGGTAAAAGAAAACAAAATATGATTTGGTGTGTTCATAAACACAATTTCAGTTACATTTACCTCACTGTTGCTTAACACAACTTGAATTCGTTACATTTTTTTATATGAAAAAAGACTTCACTTAAATGATCCTCAGTCAATGCCAAATCTGACATGATGATCGTCGGCACTTTCCGTCATGCTGAAGAGGAGACAGAGCTTCCAGCATAGAAACATACTTACGCTCCCTTACGACACAATAGTACAGGGGTCGGGAACCTTTTTGGCCGAGAGAGCCATAAACGCCACATATTTTCAAATGTAATTTCGAAAGAGCCATACAATAATGTAGCGTCCCTGTCCCACACTGAGGCACGGAGACTTAACCTCTTTTAAGGTTCTTTATTCTGGTTACAATAGACCGCAGCAAACGCCGTAAAATTAATACAGCAACTCCTCAATTTCTCCCGTTGAGACGAGAGCGCTTCTCCCAACTTTATATTCCCCTCCTCCCGCTCCAGTCCTCCTATTTCCTTATTCGGCCCATAGCTGAACCCCATTGGTCCAAACTACCTAACAACAGGCTGAGCGACAGAACTGAGAGCCAATCAGATCTCTGCTTGATGCATTCCTTGAACTCCAGAACTTTTAACGCGGCGCAACAGCGGACCCAACTCAGTCCACAACATGTTTAAAACTAAAAATACAAGTGAATGTGAGCATTTGATGGAATTTCAACACTTTTAAAGTACAATAAGTCTGTGGATTCTTTTTAATAACATTGTTATGCTGTTGCTAATAAATGATGAGTATTTCTCGTGGTGGTTTTGCTGATGGTCTAGTCTGGTTGATCCGTGGTGAGTTTCAGCTTCATGCAGGCGTTGAGACTTTAAACGTGATCGTAGGTCTGAATGTTCTGGAGATGTGACAAAGACTCACATGCAGACGTGGAGACAAACACACACACACACACTGCAGTGAGTGACGGGCAGCGGGTTTTACGTTATTACAATCCCTGTGCGATTCACCTGCTGCCTGTGAGGAAGAAAGCAGAGGGTGGGGGGCACCCCCACCCTCTGCTTTCTTCCTCACATCCCGTCCCCGCATCTGCGCGCTCTTTCTCAGAGACGGGAGCGCGCAGGTTTAGGCACGGCAATTAATAGGTTTCCTGCTGGAATAAACTCTGTGAAATAGTAGATAATAGTAAACTGATTGCTGGCGCAGATTTTTCTCTCCAAGCACCGCTACTACTGCGCGCCTCTGGCATCGCATCGCGCACGAGAAGGACTGGTCTAATGAAAAAAAAAATGGTATAAATAAAGATTTGTCTGCGAGCCATACGTGAACATCAAAAGAGCCATATGTGGCTCGCGAGCCATAGGTTCCCGACCCCTGCAATAGTAGATTTCTCAGTATGTTAAGAAACAATGCATTGACAACATACAAGTAATATGTTTTTCCTTTTATCAAAATAGTGCAATTGCTGCTGTTTTCATAGTATACTATGCAATATGTTGTGATTTAGGTCGAAATTTCCTACAGTATATTGACTGATATACTATATATTATATCAGGGGTCGGGAACCTTTTTGGCCGAGAGAGCCATAAACGCCACATATTTTCAAATGTAATTTCGAAAGAGCCATACAATAATGTAGCGTCCCTGTCCCACACTGAGGCACGGAGACTTAACCTCTTTTAAGGTTCTTTATTCTGGTTACAATAGACCGCAGCAAACGCCGTAAAATTAATACAGCAACTCCTCAATTTCTCCCGTTGAGACGAGAGCGCTTCTCCCAACTTTATATTCCCCTCCTCCCGCTCCAGTCCTCCTATTTCCTTATTCGGCCCATAGCTGAACCCCATTGGTCCAAACTACCTAACAACAGGCTGAGCGACAGAACTGAGAGCCAATCAGATCTCTGCTTGATGCATTCCTTGAACTCCAGAACTTTTAACGCGGCGCAACAGCGGACCCAACTCAGTCCACAACATGTTTAAAACTAAAAATACAAGTGAATGTGAGCATTTGATGGAATTTCAACACTTTTAAAGTACAATAAGTCTGTGGATTCTTTTTAATAACATTGTTATGCTGTTGCTAATAAATGATGAGTATTTCTCGTGGTGGTTTTGCTGATGGTCTAGTCTGGTTGATCCGTGGTGAGTTTCAGCTTCATGCAGGCGTTGAGACTTTAAACGTGATCGTAGGTCTGAATGTTCTGGAGATGTGACAAAGACTCACATGCAGACGTGGAGACAAACACACACACACACACTGCAGTGAGTGACGGGCAGCGGGTTTTACGTTATTACAATCCCTGTGCGATTCACCTGCTGCCTGTGAGGAAGAAAGCAGAGGGTGGGGGCACCCCCACCCTCTGCTTTCTTCCTCACATCCCGTCCCCGCATCTGCGCGCTCTTTCTCAGAGACGGGAGCGCGCAGGTTTAGGCACGGCAATTAATAGGTTTCCTGCTGGAATAAACTCTGTGAAATAGTAGATAATAGTAAACTGATTGCTGGCGCAGATTTTTCTCTCCAAGCACCGCTACTACTGCGCGCCTCTGGCATCGCATCGCGCACGAGAAGGACTGGTCTAATGAAAAAAAAAATGGTATAAATAAAGATTTGTCTGCGAGCCATACGTGACCATCAAAAGAGCCATATGTGGCTCGCGAGCCATAGGTTCCCGACCCCTGTATTATATGGTATCCTACAATCATTGTGGGATATGATATAATATACCGTATGCACAATATATTGTGGCACAGTGTCATATAACAAAAGTCATATATTAAAGGAGGCATTATAATAATACCTATATATATATATATATATCATATGATATATAACCTAACATAACAGTCAATATCCCCAGACTTGTATGATGTTATATACCTTACAAATATACAGCAATAGCAAGGACTCAAAGACATTAAGTTACATGAATTATTATATAGTCAAATGTGGTCCATCCATCTATTCATAAAATGTACCGTGGATGGCAAAATATGTTTTGGGGGTTCTTCTCTGATGATCAAAGAAAACTATTTCAACAAGCAATTGTGAAATAAAGTTTGTTTGCACACCAATGGATTTTAAATATATATAAATAAAAAAAAGAAATAGGTTGACTGTCTATATTGCATTATATTTGAAAATATATGAGTAAGTGGTTGATAGGTTGTAATATATTCGTATTATATATGAGATATTTTCCAGTATATTGCAATTTTTCTCTCAAATATGTTTTCATGTTTTAAAAGAAACTATGGATGCTTAAAAGGTATAAGAAGGTTTTAGAGTTCCATCTGCTCTCCTCCAAACAACCATTTGTGAAAAAGGCCTTGGGTATTCATACTTTATAGCAAAATATACTTCAGAGAAATGACCCCTCTTTAATTTCAACAAGTGAAAACGTCTTACTTAAAATGTTTGTTTGTTTTTTAGGGTCGGTCATGATCAACCTATGGTCTTATGACATCAGCTGTTCACAATGACGTAGGATTGACCCCGACTCCTTCATTAATCAAGTTTTGATTCAAAATTGAACGGGAAGGTTTCAAAAACGCTTTTAGCTTCGACATTTTTGGTTTGAAACAAGCATAGCAAGACTTAACGCACATAACTGTGAAAGCGATTGGAATAATTCTTTGGAAAATTAATTTAGTGGAGCTCTGTCTGACTTTTTTAGATGTTTTTCACATAATCTTCACTTTGTCGTTGCTTTATAGATTTATGCATTGTTTTCCTCCTTATGTTTGATCTTCTTTCATAAAACAAAAAAAATGTCTGATCTCAATTATTGTGAATTTTACAGTTTTAAAAATGACAAAAGTGTGGAACTCTTGTGTTATAGGTCAAAGGTCAAAGCTGGTGCCCAATTTAGAAAGAAAAGAAAAGAAGAAGAGAAGAAAAGAGATAAAGAAAAGGGTATGTCCTCACAGCTAGATGCATGTGTGTGCATGTGCTTGTGATTGGACTCAAATTAATCACTCAATTTAAATTGAAGGTGGAAAAAACAACTAAATTGAAACTTGACTTGTAAAACTTCCATTAAAGTTGTCACTTTTTGTGTTTACCTTTTTATCTACGAAAAATGCTGCTTTTTCTGCTAAGTCATGTCTTTAACTTTTTAATTTTTTACTTTTTGTAGTTTACCAAAGAGAGCTGTAAATGTGTTCGTTCCAGTTTTCAAAGAAGAATCTACAGGTAATTTTTTTGTTGTGTTTGTGAGTTTTCTGTTAAATGATCACAACCAGCTTGAAACTTACCTCCCATCTTGCTCTTGTTTATTGTGCAGCACCTTTGACAACCTGACTGCTGTTGAATTGCTTGGTGTGATTGTTTGATTAAAGTATGTTCCTCTATTTGTTTCTTGTATTTTTTTATTTATTGAGCATGCATCGGTTGAGTTTTTTAATGTTGGTCATTGTAATAAACAAATGTTTCCTCCATGTTTTTGTCGTATTGTGACATGACTCAAGCTGTAAATCATATTTACTTAGAATCCAGTAACACTGTGGACATGAGTTCTGCATCCTCAGGGGGAAAGCCAGGTCAGAGGTCAGTGCTAATGGACGTCGCCCGGGTGGGATTTCCACTATGCTTCAACTTCGGATGATAAAAAATAGTCCCGCATGTGATCCATTTTGTGTCATGGAGTGAAGCATGCCTCCCCTGTCATAGGGAGGACCGAATTCCCACGCTGACGCCAAGGCCTTACAGTTTGAGACCAAGGAAAAACAAGTAAGCCTGGAACGAGGGAATATGGGAAATATGTAGATTAAGCCTGTTACAAAGAATAATTCAAAGAAAAAGACTATTCTAGTTCAATGAAACTCAATAGAACCATCATTTAAAGAACACAGAAGAGTACACAATGTAATATTTTTCATATTAAATTAACAATAAAAAAACTTTTTTTGTGTGTTTTTGTTTGTAGGAAATGACACTTTTTTACAGAAAAATCTGTTTAAATAATAGTTAATTTATGAACTGAACATTTATGGGCTATTTTTAATCTGGTCTAAAAAAAGATTTTTTTAATTCTACAACTTTTGGTGCATTTTAAACCCTTAACTCCAGTGAGGTAAGCAGAATGAAGAACTGTCTGTTGTATCAGGGCATTTCTCAGTGATTCAGCAGTGCTGAGACTGATTGAGCATCAGTTGCTATGTGGGTGATTCTCAGTAGCCTCGAGAGGGTTTCAAAGTATCTGTGTGGATTCTGTGTCATGACATCCTGCACTACCACTGTGATTTTAAAGTCTTTACTGCCATAAGTGCCGCCACAGTGCTGCCGACTGGTCATTTTCATTAGTTTAATTATGCCATTTGCTTTCAATTCTAAATTTCTGATCACACAGCTAGTACATAATATCCTCTTTTGTTCAAAAAAATGATATAGCATACCCATTAAAGCTTTATTTAAATCGAGATCCCTGTGAACAAACTAAAACATCTTATTTCAACATTGCGATCACAATTTTCATGCTTCAATCCCCAAAATATTGTGTGGTGATGATATCAACTGTTGATTGGTGCTGAATTGATGCTAAAAAGCATCAATTTAAAAATTGTAATTGTAAAATTTACGACTTTATTGCAATTTTGCCACTAGATGTTGCTACATCTAAATGTTTAGTTTTTACTAAAGAGTTAAAAGTTGTGTTTTGTATCAGAATGAAAACCCTCATTAAAGACTTTCACTGTAGGCTGGATGGTACATTGATTTCAGAAAAGTTTGATCTTTGCCAATTACATGAATAAAAAGCTTTTTAAAAAAAAAATGTACCTTACATTTTGTTATTGGGACTCACGCAGTTTAGACATCAAGATATGATTAGATCAAAAACTAAACAAAGATTTCTTATGAGAACATTTTCATCAAAATTAGAACTTTTGGTGTTGGAATTTGGTCCCCTTCTTACCTCAATCGGGTTTATCAGCAGCTTGGACTTTTTTTTTTTTTTTAAATATGAAAGATCTGGACTGCACCCAGGAACTTCCAAACCTGGACTTAAGAACAAAAGGTCCTGCTGTTGTCAGATCCTTGCAGTTTTGTGCATTTTGCAATCTTTTCACCCTCTCTTTCACAGCAAACAAAGCCTTTTGAGTGACTCTTCCTTTTAAAAACTTTAATCCTGTTACAGATCTGACAACAATTAACTTAATTAGTTGTGAGCCGCTCTCCCAGCTGAATCTTTTTTGTTTGTTTTTTTCAGCCGGTTGTTAACCCTGTGACAATTCTGAGCCCTTGAGGGGACATGATCCTAATTAGTGTTCTATTGGGGAAAGATAGGAATTTCATTGGATTTACAATGTTTTCCAACCAACCTGCCATGGAAGCTCCTTATTGGCCAAACACACCTGATCCAGGTAATTAGCAGCAGATAAGGCAGGATTTCTAGAAAACCAGCAGGAGACCAGTCCTCCACAGCTGGAATTAGACACCCATGAAGAGGCAAGAACAGCCGTTGTTCTAGGAGTAGAAAGCGTCTGGTCACATTTTTTTGGGATCATCAGAGAGTCTGGACTTTTTAACTTAAACTGTATTTGTGAATTCAAGGCATCTCCTCATTAGAACATAAATATACCTCACATACGACTGAGATTTCCTTTTTCCTTTCGACGTCTAAAGTTCTGTTTTGACGTGCCAGTCCACCTTTTCTCAATACTTTGTGTGTGAATACTGATTTTGGCTGGCCTTGGTGGGATGTTTGTATTTTTTATTAAATGTTCTATATGTTGATCATGAAACTGAAGAATACATTTAGATAATACAGCAGTGGGGGTTGTTTGAGGATGTCCCAGCTTTCATAAAACAGAAGTAGACTGCATTTCCATCACAAAGCCACAAACAGAGACAGCAGCCACACAACTGACTCCCAAGAGGAAACGAGAGTCACCAAATTACCAATAAAGCACGTGTTTGGATCGGAGGAGGAAGTTGGAGAGCACAGAGAAAACTCAAACATAAACAAAGACTTCCTTAAAAAAATGCCTCCCAGGGTGACAGAAATATTTAGGATTAGCAGGTCCAGTCAAACCTTCATCCATAAGAACACAGACCCATTTTTCTTATTAACAAAATTATGTACATTTTACCACAAACCAAGTGGACCGCAGAATCCATTTCTGATATTTTCTGTTATACAAATGTCACCATTTGGACCCACTTCTTTTGGGTTCAAATTAAGTTTGTTGACTCAAGAAAATCTACAAAAGAAATTAATTTATTAACTTTCAGTTTTGATTTCTTTTTTATATTAAAAATTTAAATTCCCCCCAAAAATTTGCCAGAACGACCTCATTGAGTAACTTTGAATAAATAAACACTATATTATTTGTCTGGTTCTGTTCAAGTCTCCATGACTTACATCCTCTGATGACCAGTGACAATAGCGGCCAAAGAGATCCATTTTCCTGTCAAATCTTAACGTAGGTCTTCTATTAGTTTAGAGGTAGAGTCTCAGTCATCCAACCTTAAAGACACACTTAAGTAAAAATTGTGTTTTTGGTGTTTTTAATATGATCTTGTAGCATTTTTCTCATGATTGAAGGACATAACAGCAACTGAAATGGGCAGTCCAAAGCTTCCTGCTCTGCTCCACTTCTGATACATCCACTTATAGATAAATAGATCCATTAATGACTTTGTTTTCCTTGTCTGGGCTCAAAACTGTAGAGATGGATGGCTCTGATATTGCTTGCCATTTTATTGCTCCGCTAATTTTACCGTGGGGTTGTGAGGGGCTGTAAGCCAACAGGTGGGAGTGTAAATAAAGGAATGATGGGATATCAGTGTATGGGAACTTCTGGCCAACAGTCCCCATAACTTAGAGGCGAATTTCTAATGAATGCCTGCCGCCCTGCACAACACAGACTTTTTTATTTTGACTAGAAACAGCATAATCATAATTAAAAGACCACTTAGAATGATTTTTCAATACACAAAAATATAGATGGTGTGGGTCTATACGTGTGAAAATCTGTTAACAAAAATCCAGTGAGATTTAGAGTTTTTAAGGAAGGTGAGCTTTTTTTTAGCAAAGAAGAGAGAACAGAAAAAAATACTCCTGACTCTGTAAGTGATTCATCCAACAAAATAACCCATCCAGAACAGGAAATTAGACTCTGACGTGAACTTATGGGGATGTTATAAGGATGAATAGAAAAAAATCTGAATTGACGGCTGGTCTTTTTAATAACCGGGATTTAAAAACAGGTGTTTTATGGTGATGTAAAGACATCAAGGAAATATAATAGTTAATCAGTCATTATGTGGCATTATATTTAAGATTTGGACACATTAAGCCCAAATTATGTCTGAATTCAAATAAGGTCTCAAAGAGATCCAGAACGTGACCCAGTTTATTATTTATATTTATCAAAAAAGTGTTTCTTCTGTCACTATATGCTTATTCTTTTTAACAGTTTGGCTTTTATTGTGTTAAAGTGCTGAAAAACGGTTTTGCTCATTCCTAATTGGAAAGTGGGGAAAAAATAGTTACCTGTAGTTTTGTCAGTTTCTAATACTCTGTTTTCTTTACTTTAAATCTCAAAGTGTTGGGGGCTTTTTTGTATTTGTCAGATAAATGCATCTAGACATTAAAGAAAGACACAATTAGAAACAACAGACCACAACAAGAATCAAGTTTCTCATGCACGAGGGAGAGGAGCAAATGTGATGGAAAAGGTCCAGCACCTTTCTCTTCTCAAAGGATCTGCTCTCCCCTGTGCTGCTTTTATTAAGAACACAAGAAGGCGGTTACAATTTCAAGACTAAGAAAAAAGTTCATTAGGGGGTGTCGTATAATGACCCCTTTTGGTGGATTTTAACTTCAAACAGTATTCCTTATCTGCTAAGGACAGTGTGTCGTAAACCTCCTCATCCTTGCTGGGGATGAGAAGCAGATGAACAAACACACAACTGTTTTCTAAAAAGGTAAAACGGTCAATCTGAGTTAGCATTTCAACAATGATAATAATAAAACAATGTATTTCATAGTATTGTCACTGAGTTGCATGAAAGTTTACATTTTGTTTCAGATTGTGGTTGTTATGTCTAGGGAAGAAGAGCATGCTGACAAACTTGTGAGTCTCTCAGATTGTGTGATAAATATGGAAACGACCCCAGTGGCTCATCACTGTAATGTGACATTGCTGTCCTGATTCCTGGTACCTCATTAACTTCTTGTTCCCACTCGGCCTAATCTTGCACAATAGGTTCATACGGCAGAATAGGAGAAGACCCATTACTGTTTAGTATTTCCATCATTTCTCATGAAAAAATATTTATGCTGCCTGCTGTGGATTTCTGGCAGTGTACCTAATTTACTGTCACCTGCATCCTGCTGGTGCATTGTTATTCCGCTGTGTTTGTTTTTGGTGTCAGCGAGTGCAAAGTCATTAGCCTCCTGCCGAGAATTCTTCAAAAAAGTCAAACTTTTTTTTTTTTTTTCAATCTGCTTCATGGTTTTTCCCAGAATCCAGAGAGGCAGCGCATGTAGTACCAGACCCGTTCGCAGTGTGACACAACAGTCCTGCGTGCAGCCGTGGAAGATGCTGGTGTTACGAAATAATTGAGCTAATCTAGTCAATCTAAGTCAGCCAACATTTTCTGCAAACATACTCGTGCACATTGAGTAAATCCATGTGAAATACAGTGTGTGCACGTACTAATAGTTGGTTAAACTAATAACACATCGTGCTTTCTTTGTTTTTCTGTGCACGCTCTGAGGAGGTGGATGAATCCGTGGATCTTCCTTTTGACATGAAGCCACCGACACTCCAATTAACCTGAAACTGGTTAAAATGGATTTGTCTCCCTTTCGCTGTATCTTCAGATGCTTGATGCATGGCAAGAGGACGTTTGATAATTCATTGAAAGGATCACGAGCACGGGCAGTGGCCAGTGGTCATCCTAATTAAGATGCATTAGGAACGCCACCAGCTGCTCTGGCAAATAGTTTCTTGTGTGCAAAGCGTGGTTTCCCTGTCCACTGGCAGATGGTTCCTCTTGAAGCGTATGTCCAATCCACTCTGATGAAAATCGTGCTTTTGTTGTTTTTAACATGTTCTTGTGGCATTTTTCTGCTGATTGAGGACAAATATAAAGAAAATCAAGATTAAAACTGCATTTCTGAAGATTTTTTTATTCAAATTGTGAATCAGGAGCAGATGAAAAAAATGCAGATTGAAAATGAGCATTTTTGAAACGTGGAAAATATGCCCAAAGCACCCTGCCCTGCTCCATTCTGATACATCCACTTGTAGACGACTAGACCCATGTATGTCTTTGTTTTCTTCACCTGAGTTGGAACCTGGCCCCAAACTGTACAGCTGGATAGCTCCAATATTGCTCGCCACTTTTATTGCACCGGTAATGTAATGTTGTTTTATGTGAGGGTCTTTGAGCTAGGGGAGAGCATGTTAACAGAGAGCTCTCAGCAAGTGAGGGAAAGACAGGGTGGGGTTGCTTCATGCCAACAGTTCCACCCACAACTCAGAGGCAAACTAGTGCCGCTCTGCAGAAACTATGTCCTAGAAAACAATACAGGGCTTTTTGAGTTTGGCTAAAAACAGCATAATCATAATTGAAAGACTGCTGAGAACGCTTTTAGGAGAGCTCAAAAGATTATTGGAGTGGGTCTTTAAGCAGAAAAAAACTACAACAAAAAGAAGCTTAGTAAAATGTCTAATAAATAGCCAAGTTTTTGTGGAACTGCAGACGGTGACTTTCCGAAAGCCTAAACCATGGAGTCTAAACAGTAATCCAAGTGCAGCAGCCAGACCAAAGGAAGGAGCCTTGAAAGTCTTCCAGATAGAGGCAGGGGTCACTTCATCAGGGAAATTGAGCAGCGATCTGGGAATTTCTTGTTGCTGTCTGCTTCCCGCATTAGAATGACCCTTCCAGGAACCCGGCAGTGAGTGTGGATAAGTCAACACTGTCACAGTGGGACAGGAAACCTTGTTCTGTTGGTCTAGTTCATCAGAAAAGACGGTGGTAACATTGGAATTACCAAAAGTTTAACTCTCCGTGACAGCACTTGTGTTTATATCTCAGTATTTAAATTCGACAAACTTATTCAGCTTTTGCATCTGTGCTCAAATCTAGCATCAATTCGAATTTTTTTTTTTTTTAATCTCCCCATCGTGGAATTAATTGAAGTTCTATTTGCTCCTTGGAAGCGCAGGGCTGGTTTAATGCCCTGGGTGAAATACTGCACAACTCTCCCCCCCCCCCGTCTTTCCAGCCCCGCCCCAGCCTGCATACGTACAAGCATAGAACAAATATGTCATTCATTTTAGTTTATTAATTAGTAAAATATGCTTGTATAGTTGAATCAAGACGTAGTATGTAAGTTAGTTCACACTTAACATGCATCAGTTTGTGTTTTCTTTTTGAAAACTGGCTGGCTCTGGTAAAAATTGCAACAACATTTTTCTGTTTGTTTGTTTGTTTGTTGTTTTTTTATGAGCTGAATACAACCCTGATACAAATTATAAATGAATGAATTCCCGTCATTTCTATTGGCTTTATGAATGAACAGCAATGGAAACTAAAGAACACATTCTTCTGTTATTATGCTTAAGTGTCACATAAAACTGAACAAAAAAAGACAAACGATTGTGTCAAAATGAGTGAGATGATGGAAACAAATTCATTTTGATTCAGACTCCTATTTTTTCTGTCACTTTTTAAAAAATCCAGTAAACCTAATGAAGTATATTATACTTAAACTTAAAACTATTTTGTACGTTTTTTTTTTTAGAAAGCAGCACCTAGTTTGTTGTGTGGTGTGGAATCATTAACGGTTAAATATTTAATTTATTTAACAAATAAATAAATATTTATTTAACAAATAAATATTTAGTTACAAAGGTTAAATGTTTAGTTTGGAATGTAAATATTTGGGTCAGATCTAAATATTTACTTGCAAACTAAATGTTTAATTTTATAAAATTAAGTATTTAGTTTACAAACTGAACATGTAGTTTGTAAACTGAATATAAAATTATATTAAAAAAATGTATCTTGATAACTAAATATTTATTTAGCAAATGCAACATATATAAATGCACATATTAAAAGGTGAAATTGTGCATTTGAAAAATAAAACCTTTTTATTTTCCTAAAACAAGCTAAATTACCAAAAATATTGCTGCAAATATTTGACTCTGTCACTTTACACCCATTGGAAATGGTTTGGGGTGAGCTGGACCGCAGAGTGAAGGCAAAAGGGTCAACAAGTGCTGAGCATCTCTGGGAACTCCTTCAAGACTGTTGGAAGACCATTTCAGATGACAACCTCTTGAAGCTCATCAAGAGAATGCCAAGAGTGTGCAAAGCAGTAATCAAAGCAAAAGGTGGCTACTATGAAGAACCTACAGTATGACATATTTTCAGTTGTTTCACCCTTTTTTGTTATGTATATAATTCCACATGTGTTCATTCACAGTTTTGATGCCTTCAGTGTGACTCTACAGTTTTCATAGTCATGAAAATAAAGAAAACTCTTTGCATGAGAAGGTGTGTCCAAACCTTTGGTCTGTACTGTGTATATATGGTATGTTGCAACTTAGCGACACACAACATGACAGGGTAAAAGTTACTAAAAATGCAGCTTTGGGCTACATTTAATGCTTTTTATTACAAAGCACAAGTATTCAATACCTTTACAACAGTGCCTTTTGTAAAAAAAAAAAAAAAAAAAAAAAAAAAGAATATATATATATATATATATATATATAGAATATATATATAGAATATATCTGTAATACAGTGTTCCCTTGCTTTATCACTATTCACCTATCGTGGTCTTGTACTTTATTTCAGTCAGACAACTCTTGCAGTAAGAAATATTTATTTGACATTTTCCACATACTTTAGTTGGCATTCACATCTTTTGGTTTGGCATAAGGCTCCGTTCAATTCCATGAGAGATTTCCATAAAACTTTCGGGTAACAAAACCCCCCCTTTACGGAGCCCACAGGTGGAAGCCGGGGAGGAGGGTGGGGCGAAGAATGAGCGCTGAAGGTAAGAAAGAGAATGAACGCCTGCGCACCTGGCTTAAATAGGACGCTGAGCAGGTGAGTTAATTGACTGAACCGCCCTAGGGTAAGCTGTAAACACTGCTACGAGTTATCTGCCCGAAACACGATTGAAATCGTCATTTTTAGCCCAACTTTGCATCCTTTTTAAACAGCGCACTGTGTTCTGATCTTGATAATCAACCTCTTCTGTGCGTGTCTCTTGTACAGATATGGGGCTGCTGCAGCTTGCCAGAGTTATATAAATCTTCATTGCAATCAGATCTTTGTTTTCATTCTATAGAACTGGACCTATATTGCTACAAAGATTTGAATTCTAAGAGTTAAGAAGACAGGAAAGTGTGAAAATATTCATGTCTGTCTGTGAAAGGTGTATAAAGTGTGTATTGAGGAGTTTTACTGCCTTAAAACATGTGCAATCCTACTTTTCGGATGTCACGTATCGCAGGTTATGGAACTTATCCCCAACGATAAACAAGGAAATGCTGTACTTGTCTTTTGGTTTTCTACACTGATTAAGACCCAAAATGCTTAACAGTCTCAAGTCCCATTTCATCCATTCCCACTCAACTCCACTGCCATCTAACCTGCCAACCTGTCACAGATTCAATGTGGGGTTCAGTGTCTTCCCCAACGACACTTGACATATGGGCAAACGAGGTGGAAACTGAACCTAATTCAGCACTTCGACTGTTGATGGGTTAAAAACAGTATTTCCAAAAGAAACTCAAAGTAGGACATGGGTTTAGCTAAAAGAAAAAAAGTGGAAAATGGAGTCCCATAAAAAGCACCTACACATCCTTTAACAGTGCTTTGCCGTAAGATGTTTGTACATTTTATCAAAAGTGAAAATGTGAATGCGCCCTTAGCTTCACTGCTCATGCTTTTATTTCATTCTGTCCACAGCACTTCTCTGCCCAGAGTGCAGGAGAGTGGTTGCCAGGTATTATTTCCCCGTTCCTGTGTCAGAACAGCACCTGTTCCATATGATGATGTATCATCTGCTTCTTTTGTCTCTGAGTTAGAACAATAATGGTGACCTTGGTTCAGGTTCGAAACATAAGCTTCCGGTCATTCTCTTAAAACTCACTCATTTCTATATTCGTAGTTCTCTCAAAAGCTTGATGGTAGCTCTGTAGAGCTGATTTTACTTTGTAAGGATCTTTTTTAGTTTGTGACCAAATTCTCTGACAAATTTTGATTTTTGACAGTCAAAGTCTGCAGAGAAACTTTTTGCAGTGCAGTCTTCATTCATGTTACTTTGCTACATCCAAACACTTCATCAGCGTAACAAATATATTAAACCCTGTCAGTTTTTTTCAATTTGGTTTTTTAAATCAGTGGAAACCTTTTGGAAAACATTTAAAATAGTTACGTCCAAAAAAGAGATGAAATAATTATTTAGTGTTGTAAATCCTATTTTAAAGTAATTAAACACAACTTCCAATTAATCTGAAGATAATGCAATCTCTTTATAATTAAACACTGATTATGAGGCTGTGTGGAGCTTCTGTTAACTTTTGTAATTTATGCAACATCTTAAGCCTCTCTATGGCACTGTCCGGTTTAGAATGGTCCAGGCAATTCAGGCAAGCATTTCCATTCAAAGTCGGACCATAACGGTGCATGCGGGGTGTAGACTGATTGCGTAATGGTTGTGCGATTATAGCAAAAGTGAAGCTTTCAACAACAACACAGGTCATCCAGCTGCTCATTTTTTTTAATTGCTGGTTTGGCACTTTCTTTTGCCGTAATCACCTTCCACAAATTAACAGGTTTCATCATGTGACGACAGTAGCTCCGCCCTAGAGGTCCATTCTATTTTTCTATGGACCTACAACCAACGGGGCCCCAAAAATGGTACGGCTCGGTCTGGCTTAATGGGTCCATTTTATAATGGAAACACTCGAAATACTGCTCAGTGGAAGAGTTTCCAGACACAAATCAGGTGGAAAAAAAGATTTTTGTGCTTCTTCTAATTATTAATTATGTTTTTCTGATCAAATAATGTCTCAATTTGATCCCCCAAATTCTTGTTTTATGAAAGAGCCATGTTAACTTCCTTGTTTCATTTCCTTGTCATTGAGGATTTGCTGATTCTCTTCTTTTTACTTTATTTTTTTGGCGTTGTTTTGATCAAAGAGGGGTTCATCTGAACAGCAGTTAACCAGGAGTTCAGTCAGAGAACCCCGATGATCACAGACCGTCTGGATGATCGGCCTAATGGTTGCTTCTTCCAAATATTCAGCCTAACAAGTCATAATAAATCAGGCCAAATTGAAATGTGGATCTGTGTCTCAGACATCGCTCCTCCTGCATGCATCAGCAACATCATCTCATCACTCGGTAGACATGGAAACCCTGATAATAGGGAGATTCTGATCAACAACGACTAAAGTGAGGAATATTAATAGATTATCTGTGGAAATACATATGATTATGGGATTATAAAAAGTCAAATTTATGATGGTTTTTAATTAAATCACTGTCAACATTTGACCAAAGTAGATTAGGACAGAAAGAGAGACAGATATGTCATTGTTTGACACATTAAACACCTTCAAAAAATAAACGATATCTTTTTACTGTGAAGAAAAGATGATTTCTGGTCCTCATACAAAAAGGTGCAATTAAGGTCTAAAATGTCAGAATATCAGCAAGTTGATATTTTGGCAGAAAAGCATCAGTGGCTTTATATGCAGTTTAAGCCACCATTTAGTTTGTCAATGTAATTTTATAGTGAAAATAAAGCATAACTGCAAACTATGTCTGTTTAAACCTGGGTTTGCACAAAGGGAAAAAAACACAAAAGCTTTTGCAGCTGTCTAAATTAAATGAATGGGTATCTTTGAATTTTCTAAGTCCCCATTATAATCCTAAACAGTTTGCTTTTTCATGTTTGCCACACTGAAGGTTCCTCTGAACTCTGATGTAGACGATGATGTGGGTCTGCAAAAAGTAGTCAGTTTTAGAGTACTACAAGTATACTTAGTCTATGCTAAAATTGAGGTAGTATTTTATTTTATATACCATCTATATATTGTTAACCTAGAGTCCCACTCTGATAATCTTCTGATCTATTTTAAAAAACTGCTTCAAGTGGTTTTTTGGCTATGATTATGCTGTTTTTAGCCAAAATCAAAAAACCTGTCAGGGACTTCTACAGAGTGGCATAAGTTCATTAGAAATGTGCTTTAGAGTTGTAAGAGGGACTGTTGGCACGAAGTGAGCATCCCTCATTTCCCATCATCCATCTATTTACACTCTCTACCTCTAGCTTACAGCCTCTCCCAGCCCCAACCTAACAAAAATGACGAGCAATATTGTAGCTATCCAGCCGTACAGTTTTGAGCATGTTTCCAACTCAGACAAGGAAAACAGAGATCTAGTCATCCACAAGTGGATACATCAGAATAGAGTTGAGCAGGAAGCTGTGGCCCTTCCGATTGTATCTTCTACATCACAATGTCAAGTTTTTTTCCAACAGCATTTTTTCATCTGCTCCTGATTCACAGGAATCTGAATAAAGAAATACTCAGAAATGCAATTTTGAGCTTCATTGTCATGTGTCATATGTCCTCCATCTTTAGACAAATGGCACAAGAACATGTTAGCAACACCAACACCATTTTTGATTGGAGTGGGTCTCTAAATTATACTCAAAGTTAAAAGGTTAAAAGGGACACCATACACGCCAACCTGTTTTGGAGAACACTGCCCCCAAATGAACACCCGGTGTAATTGTCACTTGACTTTTCTGGGCTGCTTGGTCTAGTCTGGAATGTAAGGAAAACCAAACAAGGATGTGGAACCTTTCCTTCATTTTCTACCCAACTGGATTGATTTCACATGACTATTCTCATGTCACAGCACATGTTTCCCATATCTTCCAAAACATATTTTTTTTATCCCAGCATGATTGTACAAGAGTTTTTTTTTTTTTTAATTGTCAGCTGAACAATAATCATTCCCAGATGTTGATACAAACGAATCTGTAGAAGAAACAAAATCCTCTTATAGGCATTCAGGACTGCTGGACCTTTTTGGTTAAGAGAGGAAGTGTAGCACCCCTCCAAGACCTCTGTTACTAATGAATTCTTGAAGATACACAAAAACAAAACATTTGGTTATTAATAATAAAATCAGCAGGTTTTGTTTTTTCAATTTAAAGAAAATAGAAACATTGCTAAACAGATGTAAAAAAAACACTTTTTTTTATCTTTAAAAAAACGTTTCTTGCCTTATTTTGATGCAAAGCAAATTTCATCAAATTAATCAATAAACATTAAAGCATGTTACTCTTTATATAAAGTAGGCATATCTGAGTTATAGTTTTTAGTGACGAAGAGATTTCATAACCTTGCCTGTCAGGTTTAGGTTCCCTAAATGACCTAGTTATTGGAATAAAGTTTAGCGGCTTCCATATAATTCCTTTTAATGAATGTACAACTCATTTTGTACAAGTGTGCTATTTTTATAACTCAATAACATTGAGGTAATGATAATAATAACAAGAACATACACAAAAAATGTACTTTTGATGGCTCTGAGGTAAATAGGTGAAGATCTGGTTTGGTTACTGGATCATATTATGATGGTGATGTAACCAAAATGATATTATTCTGTGTGTCATTGAAGGGAAATTGCTTTAATGCCACAGTTTTCTCTCCAAAGAGCAGCAACAAAGCATTGATTATGAAGGAAACTTGAAAAAAAAATACATTCAATGTAAAATGGCTCATTGCATTTTCAGATTTAACAGGAATTTTTCATTTGAGTTATGATTCATACATCCAAACAAGTCTCAAATAGAAAACTAATAGTCCTCTCACCTTGCTGCTGTGACAGAGATGATCGAGGCTGTAATGTGACAGAGGGTGACCTGTTTTTAGCAGATTAAAGGATCTCTTTTATAACACTTCTGTTGGCCCATGATCCATCTAAACCTGTTTACTACACCCCTTGTATGTTCAAAAGCAAGGCATCCAATTGAATCTGCACTAGAACATGTCCTAGGAAAAAAATAATAGTTAAAAAAAAAATAGACTCTCCCCTCTGAGAGTGCTGAACTCTATCCCAGATTTGAAGCTGGCATCTGAAGAAGAAGCATAAAGTGGAAGACGATTGGATAACGGCTACTCAAACGCTTGGGTTTTTTCTTTTTTTTAGAAAAACAAATTGAAACCAAAAAATATTCTGCCTCAATTTTTCACCAAAAGCTGTTTCATTCTAGACACATGTATAAGAGCTGGAGATGTCACAATTCTCAGTTTCAAACCGAAATTTATGTCATGCCATTCAACCCAATCATGGGATAAGTGAATCCTTGCATCCCCATGCAAACCATCCCAGTAAGTTGAAAATGACATTAAGGAAGGATTTGTTATTTATTGCTTCATTACATTAGGCTTAGTTAAAGCCAACTAAAAAGTGTTTCTTCATTGTTACTTTACTTGCTTTTTAGCAAAAAAGAAAGGGGGGGAATTCAGAATTTTTTTTTTAAACACCAATAATATGTCAAACCAAAATGGAGGTTTGAACCAAATTGTAGAAAAAGTTAATTGTTGCATTCCTATTAAGAGCCTAAAGATTTGGAGCCTTTTTTGTATAAAAAGTTGATGAGAAATATCTGAATATTTAAAAGATAATGACCCTCCATGTCAGAGATCGTAATTAGTGCTACTCAGGGAATGTCCATAAAGAAGAAAAAAATACCACTGAATCAATGTTATTGGATCTATTTCTTCCATTCATTACACACGTCTCTCAAACTGTTGCAGCAAGCTTAATACTTGTCTTTTGAAGATTTCCAACTCTAAAGACGGTTTTTAAGTTACTGTGTCTGGTCCTGTAAACCCCTAACACCAATAGTTTATTTTTTGGTGAAACTTTCCCATCACACCTTTAGAACCAAAAAAGCAAAGTTTACGATTTTCCTCCATCTATTTGCTTTGTTTTTTCAAAAAAGGTAAAATGGGACCCCTCTCCTGTAAAGAGTGCATTACTCATTCCCATTCCACTGAAAGTCCAATAGTACCACGTCATTGGATGGTTATTATGTCTTTGTAAGTTGGTTGAAGGGGGGCTCATTCTTTTCCAAAGAAAGTGACCTCCTGTTAACATGTGTCGGACAATGCAGTTGTTCTGTGGAACTAAAGGAAGTTGCCTCCGACACTGTAGGAGCTGAAATTCTCATCCGGCACACTAATTTTCCTCTTCCTGTGAGAAAAAAACCAAAAGAAAAATCACTCTAGCATGGCTATTAGAGTTTACCGTTAGACCCCCTTTGTTGCCTAGTCTAAATAAAGATACTTTGGATTTGGCGGATGATTGTTTCACAACCGTGAAGCCGTGAATAGATTCAGCCGTCTCTGCCTGGTCATACCTTGATAGGAAAAAGTGGAAAGACGAAAAAACGCAATGGTGCTTTAGAATGTCAGCTCCTTAATCAATGGATTTCAGTTTTTGGAGATACACTGCAAAAACGGAATCTTAAGAAAGTAAAAATACTCATTTCAAGAAAAAAGTGTCTTAATTTCTGTTATTATTATATTAAAAAATATTTGTGTGAAAAAAAGTTTTTCAATACAGACCTCGGTAATCTTTTTTTGAGAAAACATGTCTTAGAGACTAGAATATTCTTCTTAATACAATAATAAAAACATTAATTAGAGAACACTTTACTTCAAACTACCAAAAAGATAATCACAAACAATACCATGTTATTGCATCTATAATACAAACTTCTCTCTAATGATGAAGCTGATCTGTTTCTATAGACTTCTTTTTCCCAGCTGCTGGACTCAGGATGGAACTTATTCAAACATTTATCAAAAACATGTGGATATTTACTGCATGAATTCATGTTTTTTTTCCTACATAATAATATTTTATTTATTTTTTATTTAACCTTTATTTACAAGTGTCCCATTGAGATTGAGAATCTCTTTTTCAAGGGAGTTCTGGCTAGGGGAAAAAATAAATTACATTTACAATAAAAATGTCAACATTAAAAACATAAAATAAATAAAAATGAGAGCTTATGTAAAACAGGTACAGTTAAAAGTGACTTTCTCCTCCAATCTCAGCCTGGATTTAAAAATATTCAGAGGAATAAGTTCTTTTAATTTCCATCTTTATTTTAGAGTGTTCCATCTATGAACATGGAACAAATAAACATGAATAAAAGACGTGAATAATGCAATATTTGTCATTGCATTTAAATTGGTTTTTATTAAATGGTTTTTTATTAATTGTTGCTTTTTACACTGTTTCTATGTTTCACTTTTTAAAAATGTGTTACACCGTAACAGTATATTTATATTGAATTATCTATGTGTGTGACTGCAGATGGAATGAGAATGCTTTTCTTCTTCTTTTTTTGTCTTTTGGTTATTAAGTTGTTTTGTTTACTTTTTATCTTTTTCATTTATTCATGTATTTTTTGTATTTCTTTAGTTAATTTTGCATTTTTGCTGGCTGTGTCATTTAGGGGGGCAGTCACGGCCCAAGCATAGATCCGGCCTTGTGCTGCATATGGTTCCTTTTCAATGAATTTCCCTTCAACATAAATATCAAAATATAAAACTTTGATGTCACAGGTATGATGTGCAATCAAATTTGATTTGTATAAAATGAAAAAATAAAAGTCATAATGCATAATCGGCTTTACCCAGTTGGGATATTTAGTTTCAAACTCAGATTTATCTTAACTTGTATTAAATACTTTCAAAAGAGGTTTAAAGCAGAATATGTCAGTCTGAATATATGTAGGTTACATGTTTTTATTAAAAACTTCCAGATGAAACCTTTAGGTTGTGGAAAGCAATGTTTAAATGTGTTCTGGCTTAAAGAATTATTGCTTTCACAACAGCAACTTTAGGGATTTTCTTTTTTTTTTTATCTGTTTGACTTTTAACTTCTACTGAGGTCAAAACACGAGCCAACAAAACATCCAAACTCATTTGAAAGAAGTGGTTTTTCCGCCTTTTATGAGAGCACACAGTTTCCCTTTAGGTGCTAAGCCACACAAACACACACAATAGCACACACAAGGTCACGCTGTGAGGCGGCCCATTAACTGACGAGTCATTCCGCAGTGAGGAAGTGTGGAGGAAAGCGAGCGTCGAGGAGGCTCCTCATCCTCCCACTCGCCTGGCATTATTGGCTGAATGCTGTGATGTCACAGCACACTGCCTATAAAAAAGGCCTCCCAAGCAGCAGAGCAGCCAGAGCTCATTCCCTTACTGAGAAGGCAGCTCCTCCACAAAAACCTGGCAGTCTTTCGCCTCTGTCCTTGGAGTTACTTGTCAGAAGTCATGTGTCGAGGACTGGAATCGCTGCCAATCACCTGCCTTGAACGGTGAGCCTCATGCAAGATTTCTTGGCATTTTTTGCAAGTTTTAAAAAAAAAAAGTTAGAATATGAATGCATTTCTTGTGGAAAACTTATTTTTACTCATTAAATGTGTTTTTTCTTTTTTATAGGGCAAAGGAGCTGAGAGCTTTGTTTGGAAGTTTACTGCAGAAGTCCGACCACAGCAGCTGTGGCCAGTCCAAGAAAAATGACAAACTCAGGTAAGAGACTCATGCAGTCTGGCTTTATAGGAACTCGCCATGAAATTTTAACAACATTTGTCTAATAAGTTTGTTTGTTTTTTTCATGCAGGCTAAATGAAGTCAATGAGCCTCTCAAATGGAGAGAATCCTTCGAAAAACTCTTGTCCAGTCAAAGTAAGTTTCTCTCAGATGCTTTGTTGTGTCCAGAAGTTTTGAAGGTCCAGATGCTAAATGCTCGTCTCTTCTTTTTTAAGATGGACTCTGTTTATTCAGAGCATTCCTGGTATCCGAGTTCAGCGAGGAAAACATTGCCTTTTATTTAGCGTGTGAGGACTACAGAACATCCAAACCTTCCAAACTGGCCAGCAAGGCAAAGAAAATTTATGAAGAGTTCATCTGCTCTGACGCGCCGCGAGAGGTGATTATCAAATTTCACTCACAGACACTCCGCGGTGGGGTTTTTTTGTCCTTTTTTTTTTTTTTTACTTTTGCTAACAAATACATGCTTCTTTTATTTGGCAGGTAAATCTCGACCATGCAACCAAAGCAATCACCATAGAGAACATGCAGCGACCTTCTCCGTCCTGTTTCAACCTGGCCCAAGCTAAAATCTACACCCTGATGGAGAAAGACTGCTACCCTCGCTTCCTCAAGTCCTCAATGTACCTGGACATGACCAGAAAGATGGGTTAATAGACTTGAAGAAGAAAAAACATGAAGAAATGATGCACACAGACTCAGAAAGTGGAAAAGCTGTGATGGGACAAACACAACTTTCATGAAGAGCTGTGGAGTTATTTTGGGAAACAAGATGGGGCTCTAGGCTGGAGGCCGGAGTCCACGTGAGACTGTGAGAGGACACTGACAGACAGAAAGCACTGCGGGCTAAGCCAGCCTCTGACCAACACACGTGCAGTTTACACACAGACTGATCAATGCCAGGCAGCCTGGCAGGAATTAAGAGAAAACGAATGATGCTGTCACACAACAAAACTACCACTGATGCTTCTGAGTAGCATGAATTGTTATTTAAGGCTTATTTATTTAAAGTATTTTTTTATTAAATGTTTGCTGTGCAAATATTTTTGGAAAATGCGTTTGTGTTTTGTACGTTGAGATGCATTAAAATGCATAAAAATGAATAAAAGTTGAAAAAAAACATGAAACGATTCAGTTGTCTTATGAAAAATGAGTTCATCAAAAGGGTGGGTGTGAAGGAGGAGTGGAAAAAAAGGAAAACTTGTTCTGTTTCAGATTCTAATTAACCTGTGCCCTATGAGGAATTCCACTTCACATGTAGGTGACTCCTTAGCTCTGAGTTACACCCAGCAAAACCATTAAGTGAGAGTTCATGAGCATTGAGCTCATCTGATAATAATAATTCTGGACAAAGGTGGGTTTTTTCTGATGTCTTTTATATGTAAGGATTTTTCATGGAGAAGGGAATCTCCAAAATGTATGATTTTATGTCTTCATAGATTAAATCAATATCTTTCAACTGACAAAAAAAAAAGAGAACATTAAAACAACTGAAGCAAGTAGGTTCAAAAGAAAAAGTCAATCAGGAAACACAAATGTCATGTTTGACATTAAAAGGGAATTCACTTTTGGTTTGATAAAACAAAAGAGTCTGACATCTGCACTGCCAGGAAAGTTAATCTAATGATGGATAGTGATGCATTTTTCCAGAGAGCTGAGTCTGGGGACACAGTTTGGACTCAAAAGGATATTAGTGAAATATGTAAATGTTTCTGTCCAGTTGAGAAGCTGAGGAACAACTGAAACTCCAGATAAAAACAAGAACAGTACCTTTTTTTTTATAGCCGTATGACATTTTTTACAATGTCATCATTTAGTACGTGGTTTTAATGAAAAAACGTAGTTTACTTTATTCCTAGTTTTTGAGGATAGAGAATAGGAAAAAATTCAAACCAGAAGTAGGCAGAACTTTTGCAAGCCGTTGTGAAAACAACACCAGATTGGAAACAAAAGGATCCACCTAGCAACTAAACAAACAAACAAACAAACAAACATAGATGTAATCGAAAGAAACATATATTTATTTTTTCTACTTTTTTAACTTAATTAATAAATAAAGGCATAAAATGATCTTATTAGTTCAGGTTATATTGCGGCTTTTCTCCTTTTTGCATCCGTCAGTCTCTTTGTCTTTTCCATGCGTTTCACTCAGCCCACGCAGTACGTGTCTCTGCTGCAACACTACAGTGTGTGTAATTACCTGACGTGACGTGCTACAAAAATCTACAGTGTTTGCTTCACTCTACACTCTTCACTCAATTCTGAGTGTTTTTAATGAGCAAGACTAGGCAAGAACTCCCGGGTGTCTGCAGCGCAGACTGTGAAACATCCGCCTCTTCAAAAATGAAGGCCTGTCAGGACGTTTCCTTTTTTATTTGCTTTTAAGACTTGTTGAGTTTGTTTAAAATCTTTAATCTTCGATATACAGCCACTGTGATTCTATCCAATCTTTAGTGGGCTACATTTTTTAGAAAAACACAGTTAGGGACCTGCACACATGGGGCAGTTTTTGCCATGACCAGACAGCATTACCGTACTCATTTGGCTGATGTGATTTCTCCACTTCTTCACAATTAAATGATTTGGAACAAAGGCAGCTTTTAGAGATGGCCCAGGATGTTACATTCTGGTCCTGGTCTGGCACGGATCTGATGGGTGGCAAAACGTGCCTAGCCGTCATGAGAATGAAGATCCAACATTGTGTTTTAATTTGTCAAAATGACGCAATCTAAATCCATGAGATAAACCAACTTGCAAACACATTGTGGTCTATAAGATAAGCCAAATAGGAAAAAAGAAAATACACTGTAAATCTCTGGTGCCAAGTCCTTAGTTTGGAAAGTAGCTGTTGACTGTCTGAAGCTTTGTTCACACCACCCTCTGCATCGCGCAATTAAAGCAAACACTTCCAATAAAAAGTTAATGCAAATGCACATATATGCACATTTTGAGATTCCATGTTTAAAACTATGTGACAGACTGGGGACGTGTCCAGGGTGTCCCCTGCCTTTGCCCGCAAGTGGCAGGGATAGGCTCCGGCAGCCCTGTGACCCAAAAAGGGTAAAAACGGATTGAAAGATGAATGATTGGAAGATGAATGACTGAATGAATAAATGAATGAATGAATTAATTAATGAATGAATGTTTAAAACTCTTGCATCTCTTGTAGCTACGCAAATCTTTAAGACTGCTTTCAGGCTCTACTTACAAAATGTGCAGCCATTAAACGTGTGTTGATAGTTTAGTCACTTGAACTTTGTGTAGTGACGTATGGATGGTGTCTCCTTTCATTCTCAGAAGTGCCAACTGTTTAGAAATTTTATCACAGAGGAGAAATGAATCATTTGCTGTTGACTATAAAGGTAGATGTTGCAGGATGACATTTTCCGGTATTTTTATCTTAAGGTCACATAATTGCAAGAAAGATCTTAAAAAGAAAACTAATGTTGAGTCAGTAAAAGAACCTATTTGGAAGTACAAATTCATGTTGTCATGTTGGCAGGTTTTTAAGCTTCTTCCGTTCTTCTTCCATGCTTCTGACTGCCAAAAGTTATTTTTTTTTAAATATTAATTTTGAGCATCCATCCATTCTTTTAAACGAATTTAACCTGTCTCACGACGGTCTAAACCCAGCTCACGTTCCCTATCAGTGGGTGAACAATCATTTTGGGGTCACAGGGGCTTATTCCAGCTATTGCCAGGTGAAGGTGGGGTATGCTCTGGATGGATGAGCTGTGATTCCACACAAGCTAACATGCACACTTAGGGACCATGTTAAAAAACCAGATGAGCTTCAATGCATATTGTTGGACAGCTGGAGAGCCGGAAGAAAATCCACACATGCACAAAAACATGCAATCTCCACACAGAAAGGACCGTGATTCAAAGCAGAGCCTTCTCACAAAGTGGTAACCACTACACCACTGTGCTCATTTTAGAGCAGCCTCAGGAAAAGTTTTGTTTTTTTAAGGTCAGAGTGTTTAATTGTTATTTTAGGAAGAGTGGAGGTAAAAGGCTGCGAGAGCAACAAGTGATGTCGGAATATTGCTAGTAGTTGTTTTTCTTGTAAATGTTCACCTTTTATTCTTAATTATCATTATTTTTCACCCATCCCATTTATTTGTCTTTCATTTTTTCTATGCAGTTGAAATCTATTTCATTTCTCATCCATCTCTCTCATAACGTTTGTTAGATCAGCCTGAAACTCAGGTTGAGGCAACGTGTAAAAAAAGGGCTGTTCTACAAGCATACCACGGTCTGTTTGTGAAATATATGTTTGCTTATTGTCTCCACTCACATTTTTTTCAAAACCCAATCATTTCTCCTGAAACACGTCTCAGCTTGAATGCTGTTACCATGGCTATGGCCTCCCTTCAGTTTTGTTTGCCGCGTATGGAGCCACTAAACCTGTGACTCACAAGACGCCCCCCGCTTTGGTAAGGCAGTGCTTTGCTCTCATCTTTCTGATACCAATCTATCATCGCCTCTGTCTCTTCTCTTTCCATCGCATGCTCTCCGACCGCCACAAACGACCACTGTTTAAACACTCAGCCGTTAAAGAGGTGTGGGCATTAACGCCGCTTCACACTGCTGGCAAATGGACTACCCTATCTTTCCACTCTATCCTTTCTTCCTTTCATTTTTCACCCAGAGTGGATGAGCAGGGGGGGAACTTTGACACTCTAATTGAGACGTGGACGACAAACTGCAGCTCTTTGTTTGAGCTCAGCAAACAGACGGGCTGCCATTTTTACCTTCAGGGCACAGATGGTTGCGACTTTCTGCTAATGCTCACCTTCTTGCTGATGTAACCTTCAAATGCTGCACGGCTTACTTTGTCTTCAGGCTCATGATTCACATCTAATTTCAGTTTCTAAATGTCCCACAAATGGGGAGACAGAAATGCACGACTGAATTTGGTCAGGTGTTGCTCATGTATGTGAGGGAATAGAAAAGGTTTACACTTGCTTAGTATGAGGTATCAGTGAAATGTTGATTTGCATCTGCAGCAGCAGGAAAATGTGTGAAATCTTGATAGTGTCCCTCTGCTCCTCAAAGCCTGTATTGTTCCTGTGACTGGATTTAAATCTTAACCTGCCTCTGACGAGAAAACAGAAATAGAAAATCTGTCCATCCACTTGAGGGTTTTGATAACCACTCTGAATGAAACAGTGTGCTAAATATGGAGCACGGCGCTAAAAGGGAGACTTCGTTTTCTACTTCCATTGTTATAAGGTTTTATGCAATCTATTCATCACAGGTGTATTTTTTAAATCCAATTGTTGCGTTCATGAAAAAGCACACTGCCCCCCCTTTTTCTGCAGACCATTGTGCATGCACGCACCTAATTTGCACTGTAAACCCGAACGTTCAGAGTAATTAAATATAATGAGTAGCTACTACTCAAAATTTTAAAATAACTCTTCTAACTCAATCATATAAAGTTTGTTCAACACATTCCCTGTTTTGAGTATATGTAACTAATAATTTTTAATTTAAAATAAAATATGTTTAAATTAAGTAAATTAAACTTAAAAACATAATTCAAGTGTAATATATAGATTTAAGTATTGCAAACTGTAAACCCGAACGTTCAAAGTAATTAAAAATAATTAGTAGCTAATACTCAAAGTTTTCAAAAAAGCTCTTCTAACTCAATCATATAAAGCTTGTTCAACACATTCCCTGTTTTGAGTATATGTAACTAATAATTTTTAATTTAAAATAAGATATGTTTAAATTAAGGAAATTAAACTTAAAACATAATTAAAGTTTAATATATAGATTTAAGTATTGCATCCTGGATCTCTTATCTCTCTTGTTTCAGGTGGATTAAACAATTCCTTGCCCCGCATGCTCTCAAATTTTTATTTTTATTTTTCTAAATATTGTAGCTACCTGCAGCCCCGCCTTCAGCCCCTAAGACTCATGGGAAGTGGGAAATCTTGGTGTGAAAACCATGAGTGAGAGGGCTGGAAGCAGAAGTCACATCCATGCTGTTTGGCTGTTTGTGTGTGTTCAAATAAATAGAAGTAATAGGCAGACGCGAAGGCTCCTTTGTACAATAAAACATATTGTTTAAAAATATACTTCTTATAAGAGTAAAATTTACATATAGGTTTAAAAGTGTATTCCTTTTTTTAAATTCATAAATATAGAGAAAAGTACTTTCATTAGTTTTATTTAGGCATTGCACAGAAAGAAGTGAGTCATTAATATTGTTAGGCAGGTGTTTACAACATTTTGTTGGAAAGATAAACTTTTTTCCATTGTTCTATCTTAATTATTTGGTTTGGTGAAAATAAATCCTTTTTTTGAGTTCATTCAACTTAAAAAGTTGTCTGATGTAGTTATTTCACTTTCAATCAACTTAATTGAATTAAGTTGGTGTAACTTTGGTGTAAATGCACCATGATGTCATAACGTAAGGCAGAGCAAGGAATTATGGGATACCATTTTCTTTGCCAATCTGGGCAGATTGGGGTTTAAGTGGGCGTTTTTGTCCATGGTTTTTGTTGTGTAGCTGTTTTACTCTGTTTTAACTAGTAAATTAAACTATTATTTTTATTTCTTTCTGCACCATAAGTTAGAGTTTGGTAGAGGATGATGACCAACCCCGTAGAGCAGAAAACATGGTATGTCCCATAATTATAGACCGAGTTCACAACATCTGAGCTCCTGTCTTGAACCATGAGACACTGCTGGGTCATTCATGTCTTTGATGTGAATAATTCCAGGTCCAGTAGTTGAAACTTCAGAAAAATGTGCCAATGTAAATTGTTGAAGCAAAATTTATAATATGTTTTTTTCAGTTAGGCCAACTTGAGTTAATGTGCCATAAAAAACTAATTTGCATAAACTCAATTCAATTAGGTGTTACCAACTGAAGTAATTCAATTAAGTTGGATCAACTTTTGTTCTTTTTAGAGTGTTTTAAGTTACCATTACTCTATTTTCTTAGGCAATCATTTGCCTAAAGAAAATAAGTTTTGAAAATTATGGTTTTGAGTTTACTGACTCAAACAAATTGATTATCCCTGTACAAAAAGGTAACTAATATATATCGAGTTCTGTTAAGATAAAATTGTTGTTTTTTCCTATTGTTTTTAAGTTATGCAAACTTATTCCTGTGGCTTTAAAACTCAAAACTGTGAGTCATAGTAACTGATGACAATTAAGTTGTCTTAATGTGTAAATGTAAGTTATATTTAATGCCAATATTTGACTTGCACGAATTGACACTTTTAATTTAACTGTTATGAAGAAATACAAGTAGGACACAATTAAATCTTTTATGTTATGGAAAACTCAGACTTTTTAGTTAATCAACTCAAAAAAATTGTGGCAAATGATTGCCTTAATTTTTTTAAGTTCTGGTAACTTGTTCGGGTTTACAGTGTGCTTCAAACTACCGGTACATTCAGACTGGGCATGTGTATTTTTGAACGCGCTTTTAGCATTTGGTGTTCATGCACTTCTGTCGCTAGCCGATATTGGTACATGTACTCCCGGTTGAAAGAGGCTTGGTGTGGAATGTCAAAGCAGTGGTCAAAGTTCCACTGGTTTAACTTTCAACGTGCGTCCAGTGGCTGTGCGTTTTGTACCTAGAGCCCGCAAACGGACTTAAAAACTTGCGTAGCGACATGTAAATGAAAGTTTTGAATGTGGAAGCCCAAAACATACATGTGCGTTTACATACTTTTTATTTGAAGCGGTTGTACAAACTCGTGTTTTCAAGTCCAGTGTGAACATAGCACATGCATTGTTAATGCAAATCTAATCATGGACCCAAACAAATACATAAAAAATGAGTACCATTTCCTCATGTAAATGAAATTGTATATAATTGAGAAAAAGACTTTGCTTGTGCAAATCAGGCAGTAACAGTTCATTTTTTTTTTTTGCTAAATTCAGCCATATCTTCAGCCTTAAAAATGACACCGGGATTATCATAAGAACCCTGCATGAAAGTGTTAGACTGTTGTCCAAACTTTTACTAACACATCAAAAAGACTAGGAGCAGGCTTAACAAATAAACCAAAACAAAGGATAAAAATAAAATGAAAATCCTGAGACACGTGAAAACATGATAGTTGTATGTCAATGAGTAACTGGACCCGAGGACTTAAATAGACTGAGAGTGATTGAAAAACAGAGAGCAGCTGTGTTGATTAACGCTCAGCTCTGCTGTCATCCTGAAACAGGGAAGGAGCTAAAACAGAACTAGGAAAAAGAAATGATCTCATGACAAAATAATTCCTGAAATAAAGCCAACAGAGTAAAACTACATTTCTACATCCTCTCACAGCTTTATGACAAATGTAAGTCTATGAAAAAACAGTTCTTTCCTTATAATCTCAACATTTACAAAACCGTTCATTTTCCTACCAAATATTTTAGAAGATCCATGCTCTTGAAATAGACCACATTCTTCTGAAACATAAAATAAACACCTGCTAGAATTGTCTGGTTACCAGGGTTTTTTTTTTATACAGTTGTCATAAGAAAGCAAAACTGTGATTTTCCGATTCCTATTTTCATCTTTATCCTAAAAAATGTAAGAGAGATGTCTTTGACATAAGGAGTAATATCTGCTGTCATAGAAACAATAAAAAAACAGAGCTTTTACAAAAAGATGAATCTTTTAAAGGAAAAAAAACTTTTGGCTTTGTTTTGTTTATTTGTCATGGAGATCCTCCTGTCAAAGGGTTTCTGTTTTTCTTTTAATTGTGAATCAGCAGCTTTGCTACTGCAAAACAGAGTGTCTGTCTTCAGCACAGCCCTCTGAAGCCACAGACGACACAGAGTTTCGCTGTTTTCACACCAAGCCCCCACTTTCTATTCCTTGATTTGAAGCCACCAGAAAGTTCCTAAATTCGTAATACTGCAGTTCCTCCACAGACCACTAGAAGCTAGCTGAAAACTAAATCATTTTCTATTGGCTCCCATAATAAAAAGTCTGACTTCATGAACCTAATCAATACAGGGTGGAAAAGGTGACTGCTTAAAACAATAGCGGCCGAAAAATCAAAGTGCAAAAAAATGGCAAAAGAAAATAGCGGTCAACAAAAATAATCAGCCCAGGTTCTCCTCTCATACTCAATCGGATGCAGGTGAGCAGACGATTTTAAAACTTTTCACCCAGATGTTGCTAATTAATAAATTAAGGGAAAACATGCAAAGAAATATTCAAAGAATATGCTAAGAAAACTGTCACTGGTGATAATCAGGATGACCCCAATGCAGAAAAAAACCCTCACAAATTCCAACTACTAAAATCTTCTGCTTCTTGTGTAACTCGCCTCGACCTGACCTACTGTGGCCAGGATGTGACACTTTACAACAAAGTGTCATCCAGTTGGCTTTCATCCAGTTTCTTTTAAAGATGAGTATAGTTTTCAGCATTGCATTCAAAGTACAAGGTGTCAGTACAAAGTACAAGTACAAGATGTTTCCTTTTATTGGCTGTGAGAACTTTTAAAGAACCATTGACCCAGACTCTGCAGTCCACTGATCAACTGCTGCTGGAAGTCCCTGAATCGGAGTGCAAACTGTAACAAGTTGTTCTTGTCAAAGTCCCACTCCAATCCTCTTTTGATCTATTGTAAAAGCGTTCTCAGTGGTCTTTTGATTATGAATGTTGTTTTTAGCTTAGTTAAAAAGAAAAAATGGTGTCTTTTCTAGGACATAGTTTCTGCAGATTGGCAGTAGATTATTAGGAATTTGCCTCTGAGTTGTGGGCAGGACTGTTTGCATAGAGTACGCCTGTTGTCACTTGCCCCCATCCATCTCTCTCTCACTAGCTCACAGCCCCTCACAAACCCAAGATAACCTTACCAGTGCAATGAAAATGGCGAGCAATACTGGAGCTATCCAGCTGTACATTTTTGAGCCAGATTCCAACTCAGACGAGGAAAACAAAGACGTACATGGATCTAGTCGTCTACAAGTGAATGCGTCAAAATTGAGCAGCGTGGGGAGCTTTTGACTTGCAGTTATTGCTTCTACATCACAGCTACAAGTTTTTTCTAACTATATTCTTCGCCTGTTCCTGATTCACAACAATCAGGAGAGCAATTTTAAGCTTAATTTTCTTCATTATGTCGTCCATGGTCAGGAAAATGTTGTTACAAACATGTTTTAAAACAGAAAAACCACAATTTTCATTAGAGTGGGTCTTTAACTTCCTTTATCTTGCGAAAAACGTTCTTTTTCAGAATGCAGATCCACAATGTTTCCCTTTCAACAATTTCTTTAAAGTTTTGTGTAATGACTTGATGATTCATTCATTCATCTTCTATTCTATTTTTAACCTTTTAGGGTCAATGGGATGCTGGAGCCTATCCCGGCCACTTGCGGGCAAAAGCAGGGAGCAAGCAGCACGCTGGACAGGTCACCAGCCTGTCACAGGGTCACACTCACACACCCATGTACACCTATGAACAATTTAGAGTTATCAATTAACCTATGAAGCATGTTTTTGGACAGTGGGAGGAAGCCGTAGTCCCCGGAGAAAACCCACACATGCACGGGGAGAACATGCAAACTCCACACAGGAAGGTCCCCCATTGGTGTTCTGTTTCAGGTCCCCCAGCCTGTTTTTCTGCCTGTTCTGGTCACTTTTTTAAGACACTGAAGATGTCAAAATTCAAATCTGAAACTTTTGCGGTCACTGACTGCTGATTTCACCCTCAGGATATGAAGCTGGAATCACAAGTTCCCCCTTCTCCTTTTAGAATGCTTTTTCCGTGCCCCGCCAAAAATAACTATAATTTGTTGACATGGATCATAAAGGAAAGAAAGAAACTGGTTGGCCAGGTTTTATTTCTGAGCGTGTGTTTTTTCCAAATAAACAGGATCACTAGGTTTTACTGTGCATAGTGTAAACACAGAAATGCCCCACACCTGGATGAGCTGGCATGGGAGAGGTTGGACCTGGCTGTTTTCAGACGAGTCTTTCCAAAGCTTGGATCAGGTTAAGTGGGCGGATTTAGGTGTCAGTGAGGTGGAAACTAAAGAGCAGGAGAGGTGGAGCTCTCTTGAACGGTGAATCTGCATCAACAAGGCCTGCACTGTGGAAATGAATCACCATCATCGTTTTCTGAGCCTGTTTATGGTGTGAGTGGTGATTAACAGCAACACTTGCAGAGCTTGAGCAGAGCAGAGTGAAGCAAAAAGACAAAACAGCAGCATTATGGTTACTGGTTGCCAAGGTAACAACACAGATCACATGATGTTGGATTCGAATATAAAAGTCTTAAAAACCCCTTTTGATTGCATTTGACATGTAATGCAAACAACTTGTTACAATCTCAGAAAGTTTGTTTAAACCACTGGCAATTGGCACAAGAGGATAACTGAAGCTTCGCCATCTGCTTTGCATTATTTCCTGACACACTTACACGTATGAAACCAGCAGGAAATCAGTGTACACACAGTAAATGGGATGAGTCATCGCATTGTTAGGAGATCAGCTTTAAAACGTCTGTAAAACGCTGAATATGAAGACAAAAATCCAAAACTGATTAGTCTCATTTGTATTTTTGAGTTTTCTGTCATCAAAACTCCAGGCTTTCTTCCACAAAACCTTCCAAACTAAATCAGATTAATAGGTTATTTAAACATTAAAGGTGAACTTTAAAGTATAAAAATAATCTATACAAAAGCCAGATCATTTGCCGAAGTACTTTTTTGTTAACTCCAAATTTAACATTTTTCCCCTTTTTGGGGGGTCTTTTTAAAATAACCAGGCATCTGCTGGAGTGTTTGTGTGGGAATTTCAGTCTATCCCTAGAAAAAAAAAAGAAAAACTGACTCATAACGTTTGTCCCAATTCCTGTCAGATGGAGTCAAAGTCCAGTTTCTGAGAAGCTTCTGCGTTACCACTGACTTCTGACAGCTTCTTTCCCACGATTTCCTGAAGAAAACTGCATTCATTAGTTTGGCTGTAAATCATGTAAGTGCATATCTAAAAGGTTTTGTCCAAAAAAATGATGAGATTTAGGACAATAATGTTAAAATAACAAACAAGAGTCAGATTTATTAAACTTTATTATCCTTTTGGTCTTTTTAAATAGACCACACTGAGATCAAAGTTTACCTTTTAAGAGAATTTATGCAATAGAAATAAACTAAAGAGACATCACAATTAAACTGTTTTGTTGTGACGCATTAACTTTTCCAGAGATCTTTTCTTTAATTTTCCAGACAGATAATTTTTTTACATTATCAAATTGTTAAAAAAAAATAAAAGAAATGAAACTTAGTTTTTCTGTTTTAAAATTATTTGTATGCATTTATTGATTTTTTGTTGATTTATGTTTGGCCCCATGCAGAAAGCGCTTTTGTTTGTCACAGGGTTAAAGGTTTTACTTTGAAACGAATAGATACTGAAGCCACAATTACTTTCAAACTGATCTGACTCCAGCTACATGTATTTTTAAATCGATCTCAGGGTGGGAGTGAAAACTTTGCCTTCAGGATTTTACCCTAAAACTCTGCTTGGTGGGAAATTTTCACCAGACAGTGACAATCAGAATGGTAAGTCTGCACAAAAACCTGCTATTATGAGGGATAAAACCAGGATTATTGAAGTGTGTGATGGCAGCAAATCTGAACCTTCAGTCAGTCAAACATACAAGGACTTTCTTTTTTTAAGACCCTGAATCAAGGAAAATTGTGAGAAGCTTTAGACAATGCCTTGAGTTATGCTACAAATTGGCGTATTTTGTTCACCTGGGCCTCTACAGCTTTCCTCACATTGTTCTCTTTTTATGTCCATGAGCACATGTATTGTTGTTACAGTTGCTTCTTTGGTTTAATTTATCAGATGTTCCTTTGTCTTTGTCTTTGTCCACCTTCTGTCCTTGCTGATTCCAAACAGTGCCCACAGGCGGTTCACTTTACCGACTCTGATTCTCCTGCAAGTTAATTTGGTTTTCCGTTTTTTACGGAGTCCCCTAAGTCTGCATAATTTGACAGTGGCTTGCCCAGGACGGAAGGTTACATCAAATGTCTTCTGATCACTTACATGGATCTTTTGTAAAGTAAAATAATATTAATTTGACCTTACTGGAACGACTTGGACTGACTGTTTCAGTGTATAAGCTTTTAATCTTGTTGTATCTCACAGAAAGAGACTTGTCTTCAGCTAAAAACATTCATGTTGTTTATCCATCCATCCATTTTAAAAACCCATTGAATCCCTCTGGGGTCACGGGGCTGCTGGAGCTAACCCAGCTACTGTTGGGTAAAGGCAGGGTACATCCTAAACAAGTCGCCAGTCTGTTGCAGGGCCACACACTCGTACTTACAGATTCCAATTAACCTATGAAGCATATTTTTTTTGGACTGTGGGAGGGAGTGACCAGAGAAAACCCACACATGCATGAAGGGAACCTGCAAATTCAACACGAAAGGTCCCAGCCAGAGTTTTGTTATGGCTCACCATGGCATCCCCTTTTTCTGCGTTTTTTTGCTTTAGTGCCCACATGTGGTACAACAGTTTCATTTCTGATCACTTTCTGATTACCTTCCAGTTTACTTTAGAACTTGCTACTGCCCCAGTGAATAAGAAACATATTAGAAGAACCTTAACTGACCATTCTGTGTCTGAGTTTAAACTCACAGTTCAACCAGTACTTAGTGACATTCTGAGCAAATACTCTGAGACCAGCTCCCATAGCATCAGTCCTAGTATAAACGACCACTTTGTTAATGATGCCTTACAAGCCCTCAGGAGTACACTCGATGTTGTTGCCCCCCTGAAACCTAAGTTCGTTAGACAAAACCGTGGTTTAACGCTGAAACACGTTCTCTTAAACAAGAAACCCGTAAGTTGGAAAGAGAATGGCGTCGCTCCAGTTCAGAGCAGTCTCTGAATATCTGGAAACATAGCCTATTAAATTATAAAAAAAAGCCCTGCGTAGAGCTAGAAGCCAGTACTATTCAACCTTAATATCAGAGAACGGAAACAATCCCAGATTTCTTTTTAGCACTATTGCTAAATTAACTCACAGTCAGAGCTCAGTAGAACCACATGTTCCTGTTTCTCTCAGCTCTGATGATTTTCTTACATTTTTCGATAGTAAAATCTCAAATATTAGACATAAGTTAAATCAAGTTATTCCTACTATCAGCCCAGAGCAGGCTGAAGCGGTAGAAGTGGAGGCATCCTTAGAAACCTCTGTAACATTAGACTGCTTCACTATTGTGGATCAAGTAGAAATAGCATCAATTATTACGTCCTCCAAATCCTCAACTTGTCTGTTAGACCCAATTCCCACTAGACTTTTTAAAGAAACTTTTCCCCTAATTAATGATTCCATATTAACAATGATAAATACCTCTCTGGAAACGGGTTACGTGCCACAGTCTTTTAAATATGCAGTTGTTAAACCTCTTCTGAAAAAGCCCAGTTTGGATCCTAGCATCTTGGCCAACTATAGACCGATATCAAACCTGCCCTTTATTTCTAAAATCCTAGAAAGAGTTGTAGTTAAGCAGCTTTACCGCCACCTACAGGACAACAGCCACTTTGAAGACTTTCAGTCGGGGTTTAGACCCCACCATAGTACGGAAACTGCACTAGTTAGAGTCTCTAATGACTTCTTATTGGCTTCAGAAAAGGGACTACTTTCTATTCTTGTCCTGTTAGACCTCAGTGCAGCTTTTGACACTGTCGACCACAGTATTTTACTCTATAGATTAGAGCATGACATAGGGATCAGAGGATCTGCTCTCCAGTGGTTTAAATCCTATCTGTCAGATAGATATCAGTTTGTTAATGTAAATGGACATTCCTCTCAGTACACTCGAGTTAACTACGGAGTCCCACAGAGCTCAGTCTTAGGACCCATCCTGTTTACGCTTTATATGCTACCCCTAGGGAACATAATCAGGAAACACAGCATTAATTTTCATTGTTATGCCGACGATACTCAGTTGTATTTATCCATGAAACCTGACCAGAATGACCAGATAGAGAAACTGAACGCCTGCATCAGAGACATCAAGACCTGGATGACAATTAATTACCTCCTCTTGAACCCAGAAAAAACTGAGGTTATTATACTAGGTCCTAAAATCCTGAGAGATGCTCTGTCTGCTCAGATAGTCTCCCTGGATGGTGTAAGTATACCCCCTAATTCCACAGTTAGAAACCTTGGGGTCTTATTTGACCAGGATTTATCATTTAAGGCTCACATATCTCAGGCGTGTAGAACTGCATTTTTTCACCTGCGGAACATTGCT
This sequence comes from Oryzias curvinotus, assembly GCA_023969325.1. Taxonomy (NCBI): domain Eukaryota; kingdom Metazoa; phylum Chordata; class Actinopteri; order Beloniformes; family Adrianichthyidae; genus Oryzias; species Oryzias curvinotus. The sequence goes on along the minus strand of CM043722.1, from coordinate 22,804,505 downwards.
AAGATCAGAAATATACTTTCTAAGAGTGATGCCGAAAAACTCATCCATGCATTTGTTACGTCGAGGCTGGATTACTGTAACTCCTTGTTAGCAGCGTGTCCTAAGAGTTCCTTAAGAAGTCTCCAGCTTGTTCAGAACGCAGCAGCTAGATTGTTAGCAGGAACTAGCAGAAGAGATCACATCACTCCTGTGTTAGTTTCACTCCATTGGCTCCCAGTTGACTCTAGAATCCAGTTCAAGATCCTCCTGTTAACCTATAAGGCCTTACATGGAATGGCCCCGTCCTACATTAATGACCTCATAGTCCCTTACCATCCAATCAGAACACTTCGCTCGCAAAATGCAGGACTGCTTGTGATTCCTAGAATTAGTAAAAGTACGGTTGGAGGTAGAGCGTTTAGTCACCAAGCCCCTGTCTTATGGAATAAGCTCCCAGCTCATGTAAGAGAGGCAGATTCGGTTTCTACATTCAAAGTTAGACTGAAAACATTCCTCTTTGGACAGGCTTATTGTCAGACTAGTTAGTATTCAGAGATTATTTAACTTAATGTTAATTGTTTACATTAAACTTAATAACAATAACTATTTGTTTTAAAAGGCTGCTAGAAGTTGAAGCTGGGGTAACTATGGTGCACTGGGGCTCTGTCCTCTTTTCTGTCCTCTTTTCTTATCTACCTCTACTCTTCCTCTCTTCTCTACTTTTGATCATCATTTATCATTTAGTTCTCCATGCCTCTGTTTGGTGCAGTACGATTCATGTATTGTCCCTCTATCCCTCTCCCCTCTGGGGAGTGGGAGTGCTTCCAGACTCCAGTTGGCCCATCCGTGCTCCTGTTCCTGACCGTGTACCTCGTCTCTGCTCCTGCTCCTAAACCTGGCTGTGGTTCCTGTCTCCGGCTCGACTCGCGCCCCTGACTGTCCCCAACCCCGGCTGGATGAAGCTCGTCTGCTGGACTTTAAATATATAGATGTAGAGTTAGATAAGTTAATTCTTCTCTATGAGTTCTGGTAAATCGCCTGTCCGTCCTGGGGGAGGATCCCTCCTTCATGTGGGCACCCCTGAGGTTTCTTCATTTTTTTCCGGAATCCGGTTTTTTAGGAGTTTTTCCTTACCGCGAAGGGGGGCTCTAAGGGCAGGGATGCCAGTATAGCTTAGTCAGTTTGTTAGTTTATTTTAGTATTTTCCTATTGACTCTTTGTATTCGTGATCCTTTTGAGTTCATGTTTTACTTCAAAGCCCATCGAGACGACTGTTGTTGTGATTTTGGGCTATACAAATAAAATTGAATTTATTTATTTATTTATTTATTTATTTATTTATTTATTTATTTATTTATTTATTTATTCGGAGCCCCATTAGCTTCCACAAAGTGGTCGCTAGTCTTCCTGGGGTCCATACGCAAAAAATACATACATTTTACCAATTTCACAAAAACCAAAATTGATTTCACAAAATACAGTGACCAATTCATCATATTTACCTTAAAAGCTTAACATGATAAAATAAGTTAAAACAATTTCATTTTTGTACCAACATATCAAAACACACAGCAACATAACATTAACAATAATACATTTCATAACAGCAAATCATACAAATTTTTAGTTATTGTAAGTAGTCCATGTATCTTAGTTTTAAAATCTTTTTGAAATGATATTTGCTACTAATAAGCCTTGTCCTTACAGACACTTGATTCCATGCATCAGAAGATCTAAACAGCACTGTTCTTCTCATATAGTTAGATCTTGAAAAAGGAACAATCAAATCACCAGAGCTGACCTGACGAGTTTGATATTGGTGACAATACCCACTGTATAAGACTTTGTTTACCAAATATTGTGGACATTTTTTAAAAATGACGTTGTGCATTAAGCATTGAAGACTGAGTTGTACTTTGTCTTTTACCATCAACCAACCTAAAATGGTGTGCATGTCATTCACATTGGTCCAATAAGAGCAACCAAGAGCCACCCTGGCAGCTCGATTTTGGGCAAGTTGTAATTTTTTTAGATGCCCCTGTGTCGCACTAGACCAAATGACTGGGCAATACTCCAGATGTGACAAAACTAAAGACTGTACAACTGTCCTCATGACTGAAGGTGGGCAATATTGCACACACCTCCGAGCCAGGGCGATTCCTCTGCCCATCTTGGATACTATATGATTAATCTGATCTGTCCAAGAGAGCTGATCATCTAATTTGATACCCAGAAGCTTGGTTTTAGTCACTTGCTCAACTAAACTATTGTCAATCCTCAAATTCAGGTAACATGGTGCATTCAATAAATATTTTGTACCGAAAACGATGCATTTTGTTTTAGATGTATTAAGAACCAATTTATTCAACTTAACCCAATTGGTAACCAAATTAAGTTGATTCTGTAGCGCTGTATTCAGCTCTGGGACAGTAGCAGATGCACAAAATACAGTTGCATCATCTGCATATAACACCACTTCTGCATTTCTCATCTCCTGGGACATATCATTTACAAACACTGAAAATAAAAGTGGACCCAAACAACTACCTTGTGGAACACCACATGATATAAACTTTGTTTCAGACAAGCTACCATTGAAGAGGACTTTCTGTGTTCTGCCATTAAGATAATTTCTTATCAGTGAAAGAGACAACTGTGAAAATCCATAACATTTGAGCTTTGCCAACAGAATATCATGGTCGATTACGTCAAAAGCAGCTGTGAAATCTAAAAGCACCGCACCCACATATTTTTTATCATCCAAATGTGTTAACCACTGGTCTACCATATGTACTAATGCCGTATTGGTTGAATGACCTGGTCTGTAGGCATGCTGTGCACTAGTAAACAGATCATTTGAGCTAAAGTAGTGTAGCATTTGATTAAATATTAACCTTTCAAAAATTTTACTCAAAACAGGGAGAACATGAACTGGTCTGCAGTTTGAAGCAGTAAACTCTGACTTTTCATCCTTAATTAGAGGTATAATTTTTGATTGTTTCCATTGGTCAGGAAACACTCCACTGATCAGTGCTCTATTGAAAATATGACATATTGGTTTGTCCAAAACATTTGCAACTATTTTAAGGATTTTACCATCAATGTACTCAATCCCTGGTGTTTTATCATCAGGTAATGAGAGAAGCAAATCTTGAACATTATTCTCACTAACAGTGTCGAACACCAAGGAACAAGCTTTATTTTCCATTGTCAATTGAATATTTTGACAAGGAGAGCTTATATCCTGCGCTATCATAGAAGATCTCAGCTTTTCAACTTTGTTAATGAAAAAGTCATTCAAATGATTGGCAATATCAAATGGTTTACTGACAATAATCCCACCAATTTCCATATTCAAATTAAAAGTCTTTGTTTTTTTGCACATCAGTTCTTGTAACACTTTCCACAATCTTTTACTGTCATTCATGGAACCACGAATTTTTTGTCCAAAATATTCTTTCTTTTTCAAAAAGTTTAATTTTGTAACTTTATTCCTTAATATGCGATAGTTTGTATAATCCTCTACATGTTTAGAGTTGGAAGCCACCTTTTTTGCGTTGTCTCTCCGCTTCATGAGTGATAATAATTCCTCATCTAACCATGGAGCACTATTACTTTTTACTGTTCTTTTACGAAGTGGAGCATGTTTCTCAACAATCTTTCCTAAAATTGCCATAAAAGTGTTTAAAGAAGCATTTACATCAATTTCCTGCACAACTGTAGACCAATTCGAACTTTTGATATCATCAATAAATAGATTGGGATTAAAATGTTTATAGGATCTGCGATACATGATTCTTCCACCGGATTTAGGCATTTTTGTTTGCTTTGTAATGGCTATCAAATTATGATCAGAACACCCTACTCCAATAGAAACTGCCTGGGAGCATAAATCAGGAACGTTAGTGTAAATGTGATCTATACAGGTTGATTTAGATGAATTATCCATAGCAATTCTAGTTGGTTGTGTCATGACCTGTTTAAGATTACATGTATTAGCCATTGTAATGATCTTTTCAAACAAAAAACTTTTTTTTGAAAACCAGTCTATATTAAAGTCCCCAAGAAGAAACATTTCCCCACATTTATTTGAGACCATTTCCATATTTTCACATATTTTTTGTAAGTATTCTGCATTGGAGCTAGGTGGTCTGTAACAACAACCGACCAGTGTTGGTTTACTAAATGGAAGATTAATTTGCAACCATATTACTTCGATGTCTCTGCTCATAACTCTGATTTTAGGGTAGCAACAATATTCTCCTTTACATAGAATGCTACTCCTCCACCATTTTGATTCCTATCTCTTCTATATAATCTGTACCCATCAACATTTAGCATTGAGTTTTCAAAAGTACTATCTAGGTGTGTTTCAGATAAGGCTAAGACATGAATATTTTCAGTCAAACATATTTGTGTGATTTCATTAATCTTGTTTCTCAAGCTACATATATTTAAGTGTGCTAAAACTATACCTGTTTTGTGGCCCATTTGCAACTAAACAGAACATATTTGCATTAATACAAAACTTTAAACATACATTACAATACACAGTTCTCATGATCATTTAATCCGATTATTGCCTCTGTCCATTTGCAGGCCAGATAACAAGTTTGTCATACCTTAACTCAGCTCTTTCCCCTTTTACTCTGGCTGCTTTCAGCTGGGGCAGCAATTCCCTTCTCCTCTGCTGCACCGCATCTGAAAAGTCTTCATTAACATATATACTTGTTCCCTTTAACTTTTTGGTTGAGGAAAGGATTCGCTGGCGGTCTTTGAACCTGAGAAGCTTGACAATAATCTTTCTGGGCCTTCGTCCTTCTTGAAACTTTCCCAGTCGATGTGCCTTCTCAATTTCAATGTTTGAGCCATCTAGACCCAATTTCTCAGATAGCATTTGTTGGATCTTGATTTCTAATCCACCAGTGGTTTCTTCTTTTTCCTCTGCAATCCCATCAATTAAAAGATTAGATCTCCTTGACTGGTTTTCAAGATAGTCCAACTTATGAAACAAGTCCTCCATTTCCTTCTTGAACCTTGCAATGTCATTTTCAATTGCTTTGATTTTTACATCAGTACCTTTATATGTAGATGTCACCTCTTCCACGATGCCCTGGGTGAATTGTAGGCTTGTTTTCAGTTCATGGACTTCTTTGATAACACCATCCAACCTTTTTGTATTTCCATCCATGATGATCTGAATAAAACTCTTGAAGTTTTCTTGTTGCTGTTGTAGCATTTCTTTGTAGAATTCCTTTTGCTGATCCATTAAATGGCTCAGTGTACTCATGGTCACAATAGCATCCTCATCAAGCAATGTTTTACTTGATTTAGGAGGCATTATTTCTCACTCACTCTTACCAAGATGTACCAAGGAAATATTAAAGTGAGGATTGTTGTTTAGGCCTTGAGGCCTAGAAGCCTCCAGCCCCAACGTGATCAATTGCAAATGTTAAAGTTCCATACAACCTCAATGTTGTTAAAATCTCCAATACTCAGTCCAACCACTGATGTCAACCGAGTATCAGCTTTATGTACTGATCTAAAAAAGGATTACGTTGATTTTGAGTAGATTATGAGAGGCCAAGGATTCAGACAGAAGCCACGGCAGCCACGGCAGCCATCTTGGAAATTCCATACACCAGCTTTAACCTTGGTGATCCTTTTATTCCAACAACATGCTGATTACAGCAGTTTTTTATAAACTGGCCTTGAGTGAGAAAGAAGAGAGCTGAACCTTTGCTGCACTTGCTCTTGTAGAAGACACAGGAAGTATTGTGACATGTGGTCACGCTGCTGTCATCCACAACACTGACAAATGCGCGGCAATAACAGAGTGGCTTCCCCATTGATTAGTGAGGTCAGCTCCGTCCCCGCTGCTGCTTAGGGGTGTGCCAAAATATCGATATGGTGATATATCGCGATATTTAGTCCCGCGATCGATTATCGATACGTCTTCATCAAGTATCGACCTTTTATTTACGTTTAAAAACCCTGTAAAACGTTATATTAACCATCCTTTGGTAAGACAATTCCTTGGAGGGTCGATAGGGGGCGCTCGTTGCGAGATTGGGTGTTGCGGGCGGACGAAGAAGAACACACATTCAAACAAAGATGGCGGAGCGGGAAAACAATGAGAGGCGACGGCAGGAAGTTAAAAGACGCAGCATTGAAGCTGCATCACCCGGAATTGTGTGAGAAAGCTGTGGCTGCTGCTGCTGCCTGAAGCCGACACAGACCGGCGCGGATACTTTTTTCCAGACGAAGCTACCGCCGTCTTTTGAGAGACAGAGCAGCGGCAATAACAAACGGAAAACGGTCTCTGCAGCGCGGTGGAGAACGAGGAATTTGGGTTTTTATTGAATGCAGTAGAGCCACGCTTTGACATTCCCTCTCGGAAATACTGAAAAAAGGATCCCTGTACTGTACGGCCAGACCAGAGCTACGGCTGAGATGGAAACGGAACAAAAGAGAGGCATCCCTGCTCTTAGACCCCTCCTTCTCCTCTGACGCTAAAAAGCCTGTGGTTCTCCAGAAAAACATGAACATAAACATACATCACATGCAGCTTTACCCAAACGTGTTGTTCACAAAGACATTAACTTTTAGATGCACTTCAAGTTTTTTATGTATTTTATCCCTGGTTATTTATTTTGAAAGCAGTTTATGTCTTAAATAACTTAAAGGAAAGTTCCTAGCTACTTGATTTTTAAATCAAGTAAACAATATAATTTGTTCACAGAATTAATATCTGATTTACAGCTATTTTTTCAATTAAGCGATGGCTATGGTTTTGTTTTTCAAAAGTTAATACCAATGTGTCTGGCAGCTACTTGACTCATTCATTTTTTATCCTGTTTACAGCAGTTTTGTACTAAATAATGACACTGCTGTTCATGTTCACTATTGTTTAAACTGAATTTTACAGATATTTCCAAATGAAAATTGTCATTGTTTGTCAAAGACAGAGTATTACTGATTTCAGCAATGTTACACAAAAGTCTGTTATTCATTACACCAAATAGGACACAAGCTGTTTATTATCATGGTGTTTAAAAACTAAAAAATAAATGGGGAAATATTTTCCAAAAAGCTGTTTTTAAAAGTTCTTCTTTCTTAAAGTTTGATATATCATGAGTTGTTAGAGACGAGATATATCGATTATCGCATTATCGCCATATCGTGATAGTATCGTTATCGTGAGCAAAGTATCGCGTATCGTATCGTATCGTGAGGTACCCAGTGATTCCCAGCCCTAGTGTGAAATGTTGGGATTTTGTTTTTGAACTTTGTGGATTGTGAACCGTTCATTGAGGGAAGCCTGAATATTGTGAGTCGGGGTAAATGTCAAGAGTCGGTATGTTTGTGTTTTTTGGCTGTTACGTGAACTGTAAATCAGATTCCATATTGTTTTTTCTTTTGATTCTCTTTTGCTTTGCCATCGTGCTCCGGGTGTCTCTTTGAAAATGAGATTTTTCACCAATCCTCCTGTAAATTTAAACTGTTTTAATTAAAAATAATAATATATTGGAAGCAGAGAAATGGACCTAATGGACAAATGTGACAAGCTCTAACTTGACTCAGTGAGTTTGAGGCCTCAGTCGGGATGTTGTTCGTTTTTACCTTAGCTCATTACTGTGAGTCACATGGAGCTTATCATTACAGAACCAGTTGAGGTGGGATGGGTTTTAAAAAAAATCTTTCTTGTTCTTTCCTTCCAGATCCTCAGTTAATCCGACAGAAACGGATGGTGGCCTTGGAAACCCAGGAGGTGCCTGTTTCCTTTGACTCCTCTTCTCACGTTGGTACCTTTACGCCATTCACGGCTACTTCTGTGAAGTGATGTTCACAGGCAGCATGGAGTTTGTGCGTCAACTGCAACTGGAAGTTCCCTGGCGTGACCAGCGTGTGGGCGGCCTCTTCATCTACGGGCACCGGCATCCTACATCGTGAGCGGATGTACCTGAAGCTTGCGCGCCGGCTGCATGCCCCGTTCTGCTGCGCTGCCTCATCTACACGCTGTGGACCTACCTGTGGGAGTTCGGGACCGGGCTGCTCCTGCGGCAGTTCAACGCCTGTCCCTGGGACTACTCCCAGTTTCGCTACAACTTCATGGGATTGATCACAGCCGAGTACGCTGTGCCGTGGTTCTGCGCCTCCTTCATCGTCGAGCGCCTGGTGATCCGCAAAACCCTGCGGCTGCGCTTCCACGAGGGGTTTGAGGACGGCTGGTCAAACCGCCGGTCGGATGATAAAGGAGATGGAGGAGGAACTCTGGAAGGAGCAAGGCAAAGAGAAAGTGATACAAATGGCTACCTTAAGGAGGACTGAGAGGAAGAAAGTAGCTCCAGAAAAAAAAAAAAAATCAAGCAGCTAAGTCAGACTGTTACATCTTATCGACCCTCCAGAATGATGCTCCTGAATCAGTTTCTGCTCCCTGAGAATACGGAGTCACGACAAACCGATTCTTGTCAAAACGTCTGGAAATCATTTCTGACGCTTAACTGGGATGCAGTTTTATATTTTTTGCTGCATTTCACTCTCCTGTTCCTGTGTCTGAATAACTTTATGAACATCAGGATCCGGATCGGAGCTGCACTGCATCTTAAAGAGCTGCAAGTATTTAGTCGGACTTGAATCAAGTTTGTGTTTTTTGGGCACAACAAAAAAACCTGCAGATTATGAACAAAGACATCCAGAATTTTATTCAAACGTTAGAAATTTGTCACCAAGTTCAACTGAGCAGCATTTACAAATATTAATTGGCTGATTTAGAATATATTATTTATAGCTGGTGTACTTCAGCGTTGTGCACTTTAAATCTAAGTGTGACTACAGCAGCCCAAAAGGGACAAACCAAACCAAAGCCTAGCAAGGCTCAAGTCTGCATTTGTTTATGCAAATTCTAAAGGTGCACTTTAGTTTTTATTTTGGAAAAAATAGAAAGAAAATATGAGCTTGAGTTTTAGGATCCATCCTTTACTTTCTTTTCGTCTTAGTGAGGATGCTCAGACTCCGTCCCCTACTTGACCCCCTGATCTGGGGGGGATATGAAGGCGCTCCGAACAAAGTGAATCATCTCTCTACTGTTTCCTGCGTCTGCAGCTGCTTCCTTTTTGACATTCTTCCTGGATGTCCAAACCGCAGAGTTCCTCCTAGATAGTTGTTTCCTCACTTAATACCAGAAAAACAAACTCTTCCACCTGGAGGAGTCGTTCCCCACGTAGAGGAGGCACTCTTCCTCGTTTTCCGTCTGAGAAACGAGGCCTCAGATTTAAAGGAGCCGATTCTTAACCCTAGCCAGGAGGTCATGACCCAAAGGACCACACTGTCTGCAGCATCAGAGATACCTGAGGCTCCCAAATCCCTCCACCAATTGGCTCCAGCTTGGAGTTTCCGATAAAAAGGGATAAAAACGAAAGAAAATCCAACTCTCACCAAAAAAAAAAAAAAAGTCTGACTTTCCTGTGAAAAAAAATAGTCTCAAAGCATTTTCTGACGTTTATGCCTGGAAATAATGCATGCAAAGAAACTGTCTTCCAGTGCGGCTTCAAACATAAACAGAGGTAATGGAGCATCATGTTGGCCTGCGTTAGGGAATGACAGCAGCTCAGGACGTTGTCTGCCAGTGATCAGGAAAGACCTCTGAGCATCTTTTTTCTCTGAGAGCATGTTGAAGAGTGGGTCTGCTGTCAGCGAGCAGCTCACAGGCCTGCATGGCAGCTTCTCCAGCTTCATGTATGAACGGCTGTAGAGGTGTGTGTTTTGTTTCATTTGGGAGGATGGAAACCATGAGTTTTAGGTCTTATTTTTTTGAATCTCCACTTGCTTTATGTATCTTAAATTTGCCAAGGACCTCCATTTATTCATTCTCTACTCGTGGATTTCCATCTCTGTTGCAAAAATTTCATTAGAATTTTATAATCAACACTGACCTCTGCAGCTTCAGACTGCTGGAACCTTTCAGCAAAAACAGAGAAGCAAAAGTTATATTTTTGGAAATGAACTCCGGTGTTAATCAAAGGAAATGATTTGTAGTTCAGTACATCTGTAACTGTTTAGTCAAACATAACACCTGCATAAGTGGAAATGGGTTTAAGGAATGCAGCATAATCCCGTTTCTATGTGAACAAAGAAGCTGAGAAGAGTTTGGGATCCGTGGATGAGGTGCTTCAGCATAAAATACATCGACTGATGTGTGAATGGACGGATTTGAAACAAGGTGAAACAGTAATACCACCTGTTTTTTTTATTTTTATAAAGTTTTACATTAGTAGAGTGATTTGGTCCTTAAAAATTAAGATTAAAACAAGTATTTAACACAATAAAAGTAAAATAAAAAGTAAAAAGGCTGTGACTAAATCAATGTAGAAAGAGATAAAAAGCTGGAATTAATTCAGAGTTCATTAATTAAAAGTAGTCAGAAATGTACTTTGAGATACTACAGGCCTCAGGTAGAAGTTAGCATGTTTTAGTGAGATGTTAAAATGGAAAAATACTTGAGTACAGATATGTTTTCATTGTGAGACCAAAATGAAAGTGTGTATTTCAGAGGAGAGTTTACCTTCACTGATTGACACGGAGGTGGAAAGGCAATGATTTGTGCTCGTTTAGCAGACGCACAAACAGCTCGGAGGCTGTAAATGAAAGAATACAGTCAAATGTGAGTCTGTGGTTCACAAAAAAAAACTAGATTATTCAGCAAGAAAATCCTGAAAAGGGATTTTCAGGATTAAAAGTATTAACCTGATGTTGTGACAGGTCCTTCAGAGAGATGGAAACACGCCTCATTTTCCCATCTTCTGCTTCTGATGTTTCATTTTAATGCACAAAGCCTTAAAAGCGAAAGAGGCTATGTTTACTCTTTCACATTCTTTCACATAAGCAAAATTGTTGACGCAGATATCAGGAAGTGGAAAACGGTGACCTTTACTGTTGTGTCTGAAGCAAAGTGTGTCTGTTAAATTTATCTGTGAAGGGCTGCCACCTGGTGGAGACTTTAAAAACATTAGCATAAAAATGTTAAAAAGAAAGATAAACAAACTTAGAAGCTAAGTATACTTTACATATTTCTATGCATTTTTTTTTTTATTTTGCTTAGGAGCAATACTAAAGAGGTAATAATTGCCCATTTCTCCTGATTAACGTAATAAAAATTGATATGCAGCAGATCTATTTATCCACTTCTAGTAGACACATCATAGCAAATGTAATCTCTGCAGCATTTGTGTGACTGAGGAGCAGAAACGGCGCTGAATGAATATATGCATGCAGAGAATGTTGAGCTGATTGAACAGATTTTTATAACCTTTAAATGTGCATGTCTAAAAAAAAACTTCTCAGATCCTTCTGATGATTTTTATTCCCCCTGTTTTACAAGTGTTTTTACTTGTTAAACTGAAACTGTTTGCATTTTCGGTAAGAACGGCTGTAATTTGTACATTATAGGTTCAGTTTGTGTGTCTTTCTGGTTCATTTTGGGTTTTTGTTGTGTGCTTGATAGTAACATGTGTGTTTGAGAGATTTTTTTTTCATTCCCTTATGTGATAAACTGTAGACATAAGCACTCACATAATATAAACATCCTCTCTTACTGTCTGTTTTTTTGTTTAATGTGCAAATACGCTCAGTTTTTATGCGTTCTATTTGTTAGAAATATAGTAATTCAGAAAAAAATAATTTCAATTACATCAAGAAAATCATACGTTTTGTTAAAGCCTGTACGAACAATTAGTGAAATAATTAAAAAAAAGACATCTAATGTAACACCTGATGTTAGCCTACAAACGAGTGCAGGTTCTATTTCCTCAGGCTAAAACTTCGACTTTCAGAAGCCAAGCAGAAGACAGTGATGAGTGTTTTTGGTGGTTTTAAAGTATCTGTTTTCTGTAAAGATCAAGCTGTCACAGTGATGCAACACTATGAAAGCTTTTGGACAGGAATTGGTTTGAAAATTGCTCCACTGGATGCTGTCCATATTTTTGTCTTATCAAAACATTATTTTTGTAAATTTACTAGGATGAAATAAATATTGTTACAGTAATGTTTTAATTTGAAAAACAGACCAATATTAATGTCTAGACAATAATTAATATTAAACAGTGATGGGTTTTATTTCTGCTTATTGCGTCATCCTTGTGTGAAGGCAGATTATGAATGGTCAACTGGACCAAGAAACATTAGGAAGGAGAACACAAACCCAATAAACTGCCAAATGTTTTTCCTCTTTGCTTTCACCCGACTGACCGACCTCATGAGTCAAGAGTCAAAGGAGAAGAAATCCAAAAAATTTGCAGAATCAAATCAAACTTCAATCTAGATATTTGAAAAGCACAACAAATGCATCACTAAATACATTTAATCGCACATTTTAGCTTTTTACAAACTGCTCGGTGCATCTTTTTGCCTTTTTAAATACTTCTTTGCATTTGGAGACTGCAAAGAATAATGGTTTTGAACTACTCCTTTTAGCCACTGTGTTTTGTTTAGTTTTTTTTAGTTTTATGGACTTTTATGTTTTATGTTATGCTTTAGGTCAAATGAAATTTAAAATCCCAGAAAATTCTGCTCTTGTGTTCTTCGGGTGTAATGAAGCAGCAGACCATCTTTCCCTTCTTTCATTTTTTATTTGCTGATTTGAAAAAAAAAAAGAAGAAATCCATCTTTACTTCTGGGTCATTTCACTGCAGACTCTTTTAAAACCTTGAGAACCGGACACAGGTAAGAAAATATCCGGAGCCCCCTGATCTTTGATCACACTTGTCCTCTGACACTTTTCAAGCAGTTTGATTTTTGCCCTGCTACTTGCATTTTTGGGTGATGCCCCTCTGTTGATGTTTGGTCTCTTTAACTATGGGCTGGTTTCAGGAGAAAAACAATTTATCCTGATGCCAAATTGCTACTTAAAAATAAAAAAAACCTCACATTTTTAGCATTAGACCCCGTAAATATTTACATTACAATAAAAAATAGGTTTGTAGTTGAAGATGTTTCTTTTTATGATTGCATTTCACTTAAAGATCTCAAACTTCATTTGCAGATATGCACATCCCTGCAGTGATTTACATATGATCCCAGCTGCAGTTGCGGCTTTCTGCCACACGATGACTCTTTTTGACCAAGAAAGACCAAAGTGCCTCTGAACTGAGGTCACAGGCTCATCCTGAGTCATCAGTCTGCTCAGAACAATCGCTTTGTCAAGCGAACTGTTCCAATGACCCTGCTTTTCAAGCAACAACAAAACGGTCGGCTTAAATTATAACTTTACTCCGCAGAGCCGAAAGACTTTATGGGAGCCAACACGTCCCTCATTCCACAGGACTTGAGAAACACACCCGTCTTTATTTTTACCCCGTCACGCATCAATGGTAGCCTGTGAGCTCAGTATTATATAAGCATCATAAAAGTCACATGTGTTTATTTATACAAAGCTTCAGTGACAGATCTCTTTGCCCATAGGTGACGCCCCAAGGCAATGTGGGTTATGAAATTGTTCAACTGGCCTATAATGCTCAGTGTGGGGCCCCGGGGCCCTCCACCGGCGGCGCAGTGCCTAGGAGGGTGTGTCCACCTAACACCCTCTGAAACTCAAATGGCTCAAAGCGGCTGTGGCGTTTCCTCATCTCACACCTTCAGCCTGTGGCTTCATGTTTCCTCCACCTATCAGTCTCTTCCATTCCAAATATGGAAATGTGCAGCCTGCAATTAGCGTGGTGCCAATGACGAGTGTCCTCCCCGGGGCAGGTTCTGCGGCCCGGTTTGTCTAGGCACATCCGCACGCGCGTTCATTTGTCTGGCATGGAGTCTGCTTTAAAATGAAGTTAGTAAAGTTTAATGTGCAATTTTGTGTCACTAAAGTAGCTGTCAAGCAAAAAATTATCTTTAATCAATGACTTAAATTTTTTTTTTAATAAAAAGAAAGTTTTCATGCTAGATTTATAAAGGATTTCCACATAAAAGTGCAAAATGCTGATGTAAGCCTTTAGAGATTTATACGTGAGGATAATAAAAGCTATTCCAGGTTTCACTGTCAGCCAGTGACCGATAAAACAGATGCATCTCTCTGGTAATGGAAGAAAAACCTACAAGGATCATTGCTTTGCCTTAAAACTGACATAATAAATATATACTTGCAAACAACTAATGAAAATCAAACATTACTTTGAACATGCATTGATTAGGAAAGTGAGATTGTACATTAATTTGTCCGATTTTTGCCACAGGCTAATTTCCATCTGTTGATCCCCTGGCAGGTCAACGTTATTAAAGAAATAAAACAGATTTAAGAGGAAGAAACATACAAAATACAAATAGAAACACAGTGTGAAATGTAATCAAATGTAACATATTAAAGTCAGTGTTTGCTTTTGAATAGAATATTCTGATTCCTGGTCATACTGAAGCCACAGTTTTAATTGTCCTTTAAAGGAGACACAACTTGTACTTTCTCTTACTTTCAGAAACTTTTAGAAAAGTCAGAAAAAAAAATCATCCAATCAGCATCACAGGTGTCTTCAAACCTGCAATCAGTCTGCCTGCCTGCCTGCCTGCTGTAAGGTGGCATCAGTCACTGTCATGTTTGGTAACATCACGCCAATCACAGACCACACAAAGAGGAAGGGATGCATCTCGAGAGGACAGCAGGAAAACTTCAGAGAAAGCAGACTGAAGGTAAAGGCAAAGAAGTTCTTCATGCAGCTGGATGTTCCTGTGGCTGCAGCTGCACGTTATGCAGAGGTTTGAGGTTCACCAGACCTGATCTGACCTCTGTGGATGACAACTAAAGAGATGGGTCCTATGAGCTGTAACTAAAGAGTCAAGAACAATCTCCAAGACACTAGAGGTGAACTCTAAAGTGATTCAGCATCAGATCACATCATCTGTGGCTGCTGGCGCTAGCTTGGACTGGCAGATCGTTCATGGGAGATGGCCAAGCAGAGCATCACTGATAAAAGTAAATATTACAAAAAAACGATCTCAAATTTGTCTCAATCCATATTGGCAATCATGGGAGCTTCTGGAAGAACGTTTACAGACGTTTACAGATGCAAGAACAGCATAAAAAGAAAAAAAAAGACTGTTCCTGCTGTGAAACATGGAGGGTGCTTGGTTGGGAGTCCTAAATCTTTTCAGAGTTCCCTGAAATCAGAAGACATTCTGAAGCCTTAAGTGCTGCTTGGTGTCAGAAAACTTCATCTTCCAGTATTAGGATGACCCCAAACACAAACCGTGTAGAAGAACCAAACGGACTGTTTTAAGGATCGAAACCCTGATGAACTTCTTTGGAAGGAGCTTCAACGTGTCGTCCAGAGATGGCAAACTTCCAAACCTTAAAGAACTGGAGCAGCTTGCATACAAAGAGGGGGTCCAAATACCTGCTGACAGCTGCAGAAGTCCAGTGACTGATGCGGAAATACTGCAGGGACTGCTAAAGCTCTTGCTCCAACATATTAAGGTAGGGGCACCATCATTTATACCCAGACCTGTCACAAGGTTTTAAAACCTTATTTAAAACCAATCTCGAATTGTCGTTGGTTGATTTCTCAATAGTTAAGCTCATGTTTTGTTGTTTTGAAGTGTTTCATCTAGTTGGTTGTTCTGAGGTGAAATACGGGATCTGGGGACCCTCTACTGAAGGTCGTCTGTTCTCTGCATGTTGAAATTGAGCAGGAAATCTCTTTGTGATCAGTTCTGTTCATAATTTTTTGGAGCATATAAGGGCTTGATGGTGTCCAGTTTGGGACCATCGTTTCTGCTCACACGCAGATGATACTGTGATGTTTGCTTCATCAAACCAGGACCCTCAAGGTGAGGTGAAAAGGTTTGCCGTTGAGAGAAAAGTTGATTTGTTTTCAAGGTGGAGAAGTGGAGAAGTGGTGGAGAAGTCCTGCCTCAGGTGGAGGAGTTTAAGTATTTTGGAGTCACGAGTGAAGAAAGGATGGAACGTGAGATTGAAAGCTGCAGCAGCTGCAGTAATGCGGTTCCCCCATCAATCCGTTTTATTGAAGAAGGCGCTGAGCTGAAGGGAAACACAGTCTGTGTTCCTGTCCTGTAATGGTCATGAGCTTTGGGTCATGACTGTTAGAATAGGATCCTGGATGCGAGCAGATGAAATGAATGAGGTTCCTGTGAAAATTAGAAAATCGGCCTATCTCCCACTTTGTCAGAAAATGGCCACCAAGCCATAGATCCTGTGGCCATCCCATAATAAGTTAAGTTTTTTTCCTTTGAATATCCCCAACACGTGTGTTTTGGTTTTGTCGGAGTATTCGTAAAATCTGTCTTTTTACCCACACAAGAGATTTAGGCCCAATGAAATATTCTTTAAGGTTTCTCCTGCTTTGATGTCATCCTTTTTTTTGAGGGGGGGGGGGTTGTCATGTCCAAAATTCCTAGATTAATACTATTTCAAATTTCAGTGACTTTTGGATACGTGGTGGGGGCCAAATATTCGCTCAAAACGGAAGAATCTGCTGCGGGACAAAAAAACCTCTACATACTGGAGTTATGAGACATTGCAGAATCTTCATTATGTCTTGAATCTTCTATTTGGTTTTACAGAATCATAAATACTGAAGTAAACTTCGATAAGGGATCTAGCTGTTCATGTCGGCGTGCTGCCTAAGGTTTAAAAAGACGGATTCTTGCCCGATCTATGAAACTATATAATCATGGAATTTTACAGTTTAGATATGAGCAATGATATGGGAATTTGAATTATGTAAATAAGGTCCACATTAAGCAGCAGTGTTGAGTTGACGGTTAAAAGCTGTTTAAAGCATCCTAGAAAGCTGCTGTTTTGGCAAAGATTCCAGTTTTTCTCCTTCTGTGTTTTGCATAACCAAAACTCGATTATCTAAACTGAACGTGTTTAGGTGAAGATTACAGCTGTCCTGCACCTCGATCATGGGAATGTCACTGAACTGTGCCTTTTTATCTGTGTTAGATTTCTAGGATTCATTGCACGAATGAAACCATAACTGCCATGCGGCCACAGATGTGTGAAAGTGTTGCAAGCAATTTAATTTATGCAACACGTTAGAGTTGTGTTTGAGGAAAAAGTCATTTTTACAGGCAGTTTTAGAGCCGGATTCATGCCTGATGGCAACAAACAATAAATGTTCCTTTACTTTCCCAGTTTTACCTTGAACTGTTTTCCATATTCAAATGACCTGTTTGCACTATAAATAATCAATCTACAATCCCATATAGTGCATCAGATAATAGGCAAATATTATATTCTTTCGGCGCCCTCCTTTTGATTTTCTTTCCTCTTTCTTTTAGGGTGGAACCAAGTTCTTATCTGAGCACTGAGCACTTTAATTTTCCATTCTATCATCCTTGTTTTCTCAGAATTTTCCAATAAAGTGTGTATTATTACTGGCAATCATTTAACCAGCCCTTTCCACTCCTTTGTGCTAATCCTCCCTGAAAAAAACGGATGTCATTGTGAGTGAAGGGAAATGACCTTTAAACTACTTCGAAGGTTTCAGATAATTGTTAATGGACCCAAACACTTGCAGTGTATTAAATATCTCTAGAGAAAGTCGGTAATCGGGTTAGTCAAATATCTGTTTTTTCCTTTCACTTCTTCCTTTAACCTACAGTTTTTTATAGTGTGAGGTAATCACATCCCATTAATCTCACAGTTATTTATTAGTTGTTTTTTTTTTTTTTAAATAAACCACTTTCCCACTGGCTGTCCTCTTGCTTTATTGTTCAGATGTTCTTATCAAAGCCTAAATAAGGCTGGTTACTGGCTAAAAGGCGAGGTAAAAGGAGCAAACCTGCTGCTTTTATCTTTTAAGGACATCTTCATTGTTTTGTATCCTCACACATCCTCCCTGCATCATTTCAAAGACCAGCTTAGTTTCCATTTGGTCCTTCCAGATATTGATTTTTCGGGATTGGATCTGCTCCTCTCACTTGTACTACATTACTGAAGCCAGGTTTCTCTCAGTCCAGCAGGCCCCGGGGCCCAGGTCTGCGTTGTGTCTTAACATGGTCCGCTGAGCTTCAAACGGGCGCCACGCTGGACTGCAGAACCAGACCCGTCCTCCTTCCATGCTTTGAAGCTCCAAGAATTCAGCACATTTTATTCTCATCAGAGTTTTATAAAACCATTTGTTTTACTTTGACCAGTTTAGATCTTAGATCCTCATTTGGCAAACAGAACACAGCTGAAGCCATGAAAAAGATAACAAATACTATAGAATTACACCTACATGTAAACCTCATAGTATTAAATAAACGGGTCATTTTCATATGCAGAATCATCCTTCCCCTGTCTGTGTGATGAAGGTCCGGCTGGAGTTCTGGTAACAAACGGTCTTATCAAAAGTTACGCTTAACCGTATTCAACGGCCCTGCTGTCCCATCACCTGTCTGTTCTGAATCCAGCTGCAAAAACAATCAGGCGAGCATCTGCACACATCATATTCATAGTTTGTTCAAACAAGCAGAGATAAGAATCTAACAGTATCTCTCATCCTCTGCTTTCTTGTTGGCTGTGGCGCTCCTGTCATGTGCAGACGTGCAGAGGGGCGGGTTTTTGAGGCGGGTCCTCCAAACCGACACAAGTTCCTCTAAAAAACAACAACAACAACAACAGTTTAGCTCCCTGTTTGCTTCTGCTGCTGGCTTTGCAGAGTGAGCACATCCGCTCTACAAATATATACAAGTTTACTCCAAGCAGGTATATGATACAGTGAGACGACAACTGCAGATGCAGAATAAACTTCAAACTGTATTGATTTGTATAGCGCCTTTCATTTTGGTTAAAAACAGAAAGCGCTTAACATAAAAGCAGATGAAATAGTCATAAAATATGAAAATGATTTAAAACAGAAAACACAGGACAATCACACACAGATGGGACCCCTCCCTCACCAGATTCCTCCCTCCACCCACCCAGTTCCCCCAGTAGAACCCTGAACAAAAACGAAGAACTGCAGCATAAAGAAAAGGTCTGGCTTGGTTCTGCCGTGAGGAAACAATATAAAGGGGATCCATTTATTCCAAGTCCCAGCCCGACCATGGGGGTCATTACCACAGTGCCCGCCCAACACCGAGCAGCCCAGGGCCAACTCCATGGATATTAAACCACAGAACGGGACCCCAGCCGTCCCAAAGAGAATGAGCACCGCAGCAACTGCACCCCCTACAGGCGGAGCCGGAGGTGCCCCAGAACAATGGATTCCCAAGAGGAAACACTGGATTATGAAACATCAAAATACAAATTATGATAAAAAAAATATTAAATATAATATAAGATATATCAATATTAGTAATTTAAAAAATAAACAAATAAAATTAAAATAAATAAAGAAAAGAAAAAAAAGGTAAATTGATTAAAATGCAACCTTAAATATAATAACAATAAGAAGGGTAGTATATTGAAAACATAAAAATCATGATGATGGTCCTCATACAATTTAAAAAATAAAAAAAATGTATTAAGTAGAGAAAATAGACAAATCAATAAATACATGAATGAGTCTTGAGCCTCTCCTTAAAAACCTCTACAGACTCTGCTTCCCTGAGGCTCTCCGGCAGGCTGTTGTACATGCAACGACTGAAATGGTGGAACGAGGCCTCACCATAAGTTGTAGTCCTCACCTTAGGAACAACCTTGTTGTCAAAACTCATGCTGCTGAGTTCTGTAGAAGTTGTAAGTTTGAAAAGGACTTTTTTGGGTAAACCAGAGAGCAGGGCATCACAATAATCTAAACGACTAAAAATAAAAGCATGCATCAGCACCTCTGTGCTGGCAAGAGAGAGGAAAGGGTGGACTCTGGCAATGTTTTTAGGATTATAAAAACCTGTTATCACAACGTTTTTGATGTGAGGATTAAAACTCAGCTTAGAGTCAAAAAGTCCATTATATTTGGATCCGAGTTACTCTTCTTCAGAAGGGGCCTCACCACCGCCGTCTTACAAGCAGAGGAAAAGACTGTCGTCTGAAGAGAGCAGTTCACTATGATTAAAATCTCTGACGCAAAGAATCCATACATTTTTTGAAGTGAAGTGGGAATGGGATCTAAAAAGCAGGTTGTAGTGTTTGCTTGGGAAAAGACTCGACCAAGCATCTCTGCATCAACCAGGACAAAGCTCTCCAGTGTTTCAAGACAATGCCACCGACCTGCTAGGATTAGTGTTTTGTATCGGTTGAAGGTTAGATAATAGCATTGACTTTACTCCTGAAGTGGTCAGCAAAGTCCTCACATGCAGTTTGTGAGTGAGTCATGATAGATTTATTAAAATCTTTGTTTAATAAAAAATCAATAGTCTTAAAAAGAAACCGGGGGTTGTGTTTAGTGTCTGTGATGAGATTTGAAAAATAAAGTGTCCTTGCCTGTTTGACAGCGTGATTGTGGATTTTTAGCTGATCCTTTATATTAGTTTTTCTACATTTTCTCTCCGCTCCCCTGCAAACTCTCTTCAAATTTAAAATAGGACCGTTTCTCCAAGGTGTCTTCGGATTCTGTTCCAGTATTTTTGTTTTCATTGGAGCTGCTGAATCAATGGCAGACTTCAGTCTGTCGTTAAAATCATCAGTCAGAGAATGGAGGACAAAGGTAAAATTGAGCAGGAGTTGTCTTAAAA